>BOPP01000026.1:865242-974433 GCA_017312745.1 Gryllus bimaculatus | reverse complement strand
CCCCACCGCCCGCGCCGCGCCCGCGCAGTGTCCGCGAACGCACGCAAACGCTGCCCGCCCCTCGGAGCGCCCGCCCTGGGCGCCCTGACGCCCAATCTGCTCCAAAATTCACATTCCGTGATCAGTCTGGCCGAATTCTAGACCCTGCGAATTTGAAACTGCTATTTTGATTTTTGAGGGCACTTCACATGAAGCCTCAACATTTTCTTTTTTTCTTCTTCATTTGTTTCTTCTTTCTTCTTCTTCTTCTTCTTCTTCTTCATCTTTTTTTCTTCTTTTTCTTCTTTTGTTTCTTCTTTTTGTTTCTTCTTTCTTCTTTTTCTTCTTTTTTCTTCTTTTCCTTCTTTTTTTCTTTTTTTCTTTTTTTCTTCTTTCCTTCTTTTTTCTTATTTTCTTCTTTTCCTTCTTTTTTCCCTTTTTTTCTTTTTTTTCTTTTCAAAGAAGCCTTCAAATTGTTCCCTCCTCGGATAAAGTAAAGCAATCTTATACAAATGTCGCACATGTGCAGTGGAGTAGATAATGAAGTTTTATTTTGATGTGATATCGAATGTGTATCATTCAGTCTTTTATCTATCAAGATTAACATTGGACGTCGGGCAGTGGGGACGACCTGTGAGATCAAGGAGTGAGGTCAGGCTATGTGGACGGGCAGAGAAGACGAGCAGGAAGGGCAGACAGTGAAGACTGGCAGTGATAATGGGCAGTGAGAACAAAATGAGGTCGGCAGAGGGGAGTGGTGCACAGTGATGACTGGTGATGAGTTGGGAAGACGAGACGTTGAGGCAGCAGAGATTGGTAGTGCGGTCCTACAGTGAGGGCTAGCAATGGGGTCATTCAGTGATGACCAGCCGTGAGGATGGTTATTTATTTTCATTATTTTACATTAATCACTTTGCTACCAGCTCACGTTTTTTTTTTCATTTTAGGGTTATTTTTTTCTTTCTCAGATCCTATTTGCGTAGAATAATAAATGTATACTAATGTTGCAGCAAAAAAGAAGGAACAAAACATTTTTCCACAGATAAACTTGTATGTCCCCGAAAGTGGATAACGCTTTCCCCATATGTAATAAATTACTTCTCTAATATGTTGTGTAGTAAGAATCTACGTTTCAGGAGTCTTTGATACCGAAAAATTGGTTTACGACAAATCGTGTTTTTTGTCTGCTTGCCTGTCTGCTAGTGTCCGTGTTCTTGTTTGTATGTTTGTGTCCGTCCGTCCATCGATCTGTCTGCCCATCTACCCTTCTACCCGCCAGCCCTCGCCAGGCCCTTTGGTCCAATTTTCCCCAACATTGACATTCCCTGATCGATCTGCCCGAATTCAATACCTTGGGAATTTGTAACTGCTATTTTGATTTTGGGGAGTACTTTACATTAAGCCTCAACAACGTTTTCATTTTTTTCAAAAAAGCTTTCAAATATTTTTCCTCTTGAATAAAGCAAAGTTATATTATAAAAATAACGCATGTTTCATTTGTGATGAACGCTATTTTCAAAATTTGCAGAACATTATCATTGCAGATATTGATGCAGAATATTTATAATAGAGATTTTGTCTTAATGAATCAGTTCTTCAAAATTAGATCTATAAATAAGAATAAAAGAGTATAATGTTTTGAAAATACGAGCCCTTTGCGCATAAATTCGAGAAACCCGTTAGTAGTTTTCTTACAATTGCGATCAAGGCTGAGTTCATATTAGAGCGCAATATGAGAACGCTAACGTCGCTACACGACTGTCCTAAAATCATGGAGTAACTGATCTTCTCATTGTTGGGAGATAATGTTTCTCACTGAATGGAATGCAGGTTTGAATTACAGATTTTATTTTGATGTATTATCTTTAATAGAAATAGTTTCACATATCATCCTTCAAGATTGGTAATGAGTTTTACAAGTGATGGCTGAGATGTGTACACCTTTACAACAGATTTCAAAGCCTGGAAATTTGGATTAACTGACCTGATTTATTAGAGTATTATTTTAAATCATCATAAATCTTACTGATTCGGAAGTAGTGAAAGAGCGTTTGATGTTGATGTTGAAATTTGTAATGTGTGTTCTTTCATTACTCTTTGCAGATGAAGTAATCCTCAGTGCAGAGTGCATTTGTCGTCGGAGATCATATCTTAATCGACTGCAAAGAGAAGGGTAAGTGTAATGTTTGAATTTTTATGTAATTTATATGACCTGTAGCTACTAGTTTCATTCCCACGTAATGTTGTCCAGATACTATATTAAGTGATTTAGATATAGAGTGCTTCATTGTATTCAATGTACTCAACGTGAGTCTTGCAATAGAATGTCGTGTTTTTATTAGTATTTTCATTGTGAAACTATTTTCACATTGCGTGTTCTTATTTTCTCAAATAAAGATTGTTCCTCAAGTAAGCAGTCTTTTTTATTTCGCAGTCGATTGTATATATTTGAAGAGTTCTACATACAGAAGGCTTATTCTATAAAAATTTGCTTTCTTTTGTTTACACTTCACCAAGGCATAATGTAAATCTGACCTTTCAATGTCAGCAATGTGCAGTGGTGAGCAGGAAACCTTTTCTGTGTTGAAAACCTTTTCTGGGACTTACGAAGTCTTTAAATTCGTAATACTCAGATATTGGGCGAGAATGGGATTTTTTTAAAAAAACTGAGGTGAATGTAGATGTGTCAAGGAGAAAGTACAGTTCAAGATATCGGTAATCAAAAATTATGCGTTGTTCAAACAGAGAAATACAATACCTGAGCCTCAAGAGAAATATTTTTGTCTCTCATCTTGATCACCTGTATATGTATGTATTTATCATTTTAGGGCCGAATTAATTCGACTTTTGCCAATTGGCGGTGTTCCGAGGCCTGCGCAATGGTTTATTTATTATCCACGCCTGGAGGATCGGGGAGACTTGTGGCGAGCTTGACGTGGCTCTATGTCTAGCTTACACGGCCTGCCAGAGCTTTTTTCGTCACAAAGCTACAGAAACTGAGAAGATTTATATTAGAAAGCTACAGCTTAATTTTTGTCTCGGCCGGTAATCGAAACCGCGACCTCCTAGAAAGCTAGCATGCTGTCCAGGAGCCATAGGAGGTTCACCTCTGTATGTACTATTACACTGCAGCTGATTGCCTGAATATTTATTTACGTCCTATCTATCAAGCATCCCCATTAGTCGCATCAGTCCTGCTCGGCCTTGCACCACATCGTCCGGTAACAATCGAATTCAGTTGCAATCTGAACGATAATTCTATCGGCCAGCTGCTCTGATCGGTAGTTTTCCGTGGTTTCTCCGATCAACGTCAGGTGAATGCCTGAGCAGTACCCTACCAAACGGTCCACGTACCGACCGCGATCTTTCCTTCCTCTTCCTTACACACCACTTACACTAACACGCTCTACACAAGCTAACATGCGGGAGACCGGTCGAGGTTAGATCTTTTTCCGGGCTGGGGCGGTGCCGCGGTGGAGATACCTGGTGGGAGAAAACTCGCTAGCTGACGGTAAGTAGGGCGCGAGATTTCGCCATACACGGACTGATCACCGTCATATTCCGAGCAAAAAACAAACACTACATTTACGTGTATAATAAATGTAGATTACGTGCCCGGAAACACTAAAACAATCTATCATTCAAGTAACAACCTAGATGCGGTGCAGGTTGCATTATTTACAGCATTGAACAATTGGGGATGAAACTAAATTTGGGCGATATTTTGAAATCAGAAAACCTTGTGTGTTTTTCTTGGCTCCTTGAGACATATATCAATATGGAAATAAACTTCAAGCTTGACAATTTAAAAATGCAATATTGAAATATTTTAAACATTCTTATCAACTAATATAAATTATGTTAAGGGTAACAGGTCTACACACGAGTTTAGTCTGCTTAGACTGCGATTTATGCAATTTTACCCCGGCAGGTATCAACTGTTGACAGTTCCATCCAATCAGGAGCTTGAACGTCACCACAGTGACGCCACTATGGTGACGTTCAAGCTCCTGATTGGATGAAACTGTCAACAGCTGATACCTTCCAGGAGCAGAGTTACGAAAATCTGATCCATCTCTACTAGCAAATCATTCGGAAAGTGCTGCTTTCCTGTGGTTATGCGGTTTGGGCCCACTGTGGACTGTGACGTCATGCGCTCCCCGCCAGATGTGAGCTCCCGCGCTGCCAGCGCCGCCGCCGTCGCCGCCGCCTCTACTTGTAAACAAACGCACGCGGCCGCGGCCGCGGGGTCGGGGCGACGGCGGCGGTGGCGGCACGCCAGGCGCGCTCTACGGGCGACGCAGGGGAGGGGGAAAGAGAGGAGGATGGGAGGGAGAGAAGGGATGTGATTGTGACGAGGAGGGAACGGGACGGTGAGAGGATAGGACAGAGCGGAACGATGAGGGGCGGAGAGGGGCCGGACGGAGGGGGGAGGAGAGGAGAGTCAGGAGTGACGGAGAAGGGGCGGGGAAGACAGTGAGTTTGTGTACTGTCACGTGCGAGTGAAGCCAGGCCAGCGGTTCGTTGAAAATCGTTCCAAGCTCGCAACGCTTTCAGGTCGAGGATCGATCGTGACCTATTTTCTTTCTCTGTCTCGCCTCTGGTTTCTTTCTCCCCTTTCTCTTTTTCCCGTCGTTCTCGCAGGTACTTTCCCTTTGTCTCTGTAGCCGTAGTGACCTGCAGTAGGTAAAGAGATTGTTGGTCCCCTCGGCAAGGTATAATCATTTGAAGGACCCTACTGTCCCTTTTTTGTACCCTTGGAATTTCTCCTTTAAATTTTCTCCTCTCTCCCTGTTAAAACGTCGCTGGATACTTTCAGTTAAAATTCAGTCAACTTACTAAAACAATATTTTGATGGAATTGCCGAACGACGACGTAATTATTATTATTATTATTATTATTATTATTATTATTATTATTATTATTATTATTATTATTATTTCTGAAAAAAATATTTCTATTGCAATGTGTTTTGAATTTTGAATGGAATTGATATTATCATTGTTATAATTATTACTATTATTATTGCCCTGACTCACGACAAACGCAGCTAGAGGTCGTTGAAAATAAAAATCTACTCCAGGGTGCTACCAGCTTCGTAAGTGATCGTGTGACTCTAGGCGCCACTACAACTTCACACCAAATATAGGCTGAGAACAAATTCCAGAGCTTCTATAACTATCTTGTGTTTTACGCCTCAAAATAGACTAATCCCGATTTCCGAACTTGTGTATTTCAGACGTTTTTTTATCCCCGTGGTTCTACGTTCTGACCGCAAGACACGGTCACAACTGCAGACACTTTTTTTTTCCAAATCCAGGATAGCAATATGAGGTGTATTATCTGTTGGTCGCGCAATATTGCAGTCCATTCATCAGACGTCACCAGTTTTGGTGAGTGATCGAACCACTTGAATCATGTGTTTGTGTTTGGATCTTTGAAGGCGTTTCAGATGTGTCAATGAAAGTTACTACATTCTTATTGTACCTTTACAAAACTGAGGACTTTGATAGAATTGTACAGGAGTCGAGACGGTCAATGATATCTTCATGTTCCTGACAAATATGGCATTTTATCCTGGGAAATTTTGAAAACCGTTCTATCGTATAATCTAAACTTTCCATGTTCCCAAAGCCTGATCCTTGGCATTTATTACCTCTGCTTTCGACTCTATCGTCATCCTTCCCCTTTTATGTCACACAGGGTTTGATCTTTGCTGATGTGAATCCGGTGCATTCCTTTTAGATATAATCTTTGGAGATGTGTGCCGCGCCCCTTCTTCTTTAACTTTTTTGTCTCACATTGTATAATCATTCATTTACTAGCAGCGTCAGTAATTCATTATCTGTGTTATTCTGCGTGCCTTCCAGTTTTTCACAATCCTTCGTGTTGCTCTTACAATGTTCCGAACTGCTCTTTTGATCAGATTTAATGGCCAAACTCGTTAGTGGGCCATCTTGATGAATGATCACACA
Source organism: Gryllus bimaculatus (assembly GCA_017312745.1). Classification (NCBI taxonomy): domain Eukaryota; kingdom Metazoa; phylum Arthropoda; class Insecta; order Orthoptera; family Gryllidae; genus Gryllus; species Gryllus bimaculatus. The sequence continues at coordinate 968,479 of BOPP01000026.1, read as the reverse complement.
CTTTCTCATTCCCACAATTACATTAAGCCATGGAGCTTCAATTTGTGTGAGTATATACACTTTGTGCAGCTGAAGGTTGGCCAGCTTAATGTATTGTAAGCAGTTTTCTGATTTTTTTATGTGATTGGAAATTCTTGCTAATTCCAGTCATACACCTGCTGCGGTACACGATGTGATTGATTTCAATAATGTCAATATCTCAACTTTCGTTCTCGACCAACCTATTTAAACCAAATTTCGCAGTCTATTACTTTGTTCTCTTAAGAATTTTTGTATGTTTTCCTCGACGGTGCCCAAGGTTGCAATGGAAGGCGAAGAGTTCCTTCTATTTGTTATCGGAGGAGTTTTCACATCATGTCTACCTCGAGTAATTCATATACTACAGACCAATGTTCACCAGTAACAGAAATTCATCGGGAAATGGTGAGCCTTCACTGTTTTTGTGCCCATGGTGCACCGCATCACCTCCTTCAATTCATACTTCGTCTTTTTGTGAGAATTGCTTCGAGCGAAGGCGATGTTTTACGGAAACCACTTTTCGGTAGTACTTGTTAGTAGGAAAGTGGTTTCTTTCAAAACGCGCGTCTGTCGCTCCCTCCGACCGCCTCCGTCATAGCACATAAACGGAACCCGGGATGTTCCTCTACATTTGGCCTGCGCGTGTGGGCGGCCTACTTGGCCAAGCGCTTATCTGTTGGCATCGCGTGTTGCTGGTTGGTGACCCGTCCTGGGGCGACGGGGAGACGGGCGCTCTGAATACGAATGAAAAGTCTGTGGCATCTGCAGCTGGCCACTGCGGGCAGTCCGGCTCGAATTCTTGCTTTCGAAACTCTAAATGAATGTTCGTCGATTGCTCTGGCCCGTACATGCTCCTGAGAATTGAAAGGAATCTATATTATTTGATTGTACTTTACTTTAGTAACCTTTAGGTCAAAAATTGACATTTTCTCAAAAATAAATCTTTTTTTCTTTTTAAATTCTTTATTCTAAGAGGCCAAAGCATGCTCGTACTATTTTCATTAATTTTTTTATTATATTTTGGAAATTTCAATTTATTGAACCCGTTCTTCAGCATCATTATTGCAGATGATTGCCGCAGCTTTACGAAACAGCTTCATTAGAACGAAAATACGTACGCGAGCGATTAAAAAGGAATACTTCGTATGTCATTAAGATTTACGTATATTTTTAACTTCACAATAGCTTTTTTCAAAGTTCGAGTACTTATTGACAAGTGGTTTTGTGTTACTCAGCATGTTGATGTGTAATCTAATGTCGAATTATGAAAACAGCTAATTGTTTGGGCCACTAAGCTCAATAACGTCAGCAACCATGCATACGTTGTGCAATGCACCCAGGCACATGTGCTTAGGGCCCTTCCCATGTGTGGCGGGTTTGCGCCGCTGCGGCAAGTGGCAGCGGGCTCTCGCTACGCGAAGCGGAGGAGAGCGTACGCGCCACCGCTAGCAGAACACAGCTTTAAATGGTAGGCTTCCCACTGCGCGACGGCCGCAGCGCAGAGCTGCTGTTTATGGCGCCTTCCCACGGTGCGACCGCGGCGCGCTTCCTTCTAGCAGCAGAGCTCTTCCGACGCAGCCACCGCCGGAGCCACGGCCGCACCGCCGCCCGCCGTGGAAGGGGGTGGGTTCTGCAGGAGTAGGTTTCGCCGACCCTCCGGCAACGTCGAACAAAGGGACCGGAGCAGGTAGAACGCAGCGACCGACGGCCGCAGTGGTAATACCATCATTTAAAACTGTGTACTGCTAGCGGTGGCGCGTCCTCCGCTTCGCGTGGCGAGAGTTCTCCGCTGCTTGCCGCAGCAGCGCTCGCCCGCTGCACGTGGGAAGGTCTCCATTGAAACCAATGCTCTGCTACGAGCCGTGGCGCTCGGAAGCGCACCGCCGTCGCGACGTGGGAAGGGCCCTTTGCGGTCCCTTTGTTCGTCGCCGCAGGAGGGTCGGCGAAGAGCCCTGCCGCTTGACGGACGTGCGCTGCCGTGGCCGCGTGGGAAGGCGCCCGGGCCCCTTCCCACGTGTAGCAGGCGGCCGCTGCTGCGGCAAGCGGTGACGGGCTCGCGCTACGCGAAGCGGAGGAGGGCGTACTCGCCACCGCTAGCAGAATATAGCTTTAAATGGGAGCCTTCCCACTGCGCCACGGCCGCAGCGCAGAGCTGCTGTTTATACCTGCTGTGGTCCCTTTGTTCGTCGTCGCCGGAGGGTCGGCGAAGAGCCCTGCTGCTTGACGGACGTGCGCTGCCGTGTCCCTAGTTATAAAACGATTTTCCTAAGAATAGGATAAAGTGGCAGTTCGCAAAACAAGTGAACATCAGAGAAGTAAACACGTGCACCGTCACGAGTACGCGTCTCACATTGAAGACTCGATATTAAAACAAACATAATACTTATCACATAAAAACTAAATTCAATGTTATTTTTATAAAAAGAAAGATTTTTTTCAGAAGAACACAAAGCGCTGCACTTCCTAATTTCAATTATTTCTCGTGGCGCACTATATTTTCGGCGGACGAGGACATCACAGCCAGGGAGCGTCGTAACTATTTACAAGTTAGCCAACTACAAACGAACGAATGGAGGAAGGAGAGACTAATAAGTTCAAGGCACATCAACCACAGAATCGTCAGTTGTGTTGTCAGCTCGAGCTGTCAAATCATCCCATTCTAAAGAAAATCGGACAATACGTGCGTTCACCGCTGATGTAGAAGTGCCATTTTGAGGGTCTAATTAAGGACGAACCCTGTATTCGACTTTGTGACACTTGTAACAAAAAAATTTCCTCTCTATAGCTGGTGCCTCTGTTGTTCTTGAGGTTCTGTATTAGCAAAATACATATTCATGCTGAGAACCAAGCACCGCACAGGAAGTCTAAAAAAATTGAGATGGGCTACTCCCACATTTCATGCGATTTTGTGGGAAGTGCTGTTGATAGGCCGTGTCGTAACAGGGGATGAAATGTAATTCTTATTTTCAAAGAGATTCAAACAGATTTTTCGAGAAATGGTTTTGGGATCACAAGGTCCTGCTTTGAAAGAAATTTTCGACTAAGGAATGATACTGAACGATACCAGTTAAAATCATATTCAGGACAAGGAGTGTCGGTTGCAATTTATTTAAAAATACAATGTTTCTTCATCAGAAGTATCTAATACAGCATTTTGGATAATACTATTCGAAAAAAGAAAAATTTTTTTTTTCACACTCATGAATACATTTGACGCAGCAAGTATTAAAAATGAGAAAAATACCTGAATTAGATTTCATGTGTCGTAGTTTTTCGCCTTGCTGTTAGGTCACATAAATCCCTTATCAGTGACGTTCACTGATAAATTTCTGTCCGGACTTTTATGTAATTACATATTTTTTGTTTTCTACTTACTGTTCTCAAAATTGTACGCATGGCGAATCGTCACTCTCGTAACACAATATCGAATGTTTTCATTACATATTTTTATGTATTTAGTTCTATATTACATATTTTACATATTTTGTTACTTTTACAAAACATTTGTTTTTATTCTATCAATTTTCTTTCATTTTATTACATATTCTTATGAACAGAAGTATTTTTGAAATTCAGCATTTTCTCCTACTTATTAGTAAAATATACGTGTGAAAAGTATCACTGACGCCGCGTTTCGTGACCTTTAACGTAAATATCCGATAAATGATGGCGATCGGCGACGTGTAACACTTCCATGAGAGTGTTGTACGCTGCAGTGATTGTTTAGTGGTCGTAGATATCGCCAGTTTATATGATGGCTTCTAATGCGTCTAGTCTGAGTCAAGGTGCAAAAAACTTCGTTTATATGCATTTTGATCTAGCTGCTACACTACGGGTCCTGATAACAACACATGAAACTTTTACTACTGATAGGAAAGTTGTATGGTGCAAAGTGTGCATCAACTTATGCTCTCTAAATGCTTATAAAATATTTATTTTTTTAAATTTTAGATCGCTATGCAGCTTCATGGTCATTAGCGATTACAATCTGTTTTACAATCTTACATTATGAGACAATTTATATTTTTGATTACGTTTCGTATCAATGTGTTTTAACAGATTAAAGCGCTTATATTATTTTTAAAATTTGTTTAGGAACATTTATATAAATGTAATTTCGTATTATGTAAAAGCATTTCATAAATAGAGTATTTTAATTTTACATATTATATCCTATTTTATACGCATATTACATTTTCATTACATATTTATGTACATATTTTGGCGGTTCATATTACATACGTTTCCGGTCTCTACTAATCCATGACGACTGACTGACATTGAGAGAAGCTAGAATAACGCGTCCTAACCAACGAGTATACGACTGAACTCTTGAGACAAACCAGTCCCGATCTCTTCTTCTATGTTTAAATTCTTCCGATTTGAATAAAAAGAGCTAGAAAATGACTGAGCTGACAAATAAGTAAAATAAGCAGCAGAGACAAATCCAGCAAATTATTTATGAGATGTTTTAGACGAATATGCACATGTCTCAGCAAGCGGAATCAATAGAATGAAAACGCAAAACTGAAGTGACGTTTCGATCGTATAACAGTACTCTTTTTAGCGACCTGCAGTACTATTGCTCTTTCTGATAAAGTGCCGCGAAACACGCGTGCGCGCTTAACCCTAACAACTACCATCTGACTACTGAGCTTATCAGGGCGCCACACGACGTCTTATATGTAACGTGTTAATGACGTGTTTCAGAGAGTGGCGCAATATTGTGCAACTCACGTACGTAATTTGCAAGTACTAGTTTCAAATTCTTAACAAATGCCAAAAAAAAGTTGTCTTTCCACGCAAGACGAGTTTATCCCTTCCTTGGACCCTTGCTGACGCATGACGCCAGATGATGTACGCAGAAACGGACCGAATGTGAGAATAGAAAAGTACGCGCAGTATGAGAATAGGCGAAATAATATAATAAAATATTTCCAGTTTTCAAAATCGAAACTGTTTCATTGTTTTTGAATTCTTTACTTGTTCGGGCACGAAACGAAAGCATAGGTACCTCTTACATGATCTGCACAGCCAGGTCACGTGGCTACATAGTCTTTCATTTTCTGCGCGCACTGAAATTAGTTTATAGATATATCTTTATTGTACAATATTATCAATATTATTATTATTAATAATATCATTATTATTAATTTCTCTCTTCACCACTGTCTATGAGTGTAGAAATTCCTTCCACCTATTTCGGCCCTCTGCATTTACATATTTGCCCATGGTATTCCCACTCACCTCGGTGCTCAATCATTGTTCTGAATTGTGGCATCCAGTTCCTCGATAATACACCCAACTCCACACAGTTACCTGCCGGGCCAAAAAATTATGGAATGAATACGGTGTAGATGTGATAGGGGACAAATTTGGAATGTAAACACAACTGAAAACTTTCGTGCCTTACGAACGTTTCAAACCCTCAGACTTAATGACTGCTTACTTCGTATGACCTGTCTCCGACCTCTATTTCAAGAGACCGAATAACTAGGCTATACTAGTTGTCAACGTGTTACGGCTTCGTAACATAATGTGATAAAACCGATAATGTAAATAAAACTGACCTTTCTAAGTGTATTCGGCTTAAATGTAATTTTCAACATTGTATGTATGAATTGGTATTGTGGTGAGTTTTCGTTGGCATTTACAATAAAATAATTATACGAGTCGTCGTTGTCAACAATATGCCGTCAAACAAATACCTAGTCGTTATTGTAGCATCCATACAGCAGATAACTTATGATGATGGCTGAGCCATCGAAAGCTGGTATTGTAATAAACAATATTGTTGGCAATGACGACTCATATAATTATTTCGTTGTACCTAGGTATAAGAATACCTGTGACATCATTCGTTTCCATAGCAACAACGAAAAACGTTAAACATCAACATCTAACAACATTGCACTCAATAATGAACAATATTCTCAAAATTATCTATCTATACAGAAAATGTTCTAGAACATAATATTTAGAGCAAGTATCAGCTTATATAATGACGTAAAGTTTAGTTTATTGTTATGTAATATGGTCAGGTGTGCAATACGGTGCTAGACCGAAGCGCTATGTAGCTCAGTTAAGTGCTAGTCCTAGACATTGCAGAACTTGCATGAAATTTTGAGGACGTTCGAAGAGAAACACATTAAAATTACACATTTAATAGGATAAATATATTACACTTCTTTTTGCCTCAGAAGAAGACAAAAGTACAATCACAGTAATCTCTTCCGTGCCGCCTGCAAGAAATTGCATTCACGCAGATACAGAACACGTAAATATTGATGTTGAATCTCATGTTCAATAATGTGTACAGCACTAGATAAATCAATAGTCCCCATAGTAACCTTGTAGGGGGATATCAGTACGCCACGTTGGTGGATACGCTTGAGAGCACATCATAGAAAACAGTCAGTGGCACGAATTTAGTACAGCAGCTCGTGGAGCAAGTCGAATATCACCGTAAAAAGTTCACGGTTTACTGTGCCCACGTGCCACTATTGCTGACACGTTGGTGCTCTGCACAAAACATAACAAAATTAATACCTTGTTACATGTAATTGGAGCAGATATACGAAGCATTTAAAAAAATTGCATATTTTATTTTAACTTCTCCATCGTCGTGTTATTTTGGTTGGTCACCGTTGATAATTGTTACTTTAGGTCACTTTCAAAGTGTTTCTAAACACTTCTCGCTCGCCATGCAGTATATCTAGCCTGGCATTTCAAACGATGTGCCCGTATTGTGGTCACGTCGTTCGTGATGTATTTGGTGCTGCTCAGAACGAGCAAAAATCAGTGCGCAGAACTGTGACTTTTCACCGTGGATGGGACCTTTTCAAGCCAGAGCTGGCTGGGGATGCTAGAGTCACATTGCAACAATGAGCAGCAATTACTCTTTCGGATGCGCGTTCTAGGAGAGAGGGTATTCAGATAAATGAGCGAGTAATTACAGTGTGGCGTCTTTGCCGGGGCAATAAATTACAGACGTGAACAGTTTGTAAATATTAAGTATTTATTTTAATAAAAATACTCTAACACCATAATACTATATACAATATTTACAAAACAATACTGACCGTTACTAGAAGGAACTTTCCCTGGTTACACCACCGCTGGCCCGATAATTAACTATCATATTCGGTGTGATGCACCAGTAACTTATGTGAGCATACCAGCGAGTATTCCGCACCTCCCGTCCCGACGTAGCACGCCGGCTTCGGTTCCCTGCCTCGGTAGCCTATGCATTAAAATGCAGCACCGCGCACAACCCACACGACGTCCTACCGACGCGCCCAAGAATCAGAAGAAAGAGGTTAGGTCGGAGTCCGTTTATATACCTTCTGGGCAGGCTGACGGAACTGCGTCACCTGTGTCCGCCGACGCGTTTCCGCCGCCTACGGGGTTTCCAAGTTTCCACCCCTTCCCTTCCGCTCCCTACCCTTTGTGCAGCCCAGCGTCTCTTCCGCCAGCGCTGTCCATGTGGCTGATATTTGGTACATTTGTACTGGCGACAGATGACGCCACAACAGACTTGGAGCGCGTTGCGAGATGTACTAGGACTATCAGCCCCAACTGCAGCGGTTTGCCGGAGCGGTTGTGCAGTGTCAGCTGCGTATTTCCTTTATGGACAGATATCGCCCCAAGGCGAGATGCGGAGAATCAGTCTGCTTAACTTTCCGTTTTATATATTTTTTTCACATTTTCTCAATTTTGCTGTCCGCTAATCGTGAAGTTGAAATATGCTTTTACAAATTCAATATAAGAAATAAAGCTGGTACTATATACAAACGTTAATTGAAACATTTAGAGCCATTTTTTTTGAGAAATGTAAATTTAGTGTTTCTGCAAATGCGCAATTTTGAGCTCATTTTCATAGAAAACTTCACATAATAAATCAAGTCCTCTACATGACTTACTCAACAAAATAAATCATTTAAATCCCTTGTAATCACAAATGTAATGTAAATGTAAATACTATTAAGGATGTGAGAGAGATTTAAAAAATATATTTGTATATTTTTTAAATCAAAAGAATACTTAAAATGAGTTTATTTTCTTTATTTTTATGACTTCATGTTCTTCAGAGCATTCTCCACACAGAAAGATGAAAACAAAATGTAGCCGTTTTTGAGTATCTCTTGTTTTTAAAATTTCCCATATTTCACACTTTATTCATTCCAGTTTACTTAAAGAGATAACACCGCAAAAGTCATGGGAATAGAAGAAAAAGAACAAGGGCGAGGCTTTGAGCTCCTTATAAATCGTTCGTGTCTCAACCGGCATCGGAGGAAATACAGACCAGAATTTAAAAAAACAACAACAAATTATTCATATGACTACGTACATAATTCGAGCAAGGAACCAAAAACAAAAGAGATTGGAATATTTTTAAAGAAAACTTCAAATTCTAACTGTTCGGAAACTGGAACCTTCCGAACCCTTTCCTCTAAGCCCATTATTTCAGAAATAAATTAGAAGTATCTGCAATAAAATGATGTTAAGTGCAGTGATTTGCTGGAAGTGTAATGCACCGTGTAATGGCAGTGTTGTGCGTTCATTGAAGTTCAGTGAACATGACCAACCTAATTTTTATTACATTATTTAGCCACATACTAATTCTTCTCCTTTTTCTTCTTCTTCTTCTTCTTCTTCTTCTTCTTCTTCTTATTATTATTATTATTATTATTATTATTATTTATATCATCTTTATTCACAAGCTTTTCTGGATTACAGTAATCAACAGATACATATCCAGCATGAATCACTTATTGCTTACAAGTTACTAAATAGCGGCCTTCAGTTTTTTCATACAGCACTTACAACAACACAGTACACTATCCACAATATTAAACAACATTTATAAAATTCTAAACTTTGAATTGTAATTATAAAAATTTTCAACAAATGTTTAAATAGTCTGAACCATAAGTCTTCTAAGCAACAAGAACATGTATTAATTATACCGCTTTCTGCATGTTTAATCAAATAATTTTTGTTATAATCTTAGTTCTTCCACTGACTTTTACAGTGACCTTTGGGTACAAACCAGTTTGCGAGATTACAATAGGGATGTCTCTTCGCATTTTCCAAGGACCATTCCTCCTTCGACGACTTGACCCAATCTCTGTATTTTCCCAGCTTCGTTTGGTAGGTGGTTCATGAATGTTGTTGTTGTCAACCACCGCGAAGTCCACAAGAACTTTCTTGGATACCCTGTCCCAGATAGTGATAACAGGTCTGCTATGATGGACGGTTTTGTCTGTCAGGATGCTTCTGTCCCAATACAATTTGAGGTGGTATTCTCTAGGACCGTTTTGGGGATGATACTTTTAAATATGGTGTTATCTGTGCAGAAGACCGTATTTCTAGCAAGTTTGGCATGGAATACTACTTCTAATGTTTTCATGTCTGAGTTTATATTCAGAGGGAGCCAGTACACTACAAGCCAGTTAGTATATACTGGATTGTTTCAGATCTTTGGAAACACTTCTGCACTTATCATCTACCTACTGAAGGGTCTTTAAAACTATGTGCTTGAGATAGTTTTTGGTTGTATCAACCTGGTCTTGTTATGCAATAATGAGGCCTCAGTCTCTGGAAACAGATTCCCCCCAGTGAGCCACTTGTACGACATATCTACGTCTACATTTCATTGGCTATTGCTGCGGGGTATGCACCGTGGAGTGCCTTCTACTTCCATTTTACCACTTTCCGTTTCAAGAGTGGCTGTTGCTGGTTCATGTCGTTTCTGAGGCTGAGAGGTATAAGATTATCATCAGCTTGTTGTCACCACTTCATGTAGTTGGCGAAGATTTGAGCTTTCGCTTCCAAATATCTAAAGCGAGTCATTTGTTACTCTCAAAGATCTTTTCTATGCATCGATGTCTGTCTTGGTCCATTTCACAACACCTATAGAGTATGTGAGTACTGGTATAGCATAGGTGTTAATTGCTATAGTAAGGTTTTTTGAGTTGAGATGGGTCTTCAGAACTGCTTTTAAGTCTAGCGCTCAAACTCTGGCTTTCAGTTCCTTCTTTTATTTTTGTGTGAGGTATAGTTAGCTTTGTGAATTCCAAGATATTTGTAAAATTCATTCGTGTTTACGGCTGTTATAGTCTCTTTGGTTACTGTTTCATATTCAATGTCACTTGTGAGCTTTTCCTTTCTCACACTCTGGATCTTCACTTTATCAATTCCAAGTTGCATCCTATGTCATTAGAAAACATATTCAGTGATTTCTAATAGTTTTTTCCAATCCACGTTCTGAACAAGAGGTACAGTTTGATATCATCCATATAAGCTAGATGAGTTACTTTATATTTTTTGATGCTTTTAGTTTCGATTCCTGTTCCATTCTTGTCCAGTAAAGTTGATAAGTGGTTCATTGCTAAACAAAACAAAAAGGACTTAAACTGTCTCCTGGAATATTCCACGTTTGATGTCTAGTGTCCCTGGTTAATCACTGTCTTTGACGTTAGTGGTGATCATGTATCGTGGTACACATTTATTCATGATGGTTTTGAGGAAATGTTACAATTACGGGATTTATCCTATATGTTGTTCAGGGTGTTGATAAGCCAGTCGTGGGGACCATGTGAAAAGCTTTTTTATAATCAATAAAGCACGTGTATATATTGCGGGTCTTTTTGGATGCCTGGGTCATGATAACATGTCGATTATTAGTTGTTCCTTACATCCCATGGAACCCTTAAGCAGGCCTTTCTGTGTTTCGTGATGACTTTATTTGGTGAACAGTGCTGTTCTATTACAGCTAGGCGGCAGCTTGGTGATTTTGTAGAATGCGTTGAGGCACGTGATTGGTCTAAAATTGGAAGGGTCCACTGTGTTGCTTGTCTTGGGTTTCATGAACGTGTTACCCTCACAAGATAGGAAAGGGATTTCCTCTGGGTTCTGTAATAATAGTTGATCAGTTCAATATCTTTGTAATGTAGACTGGTGATCTCTTGAACCAGAAATTATGGAGTCCGTCCAGTCCAGGGCATTTCCAATTGTGCTGCTTGCGCATGACTTCTTTCAGAGTGTCTATTTCAATGGACGATGTTGCCATGTGTCCGATGTTCTCTGAGTCCGTCTCAATTTGTTGCACGCCATGGCGCGTTCCTGTTGAAGTGATTTTCAGATTGACCAGACATTGCTCAGAAACCTTCTATAGCTGACTTCTCTAGAATACGTTCAACGTTGATTTCTTCCTCGCCATTTTTCTATAAAAAGTCTTCTGGTTTTTTATGAAGTCCCGGTTGTCTATTTTCCTACTAAGGCTTTTGAATAACGTCAAGTCGCTGACTGTAGATTCTCAGTTGTTGTTTAAGAGTGTCTGCAAAGTCAGCGAGAGTTCTATTTTATGAGTTAATGTTGTGCATGCTTTCGGTATTTCTTTTTGATGTTGGAGACTTTGTTTCGCATACGTTTACTTCGGCTTCCTCTCTGGAACGCTCAAATCACTGCAAATATCTGATTCTTATGCGCATCTATTTTCTTTTTGGAGTCCTTCGCTTCCACGGTGGTTCTCTCTTGCTGCGGTAGTTATGTGACTCGGGCTTCAGTCATCTTACCGCCATTCTCCTCACAATGCTACGGCATACAGTAAATGGTAGAGTCTAGCTGACGTAGGAATAAATATTTTACTTTCCAAGGTAAGATCTTCTCATTTGCTGTCTTAATCAGGATCGCGAGCTTTCTGGAGTTTGTTTTGTTTGGGATCCTTGGCCCTATAGCAGGGTCAAGTCCACAATTTCTGCAATTGCCAACTAATATTGAGATTTCAAATTTTCACACCGAGAGTCTTCCATAAGTGTTTCGGCTTCCCTGTCAGGCTGGCTTACTAATGAAGTTATATGATCGGTCTCTTGGTCTTGGGAGGTGTTTGCAGTGTTGCCGTGCTTTGTATTTGAAATTCTGCCTGGACTTCATTTGTAATTTGCTGATTTCTCACCTGATGCACGTTTTTTCGGATCTATAAATCAGTGCTCTACGGTCAGCTTATTATTATTATTATTATTATTATTATTATTATTATTATTATTATTTCCTATTATCTGTGGATATACTCTGATGCCGGGGTTCTTTTTATGTTTGCTCAAGGCAACTATGGTTAACACGTAAAGTTAAACAAGAAGGTAATTGATGTTTGATATCCGTCAGTTCAAGCTTAAGATTTTACGGACTGTTTGCTGTTCTCATTAATGCAGTTTTCTGAATTGTTCGCAAATGCTTCTCAGTCAGTGAGTTTTAATTTCTTCGCAGTCACTTGCTATTCCTTGGTAACCAATCCATTCGCTGGAATGGATCGCTGGAATGGACACCACTACTGGAAGCACTTCCACTGCGTGCAATACGACATGTCCTTGAATTCATCAGGCAGGGGTTGGTACCTCCTCTTTTTCTCAGCAACAGTTGTTACAAGCCTGTTTGTTATCTGTTGGGACCGCAACATCAATGATGCATAATGTTTTAGAGATTTTATCTAACAGAACAATATCTGGACTATTTGCGTCCATTGTTCGATCAGTGACGATTGCACTATCTCACAGAATTCGAACTCTCATTGTAGATTACTTGCTCTAGTTTGCTCTTATAATAAGGTTGCTCTCTCACTACGAGGTCGTATCTTTTGACAAGGGTTTGGTGAATTACTTTGGAGACGCAGTTGTCTCTTAAAACATTCTGATTGAGCTAATGCGGGGAATGCAGAGCAAAATACGCGGGATTGTCTCGTTGGCAGATTTACATAGCATCACATTATATTCGCTATGAATTTGTTGACCCATTATGAACTGTTTAAATGCTCTGGTTTTTACAACTTGGTCTTGAATGGAGAAAATAAATCCTTCAGTCTCACCGAAGAGGCCTCCAGTTCGAAGCCACTCCACTAAGCTTTCCTTTTCAATGTTCTCTGAAGTTAAAGTTGCAAAAAATATACTATGATGTTCTTTTCTATACAAGGAATACACGCGATCTTGATGCTTCAGGTAATCATAATGTTTGCTTAGTTCTGCCAGACATAGTGGGGTCATCTTTTTATCTTGATCACAGATAGCTTTGTGAACAGGCGAGTTAATGGAAAGAAAGTACCGATGTATCTTTTCTTCTTGTCGTCGGCGTGTTCAGCCTCCAATTTAAGGAGACTTCTTCCTGCCCCACCTCGAGATAAGTACAGGCTCTGCACTGAACTCTGTGGGTGGTGAAGTCAATGCCTTGTAAGCGTATTCTTTATTTTCCTGTCAAACGTCTGTAAGAATGTGTCTGTCCATTTTATTCACCAGATGTGTAAGTTGCTATGGAAATAGGCGAAATATTAATAGCAAATATTTTGCTTTTTGAATTGATCCATGTTTTGCTGATTTATTTACCTCTCAATAGCACGTTTTGTACGATCTTATTCCTAACGTCTGAATCAAAAATTTCCAACAACTGTAGCATTAAGAGGTATTTGTAGGACTCTCAAGTACCGAGATTATTTAATAATTGTTTCACCAGATAGTTGCATATTTTGTTCTCTGTTTTGGATTTCCCCATAGTCAACATGAATTGTAGCGCATTTGTTAGTCCCAAACTCTGTGCAAACTGCGACGCTGAAAATCTTGGCAATTTCGAACAGGTTTTGTAAGTGATGTTTATTAGAATCATATAGTTTCAGCAGGCTCCCTTCAGCAGGAATATCAGCAGGTTCCCTTCTTAATCTGCAAATGGGTTTTCCATTCTGACATGCAGTTCTTCAAGAAATGGATCAGCGTTCGATCGATTTTGACACTAGTCAAGGACTCTTAGAAGCCATGAGTGAGGTACCAAATCAAAGGCTTTTTCGTAATCTATTCAGCTTGCAGAAATATTGCGCTTTCGCTTTCGTACTTGCTGCGTAATTACACTATAATTTACTTCTAATTATTTTCATCCCATATTTCCCTTGCGACAGCCATTCTGTTCAGCAGCCAAAATGTGCTGGACGACCAAATGACTACACATTCTTGAAGAGATTATGGAAGACAACATTTTATATAGTGTAGACAAGCAAGTGATAGGTCCATTATTACTTGGTTGGGATCTATCACTGACTTCGGGCACCATGTACGTTATGCCTGACAACAAGTACTTCGGGAATATAGTTGGATCTCGCAAAGCTTCATTGAGCTGTCGAGCCAGTCATAGATGCGTGACAGTGAAATACTTCCACTATATATTTTGGATATCATCCGGACCTGGTGACTTCCAATTCTGTGTTCTCTGTACTACCGTTTTGATATCACCACGTAGTTTTCAAAGGGAGGCATCTCGTTGATGTTGCGGAAAGTTTTTTTTTCCACCTGCAGCCAGTAGGCTTCTTCATCGGGTTGCTGTGGTTTATTCCACATATCAATCTAATACTGAACTAGGAATTCGCTACTCAAAAATTGTCCTTGCTGCTTTTCATTGTCATTCTGCAGTTTCCTACAAAATTTCTTCTGGTCGAAATCGAAGGCTGGTTGTTGTTCGCGTCTCTTTGCTGCTTCATCAGAAAGCCAAATTCTCGCAGCGTGGGCATCACTTGTCTGTTTCAGACGTTTGCTTTAAACCTCATATCCAGACCTTTAAGGCTCATTTTCTACTTCATTATTTTAGCAATTGATCGTATCTTATTTCTCACTTGCTTAGGTACTTTTCCTTTCCCTGCAAATTACGCAGTCAAAGAGTTTATTTCCTTCTGGATTTATTAATTTTGGAAATTATTATTATTATTATTATTGTCATTTATTATTATATTATTAATATATGGTAGTGGAGCATTATTTATTCACCACTATTGTACTAAGATTTGATAATTTTCGTTTCTTATAATGAAAATGTCTCTACGTTTTTATTAATTGCATTGTTAATCAATCTGATCTATTACGCGCTAAGAAATGTTAGAAAATTTACCCACGCACTGAACTGATCCTATACGATATAACACACAGTCTTACCATCATAGTTGAATTTTTGTATAAAACAATGATTCAAGTACGGAGCATTCGCACAGGTCCAGCGATGAATTGAATTAAACTGCAAATGTTTTTATTATTGGGATTGCTTACTTATCTTTTGAGTAATAATACTGTATTTTATCTGTTATGTGTGATAGTTGTGTTTTTGAAAATAATTGCACTGCATTCTTTTTATTACCAGTCAGGAACGGAGACATAATTACGTAAACCTCCCCTCTCTCGCCTACGATC
Source organism: Gryllus bimaculatus (assembly GCA_017312745.1). Classification (NCBI taxonomy): domain Eukaryota; kingdom Metazoa; phylum Arthropoda; class Insecta; order Orthoptera; family Gryllidae; genus Gryllus; species Gryllus bimaculatus. The sequence continues at coordinate 953,246 of BOPP01000026.1, read as the reverse complement.
TGAAATCGAAAGTGGTGCCCATCATCATCTGCAATTAATATTAACTTACAGTCGCCGACGATTTTGTAAATATTAAGAGGAAAACGAAAGTGTTAGTTAACAACTTTAAAAAAATTGTCAATCGTTTAATTCCGTTGTAATTTACATGTCACTAATTGTGACAATGACGTTGCTTGCATTGGATCCTGCGCCCCGACTACAGCCAGAACAATAGACACGTGATACTGCAAGTCATTAATTTTTAGAGTCGTGCTTTCCAACGTCGTCAGGAAGAAACGTGACTTGTGAATTCTAGATTACTCAAATCTAAGAATACCATGCTTCATTTTGCTACACAGATCAGAAAAAGAGTTTTTTTTTATGTGACGCGTCTTTTGTTTGGAACAGATAAGGCACACTACCTGCCGAAAAGGTAAACCCTTCTTACGAAACAATGAGCTTGAGGAGGAGGGAAATACATATATACGCAATGGAACATCAAATTTACAGTCGTCATTTTATTCTTCTCCGTTGCAATGGTCGGACAAGAGGAATTTCTCACCAAGGAAGAATGGGCAAAAGTGGTGAAGCGCCACTTGGGCACCAACCAGTTCGAAGTGCTTAGCATCAGGTAATATTGCATGAAGTTTGCGAGAATGATACAGTATAATGGGTACAGTACATAATAATACAGTACATTGGGATGAAATTCACTATGAATTTGTCTAGAATGCTTAAATTTTATGTAAGTACTAAAATTTCTATAAAATGTTAAACCAGTTTTTTTAAATTAAAATTTAATTCAAGAATTTTAAACAATGGAGCAATTAATGGCAATAATTTGGTTTAGAATGTTTGAAATAATAATGTATTTTTTTATTCAATTGGAAGTAAAAATTATGAACCACTCGAAGAACATTATTAAATTAAATTGAAAGTTTAAAATAACTGTCTATTGATCTTGATAGAATTCATATATATTTCATAGAATCTTGTTAGAATTCATATATATTCTAATATATATTATATTATTTTAACATTATAATCACATTTTATTGTAAACAGTTTTTAACTTTTTATCGAAAATCATATAATACACAATAAAAACACATTATTAATATAATGTGGTAGTACTAGATAAAACATGAAATTTGTGATGTGCTTTTTGTGTTCATTTCCTTGTACATAATAAATTCTATTAATTTCTAGATTTCGTAATTTAAAACTAATTAAAAAATTTGCGATTTCTAAATTTTCTAACTAATGTGATAATTTAAAATAAGTTAAGCGAACGTTTTAGATACAAATTATTCAAGTGAAGAAAAACATATTTAGTACAAGATAAAACATGAAATTTGTGTTGTGCATTATTGTGTATTATATATACTTTTAAAAAAACTGTCTAAAATAAAATGGGTTCATTGAAAAACTAATGACAAGATTGAAATTGCCCATAACATGTTGAAATATAGTTATGAAATGCAATAGGCTTATAATTACACAAGAAATATAATAATCCCCCTTTGGCCTCGTGTGGCCTGCAGCGAGTTCTGATATTCAACAACTTTTATTACAAACAATTGTTAAAGTATGTTACGTCACTTTCTGTCACGGGTAACTCTGATGAAAACTCTAGACTATTGTAATTTAACGTACAACCTCAGTAAAGTACAAAGTGTTTTTCATTTATTTTTGTTATAAAATAATACGCCTATTAAAATATAATCACATTACTAAATATAAACCTAAATTAAAAAATAAACAGGGTGCCGTTCATTTCACTTTGATGATTTAAACCAATTTTTCATTAATAAATTTCAACCTTGTTTCTTAAATCTCGCAAACAGGTTTTTTTGTCTACTTTTCATCAATATGATTCCAAATTGGGCCATCAGTTGACATAGAAATGAAAATTCCCTTCGACTACTTTGTAACACTTTTTGAAAGTTAGGAGAAATAGATAACTTGGCTTATCACATCAAAGCAATTCAAGTAAGATATAATATGAATGTAATGAATAATTATTTAAATAAAATAATTACAAATGACTATAAATTTGCAATGTCCTGTTTGATTGGCAATCTCGTTTATAATCAAATAACAAGTAAATTAAGCGGTGTAATTAAACTATGATGTGTGTAAGTGTTAGATTAATGTAAACGAATAAAATGTTATTATAATTTTATTTAAATAAAATTATAATAACATTTTTCTCATTTAATTGTGTAATGAATGCTCAACATCGAATTTATCATCAATTTTAATTCAATCATGAAAATGGCTAACGATTATTTAAGATAATTAAAATCACTTAATTTCTATTGAATGAACATAGGATTAAATTAAAACCAACAGGAAATTATTCCAATAATAATTCTAATTATCAGCAATAATAAGTCCCTATTAATGCACTATACTGTTAATGTACTGTCCCTATTAATGTAATAATGATGAATACTTGATTAATGAATACTACTTTAAATAAAACATCGTTAAATAATCATTAAGTAATATTTTCTGTGTATAAAAATGATTTCTCAGAACACAATATAAATAATAAAATAAATAAAATATTAATAAATAAATAATTAAATAAATAAACTAATACAATAAATAAACTAAATAAATAAATAAATAAATATATAAATAATAAATAAATAATAATAAATAAATAAATATAGAATAAACTAAAATATAATAATATATTAATTAAGCATAAATATAATAAATAATTAATTAGAATTAAATATAAATACAATAATTAAATCAGATAACCAAATATAAATAAAAATACGATATAATGAAATGAAGAGAGACGACAGTGGTATTAATTTCATGTTTAGTTAACAGAAGACTGAGAGACTGTACGGCGGGCAGCCTTATGGGGGGCAAAGAAAAGAGCGCCGTGCCAGCCTGACCGCGGAAGCCAACCAGACGAGGAGAGAGATGAATTATTCCGTCAGGCAAGAAGCAGAGCTGAAGGAGAAACCGCAGACTTGGTGGAGATGAAAGGAAATTACCAAAAAGGAGTGTAAGTGCTAGAAAAGATTTCCGTAACTGAGTACTGGTACACATTGATAGAAGACGTCAGAGACGTAGAAGTAGAACGAAGAGAAAGACCGCAAGAAGAACAGAAGAGACGAAAACAGAAAGACAGAAAGACAAGACAGACAGACACGACCAGATAAGACCAAAGAAAACGAAAGACCACCCGACAGAGTAAGACCGACCCACTAAGAAGAAGTCAGGAAAGAAAGTCAGACAGAACGTTAAGACAAGACCGTCCCCAGACCAGTAAAAAGAACGTCCAGGAAGAACCCGTAAGACAGAAGTAAGACAACAACCGTAGCACGAACCCCACGTTAAGACCCAGAATTAGAAAGACCAGTAAGACAGCATCACCAAAAGTCCCCAGGCAGACGTCCCAGACAAGACGTCCAACAGAGTAGAAGAAGCTCCAAACAGAAACGTAAGACTGACCAAATACAAGGACCTGACAAGTACAGACCAAGACGTCAGAAAGACCGTAAGACAAACCCGTAGATGACAAGTAAGAGACCCGTAGAAAAACGTCAGACAGAGACAGACAGACCGTCAGACAGACAGACCGTCAGGCAGAGACAAACGGACGGACAGGCGATCGAACAGACGAGCGGATAGACGAACTTTTTGCTGGCAATCGATTGCTCGGTATCAAGAACCCACAAAACGTGGAATATGATTACACAACGTGAGAAAGGAAGCAATTTATTGCATACAGAAACAAAAATTAACTTTTTTTCGTTACCATGAAATGTCTCGTCTTTCATCTTTGAAAATATTGTAGTACAAACGTCTAATGCAAATAGCAGGCACTAGAAGGGGAGGTGCCGGCGAATGCTCAATATGAACTTTGTATTGATCTCAGTGAGACGGGATCTTCTAGTAGTAAGAAAGGGAAAATACAAGCACACACAAATTGACTTAACTTTGCTCATATATTCTGCAATCTCTTTAGGATGCTACACATAAAGAGATAAAGAAAGAAATAACATAATGAACATTTGATCGTACGTGTGTCGTCTCGCGAACAACACCCTGAAGCTATGATCCTTCACTTCATGAAATTATTCAATTTCCTCGCAGAATCAACTAACCTGTCACTTAAATTGTATGTTTTAATTTTGATTGTATATGGATACCGTGTACGGTCAAATATAATGTTGTTATGCGCTGTTGTTATGTTGCTGACAAGGTTAAAGTGATTACTTCTTTGAGTTTAGACATCTCTATTAGCTGAAACGATGTTCTTACTATTGACAAACACATTTTTGGCAAAAACCACTGATTCCTAAATCAAGAGAATAGGCATTGATGCAATTCCTAGCTTAATAAAGAGTTTTCAAGAATCACTTGGGCGGAATTTGCTTATTCTTCTGATAATTATTTTCTGGAAACCGAAGATCTAGGAGTTGTAGGATTTGTTCCCCCAAAATATTACGCCTTATCTCAGGCGGGAATGAACTTTCGGGAAATATACGCACTGAGCTTTATAAAGTCTGACTAAGGAATACTGAGTGGGTAGCGTAATTAATATAACTTTGTATTCAGATTATTTAAATGGACGTGCGATTTGTGGTAGGAGTTAATTGAGAAACTGCGTAAATAAAGCAAAATAACAAATAGTTAACAATAATTAGTGAAAACAAATCATTAACAAATAGTTAAAAATTACATTTAATTAAAAATAATGTATATTTATTTTTAATTAAAAAAGGTTTTTTTCGAAGATCATTTTCCTGTCACCAACATCTCAGTGTAAAGTGTAGCGTTGAACGCAACAGTTATCTAATCGTAAAGAATTCGGCCTCTGCTATGTTTAACTTCTCGTTTTAATCACGAGGTTTCTCCAACGATTTGAGGTTTCACAATATCAGAACAATACCGTTGATATCTACCAAACATTGTATAGTTAGTGGCCACCTTCTCATGGAGATGGAGTTGAAGGAAAAGAATAAACAGAGGTCTGAAGGGAATTAAACACATTTTTATTTCGCCTGGAAATTACAGAATGCGGCGACGTGACTACGTGAATAGTCTTCGTTTACGCATCGTCCTCTTGCTTCACCGCTTAGTGGGTCATCCGGGCATTGGCTTAGGCTCTGATATCAGCTCTTTCCGGATTCAACTTGACTGGCCTTCATGTTGTTTGATACTGATACATTACGCTTTCTCAATGTCGTTTTTAATTGTGGTACTCTCAAAAAGACTAAGAGAGATCAGGACCAAGAGAACGTTCTTCCTCAATATCAATCATCAGAAATAAAATAAAAGAATTTTAATGGAGAAACATTTTTAGAATAAAACTTTGGTTACATTACGTAACTGATCGTATGAAAACGATGAATCTCTTACTTTACGGGAATAGAGGAATAGAACAAATGTATTTAGTACTATGTTTCGAGCAATCATTAATGTTTTATCTAGTTATTTGTAGTTACTTTTCTGAATTTGGCCGATGGATGACAGTGGTCGATTTTCGCATCATATTCATTTTTTTAAATTTATTCATCTTTTTGCCGCGAGTTCGTATAATATTGCTGTCGATTAAAACGTCAACCATTTTTGTTGTTTTTAAGTGCTTTAATTTTTTAAACAATTTGCCTTATACTTTTTTCATCGCTTTATCCTGTTTTCATTTTATGGACTTGGGTTAATGTTATCTCATTCATATTCCATAAACAGCGTGCGAGAAAAGGTATTTTCTACAATCATAAATATCAATGGGAAGGTCATTTCTTTTCACATTCGCTGCCCCGAAATTTATTCCACTTGCTGAAATCGTTACATTCGTCAGCACAAAGAATAATAACCGGCATTTTATAAAAATAATAATTATGTGTTATTAATTAATAGTTAAATAATAATAATGTTACTCAGACGGTTGAAGTAGCCGTCGTCTGCGCCGAGGAGACTGCAGGTTCTAGACCTGCTTAGGAATGGTTGTAATTGTAATCGTCACTTCAGCTCTCATCATCATCCTATCATCTCATAATCCATAATTCAAGGCTTGACAACCCTGTCGCACTGAGGGATGCAGCTGGAAAGCTGGTCTTGGAAAAATTACACGCGTTAATCATGTAGAGTAGTCAGTAATGTCCTTCACGCCAATAATAATAATAATAATAATAATAATAATAATAATAATAATAATAATAATAATAATAATAATAATAATGATGATGATAGGTCCGTGCTGGAGAACGGCGGCGAAGACATGAAGTGGTGCTGCAAGTGCTACTACACCAGGCCAGACGTCATCGTCTTCGAGGACGTCAGCCCGCTGGGGTTCCGCGTGTTGGACCGTGCGGTGAAATTCGGTTTCCAGCACTGCACTACGGTGCTGAAGGCGTTGGCCAACCTGCACGCGGCGTCGCTCATCTTTGAAGAGAAGCACCCGGCGCCTGGCTACCGCGTGACGGCGGACTACGAGGCCGATCTGAAGGAGCCCTTCTTCCTACTGCGACCCGGGCACCCGGGCACGCTGTGGCTGGAGTCCGGCGTGAGGGTATTGTGGAAACTTGTGGAGGAAATCCGAGGCGCCGACGCCCTACAAAAGATGAAAACCCAGATCCAAGACGTGATGTACACCTTCTTCGAACTGGTGAAAACGTCGGACCGCTATCGTAATGTGATTAGCCACGGAGACATGTGGAGGAACAACATTTTCTTCCGACTCGAGGAAGGTGAGCCTGTGGAAGCGCTCATGTGCGACTATCAGATCACTCGCTACACGCCGCCGGCCAACGACGTCACGTGTTTTTTGTACCTGGGAACCTCCAGGGCGTTCCGGGAAGAGCATTACCCCCAGCTGCTGGAATTCTACCACGACCAACTGTCGCAGAATCTCCGGCGACATGACATAGAACCCGACAGTGTCCTGTCGTGGGAGGAGTTCAAGAACTCATGTGAACACTACAAACCAATGGGTGCCATGATTACGTGCTTGTACAGTGTAATCACTTTTCTCAGCAAGGATGATTTGAAGCCTGTAATGGAATCTTCGAAAGACTATGAAAGATTCATTAAGCAAGACAGAATCCCTGAAACCATGCACGCTTTCAAGAACGACAGTTTGTACCGCGAGAAGCTCTCTGAAGTGGTAGAAGAATTTATTGAAGTTTGCATTGAGAAGAATTAATACTAAAGGGTTTAGAAAACTAAATAAGCAGTGACCAACTCTCTTTATAAATTAAAGGAAATGTATAACTTCCATTGAAATTGCTTTTTTTATTAATAAGAATGCCAAGTTAGATGAGAATGAAGGATAGATTAAGAGGGAATCTTAATGATTTATAAAGTGTCGAACAGTCTTATAAATATAAAAATGCAATATAAATTTACAACAACAATTAAAAACTTTTTTGTTATTTAAATCGGCAGTGACTTAAAATGGGTAATTTTTGTAGCATGCAATTATTGCTGAACAAATAAAAAAACATACATGTCGAATTGTATGACTCCCCTCTTTAGAAGTCAGTTAAAACTAAATGAAGGTGTTTCTGTGATAATTACTCAAAGAAACGAAACCACAAAATTTGTCACAATTTTTAAAAACAATTATTGGAAAGGTAGACATTTAAAGCGTTTGGTGTGTATGTGAACGTGGTATTTTATACAATGAGGAATGAAAAAGCAAGAAAACAGTTATGATAAAAACTGAATTGCGTAAATATATCCATTACTGTCATTACTTTTACGTATTTCTGCCTTTTCAATATTCAAGAAAAATAAAATTATGACTAAACGTAATTGCACTTTTCGTCTCGAATCTATATATCTAGAAACAAAAAGGGGCGTTGAAAAATACATTCAGACAGATGCATGTTCTCGCACGTGTAACAAATTTCATTCGGTTGTTTGCGGAAAGTATTTTACCTTTTAATGTATACATTTTACTAACAATTAAACATAAAATTGTCTAAGATGTAGAAATTTGCTTATTGAAAATGTTACATCGTATGTTTACACTGTTTAACTGCACAATATGTATTAAAGTGAAAACGTTAGATTTTAAAAAATGATAATTCTCATTTTCTAAAATTTTTAATCAAAAACCTATAAACGTATATTGTAACTTGAATCCAAAACCCCTTACCTGTACCCACATTTACACAGAGCAAAGAAATTATATTAAATTAGCCATTAATATTAAATTTTCGAGGTATTAAAACCATAGAGGCTGAGATTTTATGTATGTAGCACTGAAAATGAGGGACGGATGTTTGACACAAAAATGAGAAATTATGAATGCAATTAAGACCGATCAATGAATTAAAAAATATAACTAATAAAACAAAACTATGACTATCGCCGATAGATCCAGAGAATTTTCAGAACCCCCCTCTGGAATCTTAAACTTCGAGACCCAATTTTTCACAACAGGTACGTTGAATTTTTCGAAATGAGAAAAAACTTGATACAAATGAGCAATTGAGCAACTCTTCGTTCGTCGTCACAGACCGTGCTACAAGCCTGTTTAAAAATATTTCGTTGTCTCGGTCCGGCAATAACAGTTTTTTTCTGTCGAAAATTCGCCCGTTTGCGGCGCACGATAACACGACTTTGTATACTTACGGAATAAGGTCGAGAAAGTAAAAAGTTCCTTGCACAATTACATTAAGTAACTATATCTGTAAAACTAGTATCTGTAAAACTCTTAACAAATATTTCACCAGAATCAGCTTGTCATGATATTAATTACAAACTTTTCATTAATCCTTTTCAAAATGTTACGTAAATTTGTTAGTTTTATAATAAATAATCTGATTTTATATGAAAATGTTAAAGTTTTAATCATGTAACAAATAAAAACACTATGATCACATTATTAATTATATTCTTATCACTTTCCAAATTTTACTTTCAGTGGCATGAAAAATATGACAAGGGTCAATTAAAAAATTGCGTTTTCTTCTTGTGGTTTAAATATAAATATATTAAAACTGTTATTTCTTTTGAACTATTTTAATACATAGTAAAATTGTATATTTCTTTAAATATATCGTAATATTTAAAAACATGTACACAATTTCACAAAACTTGAAGCCGAATTATCGAAATGGGGTTAATTTCATGTTAAATTTTGTGTTACAAGTAATTGCCAGAGGGCGTGGGGTTCAAAAATGATACATTTTGCGAACGTATTTTTATAATGTCGTCAAAGTCATAAACGTTCACTCTCTACTTCTCACATTTATTGTTTCAGTTTATGTACTTGGGCCAAAGAAGTAGCGATAATAGCGATGTTAGCATTGGGTGGAGCCATGAAGGAGAAAAAATGGAGGCGGAAGCGAAGAAGTTGAAAATGAAATTTAAGCATATTCTTTATGTTAAATTAAATAAACATTTAATTTATTACTGTTTAATCTCTGCGGGAGAAATCGGGTCTATGGCCTTGTGTTGGAGCTCCTCATGTAAAAGTCGTGCGGGGAATTGAAATATCGTCTTCGAATTTCCCAGATTTCCAAGGATACTCAACCGTTTGTGCTAAGGTCAGCACAGTGAAAAGATGGGCTGGAGGTTCCGGTCTGTCCGGGTGTAACAGCATTGTCCATCTTTGGCCTCACGATTTCGTCCAAGTAGTTAGTCCGATACTCCGATACTCTCGGGAATATAATTTATTTCACCACAAACCAGAATAATGTGGCCTATGACGGAAAAGTATAAATCTGCTCAGTTAGGTATTAGAGAGAAATATACACCGACACTATGAGAATGGGCCGTTAACAACTCGGAAAATTGGGATAAATATATTAGACTATCTCAATATAAATAAGGGAAAGGGACGTTCTGAATATACATAAAAAGGGAAATGTTCTGAATATAAGTAAATAAGGGAAACGTTTTGAATATAAATAAAAATGGAAACTTTCTGGATATAAATAAATAGGGGAGACGTTCTGAATATTATTAAATAAGGCAGACGTTCTCAATAGAGTGTTGCACTTCGACGTATCCGGATGCCAACCTGTCTATGCATTAGTTTTCCGAAGAGAGTCCGTATAAAGCTCACAACATTTTACTCGCCTAAGGGTGAATTATACGCCCAGACAATTTTCTTCTTTCGAAAATCCCAAAGATTCCTCATATCACTAGTACTTCATTTGATAAAAGTTATCGTTTGATTATTTGAATGAACACGACCTCCCTCGCAGGTACTCGCACTTTATCAAGTCTAAGGCCTTCTCAGCAACCATGTAAACGACGGCCTGTAAATTTCCAGAAGGTGGAGTGGGAACAATAGACGCATCGACGACTCGAAGGACTTCTACACCCCAAACTTTGAGAGTGGGGCCTACCACCGCCGACGGGTTCCCACGAACCCCCACTTTGCAAGTGCCAGCGGGGTGGCTTTCACTCGCAGACGCCCTGCGAGCCCCGCAAGCCCAATACCCATCGGAATCGAACTCACGCGCGAATGGAAGCATTTTATACTTAAGCTCCTAACTCAGAGAATAGCCATGATGAGTAAAACTCCTTGGTTCTTTTAATTCCTTATCCATGAAAGCAATATCCTCTTCGTCGGCGAAGAAATTGGAGTCTATAATCGGTTCAATATCTGAATCTTGAAGAGTGAGAGAATATGTGAAATATCTGAATGAGAAGAGAGAGGGTGCCTTTGCTCTTGCTACTATTTAATACTACGGTCGGTTGAAACACTGCATCGTTTGCAATGGGAGTAATAAATTGTTGAAAAAAAGTCTTCTGTAAACCCAAACACTCGTGCAGTTTCAACGGTCACAATCAGGGGTTGGGTGTATACAAACGATTGCATGTTGGGCTAGAAAAAGATCACATCAGGCCCTATCTCTAAAAATTGTGCAACCTCTAAACTCATTCCAGACAAGGGATCATCGTCATCCAAAACGTAGTTCACGTAATTGGACAAATCAGAAAGTATATCGATGCGTCTAGGAGTAATTGGTTCATCCACTTTGATAATGAAACCCCAAAACATGGGATGATCAAATAGAATGACACCAACAGGCGAGTCTACAATCGTGAAAATGCCCAATTTTTCTACCTGGTTCTTTGGTCCAATTCCATAGAGCGTGAGGAGCTGAGGTGAGTTTATAGAACCTGCAGATATGACGACTTCGTTCCTAGGGAAGACACGATCAGTCTGGTTGTTTTGAATGTAGGGTACGCCAATAGCTGTACCGTTCTCTATGATCACATTAGCCTATGCTCTATGCTCTATAGCTCTATAGCTCTATGATCACATCGTATCAGTTTCTACAGCCGTGAGAGTAAGAAACGCTCAGGCAGGAGGAGTTGGCTAGATACGGCGACGAAAACGCGTCATGCTCGCCACATGACTCTCTTCTCCCAAGAGTGTAAATTAAACTAAAATCCCAGGTTTGAGGATATCGATAGCTAGCCGGCAAAGTCGGATAAATCGTCCCAAATTACAAATACATTATAATTTTAATTATTATTTTATTATTATTACTATTACTATTATTATTATTATTATTATTATTATTATTATTATTATTATTAGAAGTCAAAGAAGCAGGGTACCACAGAGAACCCTGGATCTAAGAAGCCGTGAATCGTCGAAAGACTGTGACAAAGAACGAGTCTTCATCCCTAAATGTCGGCATACGAACGGGCACTCGAGCCATATAGTTGGCCACCATTTCAGCCTGAGCCACACCATCGCTGACGAAGGGAAGATTTAAGGCCATAAACATTGCAAACGAGTCGACAAATAACATCACTTTGTTTTCACATGTTATGGCCGACACCTTGTATAGAACCCCTTGACTTTTCCCCCAAGCTGTCTGTCGCCGAGCATCAAGGTCCCTGTGCGGCGTCATTGAAAGAATCTCTTAGATGATATTGAATGCGCATGGATTTATTGGCCTTCTCTTTAACGTGAGTGTCGCCGTATTATTTACCTCTACATGGTTCTGCACCCATTAAAATTAACCTTCCTTACCGTAAGACGTGGGTCAGGGCATCAACTGATGTCACCGCAATGCCCAGCAGTGGAGGCTTTTCGACACAAGCTAGGTTTTAGATCAAATTCAGTCGCTGTTTGGAGGAGAATTCAAGCAGTGGACTGCTCTGATCGGTAGTTTTCCGTGACTTTTCAGATCAGGCTAATGCCGGAGCAGTACTCTAACAAACGGGTCACAGACCGCGCGCGATCTTTCCTTACTCATTCTTGTCCTATCCTCACCCCCTTAGTTACACACACACTTACTTGCACTGTAGGCGGTAACCTTTACCTGAGAATAAATCTGCTCGTCCTGGCCGAGCTGGAAACGATTCTTTCAAGTTGTGAGGAAGGTATTGCATTGCCCCCGCAGGTGGAGGTGCTTAGAACTACTACGGTAGCTAATGCGAATATCACGCCCATCTGAACAAGACCTGCAAGTAATTAATTATTCATATAGAGGAGCTTCTAAGTATTTTGTAATGATACAAACTTCCTGTTTAATGTAAGTATTATTTGGTGAAAACCTTCAATTTTTATTTTACGTTGAATTTCGATTAAGTTATGCGTTTTACCCATTTTCTCATAGCCTTGTGCGCGTCCTGCTGCATTACTTTCGATTGCTTGAGTGATTAGTGTTTTTATATCATCACCTTTGTATCCCATCACCTTTGAACCATACGATGAGAAAATTATTTAGTTCTTTCAAGAAAATATATGATTCAAAATTTCCTATATTTTACGCAAAATTATGATAAAACTACTCAGTTTTCTAGAAATTGTACTTGACCCTCTATCGAGATCTTTCTTGAACAATAGATTTTATTGAAAACAGTCTCTACCTTGAATATTGTTGTTGAAGGAAAACGCCGAAAAATTATACTTTCGCAATTTTCGAAAAGTCAGAGATTTTAATAAAAATGAGATCTGCGCTTGGAAGAGTTGATGTTATCCAAGGACAAGGTTTAATGAACCAAAGTTCAAGTTTCCATTTTTGAGAAAATTTTGAAAATGATGTTGCGGCTTCAGCGCTAGCGTTGACCACAGACAGACGATAGATGTACGTTTGCCTTCTATCGATATTTCTGTATCAAGGACTAAAAAAACAGAATTCTGACTAGACGTGTTTGACGAAGAAATTTACGAGAGCAAAATTTATATAAAAGAATGAGATTTATCTCCTTTTTGTTACCAGAAACGCTCAATAAAAGTTTTTCTGTTGAAAAATCACCGTTTTTTCGCAGCATTACAATATTATTTCTATACTGCGTAAGCAGCATGCGAAAAAGTATAAACACACAAATGTAAGTTCAAGTAGTATATTATGCTCATACCGTTCTGGTTTTCACACGTAACCATTACCAAATTAACGCGAGAAAGTACGTGATATAGAGAGTTAGTTTCTGTCTTAAGTAGGGATGGCTCATTGTCCGCTGCGCGCCGCTTAGGAGGAGTCCTAATGGGAGGGGGTGGTGTCAGGTTAACCTAGAGTTGCGGCCGCGTCGCGATCCTCTCTGTGCATTGTAGAATTCTCGGTGCCGCCTTTAAAATTATTATATATAATTGAATGTATGTACTTTGGCCCAACAGCTCTTCACGAGCTTAGGTCTACCAGCAGCATCCCGGGCTTGCGGGCATGAGTTAAGGAGTAGGTGTGGTTCACTTCCGGACATCCCTGCGCCGTATTTCTGGTCTTCAGAACCTCAGAAGTGAGCTTTCTGCTCGTCACACAGCAACAGATACTGGGACATTGCAAGGAAAGCGCACAATTTAATTGTTTATTCCCCGGGAATCGAACCAGGGGACGCGTCCGGGAAAACGAGCACGCTAACCAACGAGCCACCAAGGGTATTATTATATAACTAATATAATATTAATTATTAAATATCAGTTAATATTAATTAAATATTTACTAAGCAAAAATATAATATAATTGCCGGGCCCGCAGCGAAGAACGTGAAGGGTGATCGAGTGTCGTAGGAGTAATTGATAGCGTAGTGTTTAAGAAAAAGTTGAAAGGTTTACCTCTCTCAATCACAAAAAACAGTGTACTATTACGAAACATTTCTGATGCACTTGCGGTGTCATGATCTTCCAGCGAGGACATACGTCAGGCTGGGTCATGGACACGTGTGGTGCATGTGGGCGCCCGATTCTGGAAAGCGAGTGCTCCAGGAACGCAGGCAGACGGACAAATTTCTTTTGAATTATTTGCAGTTTTGCGGAAACCAAGTGTTTGTACGAAAACTGTTATAAATTATCGACTCTAAAAGTCGTTCGAAAACGAATTCAGTAATGACTGCATATTTGACTGCATGTATGACTGCACATTTGACTGCATATTAATAGTTCATATTAATACGGGGCGTTCTAAAATTACCGTTTTCTTTAAAATCAAGAGCTGTTGTGATTTTACAATTATGAACCTTTTAATGGTGTTAAGCGGAAAGCGACGCTGTAGATTATTTTTACGATAGCATGACATTGCGAATACATGAGTAATTGAAGGGATTAATGAGAGTCAATCGCAGTTCACACACGCGTTGTTTTAATATTAAGCTCCTTTAATTCTTTTTTAAATATTTTAATTTATTTTTCTTCGAGAAAGGAAAAACTGTGTATTCTAAACGAGCTTATGACGTAAGAGTGAGAAAAATATAATCTGCGCACGTTTGTTTGGCGAACATATGCAAATCAATAGATGACCAAGACAAGTCATGTGATATCCTACCTAACGAAAGAAGAAGAAGAAGAAGAAGAAGAAGAAGAAGAAGAAGAAGAAGAAGAAGAAGAAGAAGAAGCCTATAATACTGAATTTAGGAAGACGGTTGCTCAGAGATAATTGTTGGATGGACTGTTTCAAAAACTGGAAAATATAGGTTATGATTACCTCTCACTGTCTGATTCAAATTGTTCTGTTAATTAAAGTTATATTCCATTCGCATTTTAAGATGTGACCTCCCTACCTGACGACAAGGGAAGGAAGTCGAGTTCGTCCTCGACCAAGCGAGTGGGCGCGGATCTCTTTTCTGGAAAGGAAAGGAGGAAGAAAGAACCCTATTATATTTTTTAGATATCAAGGGAATTATTAGTAATTAATACTGTTTGGCCTTCATTTAAAGGTAAGCTTGACAAAAACATTTGAAATTCAGCCACAGAAAGAAGTACTTCTTGAGCGGTGTAAATGGTCTAAACATAAAAAAACTGACAAAAATAATTTCCTACATATACAATCATTCTCTCTTGATGCAAAAATTTATAAGAAAGCATGTCCTCCAAATTTTAATCAGAATTTTGTATACAAGTATAGGAAGTTTCTTTCATTTTTACTCCATTACTGTAATTCTTTAACTGAAGTATAAAATTGATAACGGAATATTGTCCTCTTTTCTTCCTGACCTAAAATATATTATGTGGAAAAACAAATGCTTTGGACATCCTCAAGTTAGTTTTGTGTTAATAATTTAGGTCGAATAGCGGAGCATTGTTACGAAAATGGAGACTCGTAGGGAAGCGGCAACCGTGCCATAAGAGTTCGGTAAAAAAGTGACTTGTAATAAAATGCATTATAAATTGTGTTGGGGAGACTCAATGATGTTTTATATTAAGCACTTAAGCTGAAGGCTGAATCCCCGTCACGAAATTGGACTCGCGTAACGAACAATCAACTCGCCTTAAAATGTCGGGGTTATAAGTACGTTGCCGTTCCACATGCGCAACCGAATCGTCATTCGCCAGGTTCACGCGGAAGTGAGTCGATTCATTCTGTATGTTCCGTTCACGCCTTAACGTAGCATATTCCTCCCTTCGCCAACTCTATCCTTTTATTAACAGAAAACCATCCTTTAACCTAAGTAAGCAGCCCCGATATGAGGCTGTACAGCCCCTTTAGCAATAAAACACATCCAAACCCTAAAAAATGAAGCCCATCGCACTGCTGTGGAAGCTCCATGGTACATTTCAACGTCACAACTTCGCTAGGAAAACCCACTTTCCCTCAACTAAACCTTATCCAGATTCCCTCAAGATAAATTCCGTCTCTCGTAATTCTTTTTGTATCTCCTCTACTGCTTGTGTATTTGGCATTTTGGGTTGACTGTCCGACTTTGCCGGCTAGCTAACGGTGTCCCTCATGACTGACACTAGTTTAATTCCCTCGCATGGGGGTAAGAGAGAGACATGGCGAAAACGACGTACTCCCTTTACCTTAACTAGCGAACTCTGCCTACTTGAGATCTTTCTCGTCCCACAGCTACAAAAACTGAGAAGATTTTAAAGGAAACCTACAGCTCTAATTGTACCTCGACCGGGAACTCCTCCACATTTTAAGCCCCTTAATCCCATACATTTCACAAATCACCAGCTGTAACTCCTAACCGTAACTTCTAGTTTCCCATCGAGGAGCCCAGTGAGAACATTCTCCCTTTTATTTTTTGTATTATTCTGCACAATATCTTCTAATCAGATCTGTAAAGTGGCTTTGTACGTTATATCAGAAAAAAATATTTAATAAAAAATCTGCACGATAAGGGAGAAGAGTGGAAACAAGTTGCCTTGACGCTATCTTGAGCGCCTGCTGCATAGTACTTTAACTCAATCTGGGAGCGATGCGTCCCTGCAAAAAGGCCTCCGTTGACGCCCACACCGCATGAACACGTGATGCAGATGAAGGTAAAAACCCTTCACATTTCTTTGATGCTATCACATACCCACCGCTTGTTGTTTTAGGTTCATGAAGGTTTATGGTGTCAGAAGAAGCCTCGTAATTGTGTAAATAGCTCAAATTCATTTTGCCGTATCTGAGGATAATTAACTCTGAAATCGAAAACACGGAACATTACTCCATACGAACGTTATTTGGGGTGTAAAGTTGCCGACAAGGACAGCAAATCTGCTTTCTATGCTGGTGCATCTATGCTGCGTCTATGCTGGTGGTGTGTGTTACTCTACTGATATGCCGGTTAAAGGGTTCACGACAAATGGTCTTTACTGTTCCCATGATTTCGAGGAAACCAACGGATCACACAACAGACTGTTATTTATATCTGACAAAAATATGTGGAAATACCTCAAAAACCAGTAAATTCTAATTTAGCATCAGCTCCAAGGCCTGTATGTCACAGCGAAGAATTGCCGGATCATTGTGAATATGGTAGTGAAGATGAATGCTACAGTGACGAAAATTCAGAAGACAGAGAGTCAGATATCCACGATGACCCAACATTTCAAGCCTCCTGTGACTGAAATAAATCACTTGTTTTTGTTTTAAGAAAATCTCAACGATCTCGTTTGTGATTTACATGTGTCGATGCAACTGTCCGAGCTTTTAGCTTTGCGAGAAATTTCTACAAGAAAGTGACGTTTTTTTTTAATAATAATATCGAATCCGCTATGACCATGATTTCAATGTAACTGAATGGCGATTGTTCATACATTCTAGCAAAATAAGTCTGAAACAGTTCTTCTCCCCAATGGGAACAAAACCCTTTCTATTCCGACTTTTTTATACAATTAAACTGATGGAGACATGTGACAACTTTAAATTGCTCCTCATTCTCAACAGAGAAGACATGAGAAATAAAAGTGGAATATACGTAGAGATCTCAAAGGCAATTAAAATTTTGCTCTGAATGCATTCGGTTACACAAAGCATTGCTGCTTTCTATGTGAGTAGGAGAGCTGAGACAAAAAATCACTATTGTAGGAGATTGTGGCCTGAAGTGGCCCTTCTTTTCAAATGCAATTTATTATTAAATATTAAGTCTTAAAATCATTTCAGGTAAAGCTTATTCAAAGTAGTTTTCAAGTAATTGCCGGTCAAATAGCAAACATAATAAGTAATACATAAACAAGATATCTTAAAATGGCTCAATATTTTTTTTAAAAATATTCATCATTACTAAAAATTGTTTGACAGGTGTTCATGATAACTCTTGCATTTTCAAAAATCAGTCTTTTATATTCCTTTCCAAATTTTCACATTCGCTTCGTTTATGTTTACATTATAAATGTATTCCACAGTCTAATGAAGTTGTAAATACAAAAGCTTTAAATAATCTTTAATGATTCTTTTTCAAATTCCAAAAGATTTTTGAAAAGAAAACCTAAAATAAAGCGTTTTCAAAATCCTTCGAACAAAATTTTCTCAACAACTCCAAATTTGTGTTCATAAATTTCCACATTAAAGAAAGTGTGCATTTCTACAATCTTCTGGAATCCTAATTTCGGTTATGTGAAATGTGAAAAATGTGAAAAAAAAAACACGAAAAATGTTGATGGTTTTCGATATAAACAGTAAAGATAATATTATCTTAGGTAATACCACGATACCGCTTTGGAAATCGTGGATAAATCCCTCTTGCGAAGCAGGAGGTCGAATCAAAGATGTTATGTTATAGTACATACGCGGTTTATTGGACATCGACATAGCGATCATTTTACACCGCCTCCTAACATAGATGAGTCACAGTGTATGATTGGTCAGTGAGGAGAAGAGGTAAACAAAATCGGATAGATAAAACGATTAACTTTTTGAGATATACCACTTTGACTGAAGCTTTGTGTGAATATAGTTAAATACTATTGGATTTAATTTCACGAGTGTAATAGTCCCTGAAAATATCCTGGATCAGTTTACAAACGCAGCAAATATTGTTCAACAATGTTCAGATTACTAGAATTCAGGACTAGATTCAGGACTAGAAGCTAGAGGTCGCGAGATGTAATTATTGTCAATTTCGGGAACGCTCATCGAACTCTACGTCAGCGTTTCGAGACGAACTGTCGATCATTACCAACGCAGTTTCTAGGAGTGCGTCTGAAAACTTCATTTGTTTTCGTCTAGAGAAAACCATGCCGGGAGTTACTACTGGTGGTTATATCGTCATCAACGCTTCTGTAAATAATGTGAGCATGCCAAATAAATAAATGGGAGAATTAATTAATAATTTTAGTGAATTAACTCGCGTCCAAATCATACATTCTTACAACTTCCAGACCAAATCATTTTCACTTGTACCTGATTTTATTGTAAGATAGATAAATCCTCCTGATAATTTTAAAAATATATGTCTGAGCTCAATTGGTATAGGTTTGGGATTCTATTTAAGCACGTATTAACTGCAAATTATACCAAGAACCGCCTCTGGTAGACGCAGATTTGATAAAAAGTGTTGCTTAAGATTTAATAATACGGTATGACTTTTTATGCTTCTATTAAGGTTAAAAAATATTCATAGTATGCTGTCATACAGTGTGTCAGCAGTCGGGTGAGAGTTTTGCAAGCGATGGTGGAAATAATAGTAGTATGAATTGCGACATGCAATAAAATTATAAGACCTATGAGAATATCGGACAAGTTGACGAATCATTAGTTATTGTGTTTTATTTCTTGTTTCAATTTATTTAATTTGAACCTTTAAATGTATGGGAATGGTAAATGAATCGCCTAGTTACGGATAATTTGTGTCCATTACATTCATAATTTGATACTTTTCCGGCAAGGAATATCAAAATCTCTCAGGGGATGATCACCCTGAAAATTCCCACTGTGTCCCAGGCAAGATTTTGCTTGCTTCTTTTTTGAGAAATCTAGCACTGGCTGGTATAATTGACAAGAATAACAGCACAGTATTTTTCTTCACATGATTCCTTTGCATTCAGTAGGACTCTAATAGCATTTTCAGTAATTATGACAGCAATGACAGAAACCTATTATTTTTGTTCCAATGTATTATGACTTTCTATCTATGAAGGGCCAGTTTATCTATGAAAAGATTTTCTATAAATTTTCTCGAGAAGGACAGGAGGCTTATTGCTACAATATGGATAATCTTCTGACTTCCTTTGTTTTTTATTTAACATTACATTTGCATTTTTCTATGTGCGAAGATATATGCCTGTCATGATGCACAGTTTGAGAAATATGTTAACTCAGTTTCAGATCTTGTTCATCGACATCAAAATAAAACAATTTGTTTTTCAATATACAGTACAACCCCGATTTATCGTGACCTCGATCTAACGTTTTGTAAGGTTAATTTCTGAAAGTCCGGGCGATGCCTATTTGTAATTAATGCAATTATCTTTTTGATTTTTCTCCTCCACGAATTGGGAACTGATGCCAATTACCTCCAACCCGATCCAATACCTTCTACTCTAATGTGGAAAGCGTTACCAGACGCCAATTGTCATGCATTGTCACTACAACCAATTCTACAGTACGAAAACAGCTGCAATACCATATGTATTAAGGTGGCATTATACATTTCGCCAATAATTACTTAAGGATTTGATATGATATGGAAGAAACTAACGATCAGTGATCTTAAGAATATAGAAAACGAAAAAGCCCGCTTTGTTAAAACAGCGCTAGGAGAAGGAAAAACAACACATTTGAGTCTGGGATATGATTTAGCGAAATAAACTTTGTACATAGAAGACCTACGAGCGACACTACTGCTGCCATCTACCGCTCCCTACATCTCACTTCTAGAAGACAATTTAATTAGAGTTTTGTAACACCGGAACAATACTAGACCGAAACTGGGAAAAGACTGTTAAGTGTAAATAGAGAAAATACGTTTTTAGTGTTTTGGTGGAGCACGTGCTAAAACTATTCACATCGATGGTGGACTGTTGAAAGAGAAGGCAATACTCATCGCATTATGGTTGGGGATTAGTGGTTTCGAGGCATCCAACCGATGGCTGGACACATTCAAGGAACATGGCGTTACTTGCAGGGTAGTGTGTACGGAGAAGTGAAAGACAAAAATGTTAATCACTGGAAAGACAAAACTATTCCGTCTCTCTTGAATGGCTATGATACGTGCAACATCTTTAATGTGATTAAACGTTTTTTTAAAATGATTTAATGCCGTCAAAAAAAAATTAACATTAAATGTGATGTCATAGTGGTAAACATAGAAAAAATTGAACTGTTTTACTCTGTTGTAATGCAGGTGGTAGTGATAAGCTCCAGCCAATTGTTATTGGTATAGTACATTATGAAACGATGATGTAATGATGAGTATTAATACACGAGTGCGATTTTACGGTACGAGCGAGGAATGAGTACGTATCGTAAACTTCACAAGAGTGTATTAATACAGATTACATTGACTTTTATATGGTACTTTTTCTACGACTTATGGTAACTTTTGCATTGAATTGTTGCGTGGCAGTTGACATGAAGGATTCAGCTAAGACCGTCTAGCGGAGAGCTCCTACCTACCCTGCTACAGGTGGCTTTGGTTTGCTACGCTAGTAAAATCGAAGTAAAATTACGATTCAATTTATTTTAAATAATGTTCCGCGGACAAAAAAACTGATAAAAAAATTAAAACTGATAAGCATTATATCACATTAAATTCAATTTAATGTTCATAATCAAACAAAATATTTACTATAGCTTGACCTCTTAGAAAAAACCCTGCACTGCGCATGCACGAAAAGTGGCGGAGAGGAAGGTTCCCTCGTTTTGAGGCTTAACTTCCCCGCCTTGAGCCACCGCCGCCGCAGTCGATGTTCATCTGATTTTCTCCAAAATTTATATTCCCTGATCAATCTGGCTGATGTTGCGACCCCTTGAATTTGAAACCGATATTTTAATTTTGGGGGGTACTTCGCATGAAGCTCCTGGAACATTCTGAAAATTTTCAACAAAAAAATGGTTCCATGGTCTTTAATTAAATTTTATTGGATAGCGTGAAGGGGGTTTAAGAGAATGGTGCTGGTTTCATTTTTGTTGAAAAGTTTATTCTTTGAAAATTGCAAAAGTTCAACATTTTAACCTTTGTGAAAATTTGAGTACTTTTTGTGTAGTTTTATTAATTTCCCTGAATTTTACATCAAGCCCTTGAGACATTTTCAAAATTTTCTCAAAAATTGATACAATTTTTTCTTTAAATTTCTTATACGGATAGATTAAAATGCACTTATAAATATGGCATAGGTCTGATTTTCACAGTTAACACTAAATTTTCGAAAATTTCAAAACTTTGAATGTTTTTGGGGTCTTTTACAACAACAAAATTAAAGACGGATTTTTTCTTCAAATAAAATATGTTGTTCATAATTTGCTCTTTCATTAAGGCTATGTACATTTTTTGAAAAGTTTAGTAGTATTCGCACAATATTGTGTGCAGTTTGTGCAATTTTAAAAAATTACAAACAAAAGATTTTCTCAAGTCTGCTTCACATTTTTTCTTTAAAAAATTGGTAGTGAATGTGTTAAATGCTCTCTATGAGATGACATAAACACCATATTACTCTATTCATTTGTTTTTTCAAATGTTACAAAAATGTAATGCTTTTGACTTGTCTCTCACGTCGTTAATATTTACATTACCGGCAATTTGTTCACATAATTATATTTATGAGTACATGTGCTTAAAATACTGTCACATAAAGTTTCTGAAAAAATAACAGTTTTCTATCACAACTAGCTTAAAATTTCGCAATGTCAGAAAAGCTCAAATGCCATTTTCTCAAAAACGGCTCAAATTTTTTTCTTAAAACTGTTCGTAATGATTGTGGTAATTCCACAACAAAATTGAAACATTCCACAACAAACATTTAAGATGTGGTTTTACTGTGTTTTTTTCTTCTTAATATTCTAAAAATAATATTTCCATTCTGCTATTAGGAAACCAAAATATTAAAAAAATTTCAAAAAAATGTACTTTGGGCGGCGATAGATGGTAGCAGGTAAGAATATGTGGCAACTTCGAATAGCTATCCAAGACCAAAGGAAATACAAAACTAGTACTTGTCCTGTTGTATTGAAAATAATACTGGCATAATTTTAAAGTCATTTAATGCAGTAAAGGGACTTCAAGTCTTGAGTATCTACATTTTTAGTCAAATAAATGGTTTACACAGTAGATCATTAGACTTGTTGTGATATAAAACTTTTTATGCTCATTGTTTGATGGATAACGAAGGTGAGTGCAGGGGTGAAGTTATCCAATGAGAATCTTTCATTTTTAATAACACAAAGTCTAATAGGCTTTTAGACTATTAATGGTTTGGAATTGTTAAGGTTATTGTCTATACATTGTGAAGTATATAAATGTAAAATACCCTTCTTTTCATTAAAATGTCCTCCATCTTTAAGTAAAACATCCTTCATTGGGAAACAATGTTCTGGTAACCCTGATTGTATGAGATATTAACCAAGCATTTTTTAAACAAAGTAAGTAATTCTTAGTTAATTCTAACTTGTTTCCTCAAAGAATACCCGAAACCTCATTTAGTGTAAATCCCCATTGAACGTAATAATTTTAGGACCTCTGAGGTGATGTTAAATAGAGGTCCAACTGTATATGTTAAAGCAGGACAATTTCAAAATGTACAGCTGCTGTTGTTTTAGGTATTATGATTTACACACAATGAGATGTACGTCATTTTCTTTGGCTTTAATCTTATGTGCATAGCCAGTTTGTAGCAGATAATTTCAAAAATGTAATTAAATATGTAGTTTATGCAAGTGGTTATCAACTAGAACAATTTGTTATGCTTAGGAGCATTGTTTTGAAGCCGGATTGATAGAAATTTTTTTAAATGGAGTATTGTCCAGCTTTCACAAATCATGCTTATAGTGAAAACTATTTTTCTAAAAATCCCTTATAAATTCATTATTTGCTCCCCTTTTGCACTGTATCATTTCTCTGTATCTTTCACTGCTACATACGTATTTTAAACATAGTTATGCATTTAAAACATGAAATATCCTATTTTCTTTGTTTCATTTGAAATGTTTTATTAGTACAAAGTTAGAACACACTCAGTTGAAATATCATTTGTACATGTGCAATGTAATTTTATTTTCATAATTTTGTTAATTGTTCAAATATAAAAATTTCTCAATCTGTACATTTCTGTTTATTTTTTAAATCATAATTATAAAACTTAATTGAATTTTGATTCATTTAAACTTATTTATCTTTTTTTGTTTCAAATAAATAAAAAATTGAAGTTAGTAATATAACATGGTTCTAAAAAGTTGTACATGCAAGAATATAAAACATAATTGTAAAAATTTTCAATACACATTTTGAATTTCTTTATAAGATAGTAAACGAATCATTAGTACATGAGAAAAAACATTTTAAAGGAAACATCGAACAATGAATTGAATTTTTTAGGTTCCTTGTTTCACTTAACAAAATTAACTAATTGGGTCTATTTTTTAAAAACTTTTAAACTATTGAATGATAGTAGCTGTATGTTTGTGAATCATCTCATTTTAAAGTAGAAGCTAAAAAAAAACTGATCAGTTGGGATCTCAGTGAACAAGAACCTTCCTTTAAGGTTGTAAAATAGGGAATGGATGTTTTCAGTTAATAATGTGCTGGAATCATTAGTACAGTTACAAATAATTTTACACAATATTTAATATAAATGTAATACAGTTGGATTGAATGTAAAAAAAACAATACTAAATGCTTTGATCCATATCCAAAATAAAACCAAAAGTGGTTCAGTAGTGATATAGTAAAAGGTTTCCACTGACCCTTAAAACACAAATTCAAGAAAAAGATCAAGAGCAGGGGCATGTGGAAAAATTATGAGAACATATTTTAAATGTTTTTTAAAGAGTATTTTTCTCTTCTTTCTTGTGTGATTTTTGCGAGTATGAACTTTTGTTGGGAAATTAACTAGATAACTACCTATGTACTATTGTCACTTAGATAGAAATTTCTTAAAATAAAGCTGCTAAGAGAATCAAAAGATGTCTTCATTTTGTGCTTTGGTGGATCCAAGAGGCCCCACAGGAGACATGGCTCCCACCCCTCATGTGAAATTATTTTGTAATATTACTCAATGTATTCAAAATAATTACCTTATGTAGATCTCATCACTGAATTCCTGTTATGAATATATTCTGACATTTTATTTGCATTGGCTCCTCTCAAATAGTTTCTGGAACCAACACTGATTTTGTGAAAACAAAACACATAAAGACAAGTTGGAGGGTCTCGTGGCATAGAGGCTAGAGTATATGCTTTCCATTGATGTGGTATGTGTTTAATACCTAGGGAGTTTGTGGCGGACAGAAGGATCTCTCAGCAAATTTTATCTGGGTTATCCAATTTCACCTGCCTCTCATTCCATTTTTCCATTATTATTCCCCTGACAATCAAAATCAGAGGAACCTATCATCTTCTCATGTGCTCATTACTCATCGACATCAAAAACCTTCGCTATTAAGGACCCCTAAACCTAATAAATAAATAAGCAAATAAATAAAGAAGATACTATTTTATAATGTTCAGATGTGCTAGTTTATGATGATCAATAAAGTTCAAAACAGTCATACAATACTCTATCCACATAATATCTTTGTGAATTAACTTAAAATTTTATAAAATTAACTCATTAACATTTTTTCATAAATATAATATATCATTTAAAGAGATTGATCATTTTACACATTCTGATTAATGGATTGTTACATACATAAATAGTGTTATGAAAGTCAGTTGCAAATAAAAGATTCTGCCTAGAATTTCTTACTGGCATCTTAAGTTTTAAATCATAGAATAATAATTCAAAATCAATAATTTCATTACAAAGTTTATACAAAAATTGTATATTGCATGACATTCTCAATACTTCCAATGATAGATTTTGTATCTCTTAAGCAATTACAATGTAATTATAATCCAAGAACGGAACTGGAAGATTCATATGTAGAACAAGAATTCTGAAAAATTTGTGTTGTACTTTTCCTAGGCTATATATGTATACTTGTGGAAATGGAGACCAGATAACTGAAGCAAATTTTTATATTGATTCTACGAAGTGTAAGTCCAAACTTTAAATGATATTACTGATTTAAAAATAATGCTGTGTTCTTCTAATGAAACCTAATTGTTGAGTAACTTCATTGATTATGTATTCTCAATACTGAAGCTTATTTTCACATCAAAAATGACTTCCAGTTTTTTATTTTTTTTAAATGTTCAAGAGTTTCAATTCATATTCAATTAAAAAAAATGTTTTTAATATTAATTATATTCTAATTTATGTCATGTTAATACTGTTTCACATTCAGACCAGAGGATCTATTACATTTTATATTAATAGTTTAAAATTTACTCATCAATGAAGTTGAATTTTTGGAATTTTATTACATCTTCCAGGAAGTCCTTGAGATATGAAAGGTTGGTAGTCACTGAACTGAGGAAACTTTTATGAAATTATTACGGACAATATTAATCCAAATGCATGTGATAAGATGAAAAGAAGTTGAAATTAAATGCTGCATTCTTAGTCAAATAATTTTATCTCATCAATAAATAAAATTGTAAATGTAGGAAATGAAGAAAATAAGTTTTTTAAATGAGAGGAATAAATTATTACAATGGATGCATGTATGGAGGGCATGCCCCCCTGCCCAAGGAATAGTGTTTGAATTTTTTGTCTTTCTTTATTTGGCAAAATTAATTTAAATGTTTGTTTATGTTAGAATTGAAGGGCTCAGTAGAACAATAGGCTATCTCACACAGACACAGTTCTGAGATAATGAAGGTTTTTCCTGCACTTACTTCATATAACTCAATACATTTTTAAACTTTCAAACACGGTTCACTTGCATGTAAGTTCATAATGGATTTAAATAACATAATACACTGAAAGAATAATACTCCACAGTATGTAAAATACTAATAACTCAATTTCACAAAAAATGTGTGGTAGCCCCTTGTTTCAATGAGCCCTTCAATTATGTAATTATTTAAAAATTAATATTGTATACGATTTTATATGCACTACAAAAAGAATATACAATATAGTAAGAAAAGTTTATTATTTAACAAAA
This sequence comes from Gryllus bimaculatus, assembly GCA_017312745.1. NCBI lineage: Eukaryota > Metazoa > Arthropoda > Insecta > Orthoptera > Gryllidae > Gryllus > Gryllus bimaculatus. Next base: position 926,457 of record BOPP01000026.1, on the reverse strand, counting down.
ATCTAAGATGCCTCCCCCAACAATTGGTGGTCAAATTAAAAAATAAATTCCTGAACATTGTGAATTTAAAAACCATTATCATTTCTCCTTATGCCCTTTGAAGTCTGTGGACATGACGTGCTATTCTTTTACAAGATGGACATGGTCTGAGTGTGAATGTACACGAGTGATACTACTTGTTAACTATTGCATTGTATTTAACTTTCCTAATTTAGGGTTATTTAAATATCTCAATGTACAAATGTTCAAGAAGGCTCAAGTAAAAGAAATTTGGCTCAAGTATCCCAAATAAGTTATGTATGTTGGGTGAATTTAACATCCAACAAAAGAAACATTATTCATTGCAAACAAATATAAGTAACTTTTTATTGTATAAAAAAATAATAACATTATGTGGATGATTATGTTATTAACAATGATAGAGAATTGTCAGAGTTTGGAACTTCTAATTGAAAATATATACCTCCAGCCTTGCTTTTCTGAAAGTATTTCTAAATGTTCTTGAAATTGATTGTAGTATATAGCCACCTATCAGATCACTTTAACTCCAGGAGTCAAAGTGTCCCTACAGTACATTCCTACACTACAAAACATCTTTTATTTTTTATTCAATTTTAATTTCATAAATTTTCAATTTCTTCAAGAACTTTTTCTGGAATGTACATTTTTCATGATTGTTTATCAAGTTTTTCAGTGCTCTCAATTTTCTTTTTCATATCATCATTTGTCAATAATACTTGCTCTTGTAATTTCTAATTTACTCAAGAATTTGATTGGGACTTATTTCAGTGTTTAGGTATTTTCTAATGCAATATTCTTAGAGTTCATGTCACTGAACTTATATTCTTCACCAGTATGGAATGTTTTAGTTTGCTTGTTGTGTAGAAGCCTATTCTTATTGTCTCCATTAGGTAATGACAATGTGGAAAAATGACCAAGTTTTGAATATGGAGAGATATTGATATTTTCTACATTTTCTTTAGAACATTCCAGTATTATTTTCTACAAAATTCAGAATAAATAATTTTCCATAAAAAGCACTAGACTTATTTTTAGTCAATTTTTTCTCCATTGCAGTGATTGCTCTTTCTAATTGGCCTCTCTAATTCTTGTAAAGACGGGACAAAAGAAAACATTTGAAACATTCCATAACAAGTCCTTACTATTCAAGTCAACTGATGCCTTGTTATCACTGGGAAAGGAATGATGATCTGGAATAGTTAAAGAGAAGGTAATGATATCTTATGTGGAATTTTAACTTGACAAAACAAAATACAGAACAACAATAAAAAAAATTTAGAACTACATGAAAGAGAGAAAAATTGAGAAATTGATAAAAAATTATGATTAGTGTATTGTTGGTCATATTTTAATATGCTTCATCAACACTCATCAGTAATAAAACACTGTTAGAATACTCATCAGTAAGATTATTTAAGAGGTACATGTGAGAAAACAAACCTGAAATGAAATGGGTAAAACAATTTGATAACTTTCAATTTCTTACTAACAAATAAAATTCAAGCTTGAAAATGTTTTTCTGGTCTGTTTTCACAACAGGAATTCTATTTGGTAATTTGCCCCTGGTGTTAGGTATGAAAAAGAAAAATAGACTAAATTCTTGTTTAATTTATTTTGCTATGCTTTGATGAAGAGATTAGACAACATTAGATCAGTGGTATGCATTTCCCTAGTGAGAACAAACTAAAGTAATTCTCAATAAATTCTCAACCACAACAACTTCCACAGAGGGCTTTTAAATTCTTAGCGAAGGGCACAAATAATTATACAGCAAATATGCAAATCATGTGAAACACTAACTACATACCTTTCAGTACAATCCTCCACATCTGTAAAACCCCTGAATCAAACTTAAGTGATTAATAGTATTGCTGTGAAAATCATAACATAGATCCTCGCCGACACTTTTGTGACATGTTTAGTTTGCCTTGGACGGCATCATTTGATATCATTTTCCACTTAAATCTGCTTCACTGTCACTTTTAGGAATTATGGAAGGAAACGGCTTCTGTTAAATAAGGAAAGTTGATAATTATTGCCTCAGGTCTCTCTGAAAATATGAAAGAGTGGTATTCACTGCAAATATGTAACACAAGATTTTTACAGACATTTATTTAATGAATGTAGTTTCAGAAAAAGTTGAAATTAATAGAAAATTTGTAAGTCTCCAAGTAGCTATAGGATTGTTGTGTCCTGTTCACAAAATGTTTTTATCTACTGTGAAATGTTTCTTTTCGAATTGTATCAAATAATGACGTAATTAAACTTTAACTTCAGATAAAACTATTTTTGTTATATTTTATTTTATGCAACATACATGGTATACAACACACTCAAGTCACCCAACTAGAATTATTGGATGAGCGTTCTATACCCATAGTCATCTTCAGACACTTCTACAATTACAATCTAATTGCCTTCCCATATACATAGTACAGAGTTGGCTCACATCCTAACTAAAGAAATAAAAAAAAAGTTCACTATTGACATAGGCGTGCGCAGACTCAAACAACATTATCTCTGGGCCCCTTTTCTATTAAATTTTTTTTAGTTATCTATTACATAGTTTGCTAGTAAATAAATAAAACATAGTTCAGGAGAATGAAATTACCCCTTTAATGATACAATTAATAAATACATAAGTTATGCTTTATTTAGAATAAAATATTTTGGTTTATTCCTTATTTTGGTTTGCAGTGTTAGTTGAGGGATACTCTTCCCCAAAGGTTCCCAATTGACTCGGAGAGCCTCTTTCTTATTTCGTATCTCAATTTCCCAAATCATCAGGTGAAAAAGGGAAAACTCACTAATTGAATATATTTATGGAAACAAAATGTTTGATTGCGTAAGCCAACGGGGCCGCTTTCAAAATGTTCTAAGGGGTGTGAGATCCGGCCAGCTGGGCCCTCCTATGCGCACGCCTATGACTGTTGCCACTGAAGTCGACACGTTGCACACTTCACATGGATCCGCAGACGGCATGAAAAGGCAGCAGAAAGACCATGTGGAGTTGGTGCAGTGTGAAATGCCAGCTATGGTCAACGACTGGTACTCCAATCGTTGGCTAATACTCTTGATGCCCACGAACACGAGGTTCTTGTTTCTCTAGGTTAGAAAATGACTCCCACCAGGTAGAAGAAGGGCAGAAGCAGCCTTTCGAACGACAGCAACTGCAACATGAAAAAATGCGTCAGTCTTGAGGCCCAAAACACGCCAGGATTAAGAGTGCTAGGTGCCCCATAAGATGTTGCGATCCTTTCTACTGCAAAGGGAGCTTCAGAGATTATTTACGGTGTAATATCTAAAATTTAAATGAAACATTTTTTGAATTTATTGCATTAAGTGTTCATTGGAGTATATAATGTGTCATTATGGCTAATGTCCGAATCCCGAATCTGGTTTTGAGAGGCAGTAAAAGGGTTCCTTTCGGCAATTGCCGTCAAACGTCGCGCCTTCTCGTGTGGTCGCCGATTCCTGCCCGTTCGCTTTGCTCACAGGAATATCTCTTGTTCTTCCCTGCCATTTGCATTTGTATCCTCTTTGATGTTGTTCGTTCAGCCGTTACAAATACATTTTAAGGCCTATTCGGCGCCGTGTTGGGTACGAAAATTTAAAAATTCTTGTTGTAGAGCAATTTTTAACAAAATCATGAAATTGTATTTTGCAACAAAATATTTTAAATTTCTTCTTGCATATTAAAAAAATAGTACACAGCTAACGACCCTAACTGCCGCCGTTCCTAATATCCTATTTTTGTCTGCATCAGTAATGGCTATTTCAAACAATATTTGAAAGTTCGAGGCTTCCCACTTGCTTTAAATTTGCATAACGGGGAGTTTATATGCTTTCTAGTGGCGATGATTATATTGGAGGTAATTTATTATTTACCCTTCTTTTGCATGAAATAATAAGCTGAAAATATTACAAATGAAATATTGGCATTGAAAAAATGTAACATTAACAGGAACTTAGACATTTTGGTCTCAAGTACATTACTTTCAGGCGATAGAATCGTTTGGCCTTTACTGAATCGAGTATCTTGCTACTACCAGAAATTTTCATAAATACGGAGAGTTCACTGAAAACGGAACCTTCGCCAGTTTATAACTGTAATTTGTTATAATCGAGAAAAAAATGAAGAAGAAATTTTGAGCCGGTTTTGAGAAAGTTTTTCCCAGTCGCCATTTTTAACTTCCTACATTTTACGCTAAATTACGAGAAAAAAACAACTCGTATTTTCGAAAAATTGTACACAATTATATTTAAAAACTGTCTTTGAAGAACATATTTGTTATGAAAAAACATCAAGTATTTAGTTGTAAGATGGCGCCGAAAAAAATGGAACTTTTAAAATATTCGAAAAAATTCATAGAGTTCAATAAAAATGTGAACTGCGCCCTTTTGAAGTGTCTTGTGTTATACCTAAGGTAAGCATTGAATTTCCACAATTGGCGCCAATTTTCAGATTTTAAAAAAAATGTTAATTTGGAAATTTAATGTACCACCAAAAATTAAATTTTTCGTTTTAAATTCACAGGATGACGAATTCGGCTCGATAGATGAGAGAATATTAACTTTGGAGACAATAGTCTTCAGAGTTTTTGTTCTATCATTGTACAGTAACGGACGGATTGAGAGGCAAGCAGATTGCTGTCAGCTAATTTTTCGGTATAAGGAACCAAAAGTCTTCGGAGTCCACAACAGGTTTCAGGACGCAATTTAATGCAAATAGGAATAAGATTTATCAGTTTTTTCGGTATCAGAAACACACAATAGTTTTTCTGACGAAAAATCAAGTTTTTTGCAGCAGCATTAGAATACTTTCTCTACACTATGTAAATAGATGCGAAAAAATAAAACTTCTGGTAGCAGACTTCCTCGCACTAGTTAGTTGTCTAATCTCTTTAGTTTGAAGTAGCTTCTCATATTGCCTCACTCTCTTGCTCGTTGCTATCTATCGACACCTTTAGGTGCCGATAAATATCTCAAATGCCTAAGTGCCTAAGTATTAAATGCCTTTTAAGGCATTTTTTTCACATTTTCTCAGTTTTTCGGTCCTCTAGTACTGGATTGAAAAATGACAGTCAGAATATTACAGAACAGTAAAAGAGGAAGCCAGATACTAGTACTGGCGATAACGTTTCATGTTATGAAATAATGGTGAAGGTTGAGGGGACACAAGATCTATCCGAGGAATAGATAAATAGTTTGAATGCAATATACACGTATTAAGTTCTTTAATTCTATTACCGTTTCTGTGTTCATGTTTGAGAGTGAAACGAAAGTACTCCTGGAAGGAGTTAAACGTAGGATCTAGGTAACACAAATAATGAAATAACATTTTTATTAAGTACTCTACACCCTCTTAAATAAAAAAAGGAATGTGAGTATAAGAAAAGAGCTGGGCGTAACGCCCGTGTTAGATAAAATATGTGCTAATAAGAAATGGAGCGAACATTTGGAACCGATGACAAATGAGAGATTACCGGCATTAGTTCTTCAATATATTGTACACGGAAGGAGACACGTAGGCAGACCAAAGAAAAAGTGGGCACCGGAACAGGTTCAAGTCTAACCCTTGTTGGTAAAAGAAGAAGCATTTAATTTTTTTTCTCAATATCATATATCTTCAAGATAATCTTTAATTCTTAGACTGTTGAGAGAGAGGAATCTTCTAATATTCTCTGGTCTCCTCTAAACGCCTCAATTCGTTATCTCAGCGTTCTCATCGACATTAGATTAAATTGGTATAGTCTCATCTCATCCAAAGTAAACGAAGGCAATAGATGATTGGCTGTTTTTGCCAGACTCGATCGCAACTCTTTTTTAAAAATCCTTTCCACTTTAACTATATACTAATGTATTCTTCGTCTGATATTATGCATGCCCTGTATGGAACCCGTCAATAAATGTTATGTCATGTGGCTCTTCTTCGCAAACTACTACTGTACCAATTAAGAAGCTATCAAAGAGGTTAACCCATTCAATGAAGGCGAAGCTGCCTCCATAAAAACAGCCAAGTCTCTGTTTTCAAGAACCACATTAATCGGAGATCTCGCTTATATCAAAACCAAAACATTTTTATGTCATATTTTCATAATTTTTATTTCGTAAGTGCTTGCATGTTATAAACATTTTTAGTTCATAAACATCCGGACCCAATCATAACATTCAACTTAACTCTAAAAAAGAAAGAGTATTTCTTGTTTATTAGAGACTATAGATATAAATAAAACTATAAATTCTTTCGATCTTGCCAAAAACCGAAGATTTTATTTTAATCGAAAGAATTTATTAATATAGATTTCAAAATATGTATTATACAGTTATGTATAAATATTTGTGATCATAATAAATGATAAACGCTTTCCATATTTCGAAATATGATTCACCGAGGAAACTGCATCATTGAATTAACTGTTTGGACCGTTCAAATAACAATGAGGATTGTCACCTCTGTGTTCAACTAATCTAATTAATAACATCCAAAAATAATCAATTTAATAATTAACAAAACTGAAAACAATGTACATAATTACATCACAATTAACTTAAATCATGAATATAAATGTATATTTTTATGTTTGTAATAGCTCCCAAATTAGCCCCCCCCCAATAAAAGATCCAAAATCCCGCCTATGGACATTTCCGTAAGTAGTGGTCCGTCTCTAATATTTAATGTGTATGGGGGAGGTGTATCTGTTTCGTGCGTGGTTGAATAGTTATTCAAAGGAAAAGAGCGGCAAAACGAAAAAATATTTATTTACTTCTTTAATAAAGTTGCAATGTTTAAAGTACTCTTTACTCCAAATTCTTTGTTCCAAACAATATTTTAAAACTAAATTAATTCATTCATACAAATGATTTAAACGCTTAACTGATGCATCAATCATAAAGAGAAAGAATCGAGGTAGTACTACCCAACGTTCTAAAATTATATTTTAGAATCATAATAAGACTGTAGTGATGTACTGCCTCTTTAAGATGCCACTAAAATACATTCAGTCGGATTAATTTTAATTGTAAAAATTTAAGGTTCATAATGCATTATTATTATTATTATTATTATTATTATTATTATTATTATTATTATTATTATTATTATTATTGTTGTTGTTGTTGTTGTTTTTGGTGGTGGTGGTGGTGGTGGTGGTGATGGTGGGGGTGGTGGTTTTATTGAGGGCAGCACGCCCGCAAGTTACGCCTTTGAAGATAGCTATGAATGTAGATTACCACTACGAAAAATGCCAGTCGTTGATGCAGTTGTCTTTCCTTTTGATTTTGTCACCTTACGCCCCTATCTGCATGGACGCATCACTCGACGGATTAATAAAAACTGAGCCCAAAAGGTAACTCTCCTCCTTTTATACCAAAGTTGGAAAACTGAAGCTGTCCCGTCTGAAATTATTGTATTATTGTCACCAATTTCATTAGCTCGATGTAGGGCAAATAACACCTTTTCTTGAAGTTTGTGAACGGAGGAGTTAGTCGAGATTCGTAACAAAGTCTGTCATTTGTTTTATCAGCCATGTACCGTTCAATACGTTTTATTAGAAAAAACACCTTATAAGAAAAAAACTATTAAAACCAATAAAAAACCATTTTTTGGAATAATTGTTCTGATTTGCAATCTTTAGCTTCAACTTATTTGTTGCCATTGTTCTTAACGGACGCCGGCCGTTAAGAGAGGCTATTTGCTACTCTGGATTGTAGTTGTATAACAATACAATATTTAAAAATAATAGAACTCCCGTATTGTCATTCATTATTGCTTTGTCCCATCCGCCATGTCTGTCCGTCTCGTTTCTATTCTGCCATGCTTCAGTGCAGCAGAGCTACGGTCAATTGCTTTGAACCGTTACCGCCTGCCTACTTCTTGGAGTAGGCAATCTGTCGTACACAAGCACGAACGAATTAAGAATTCTGAAATGAGACGTATGTCACTTCATCGTAACACTGAAATATGTCGTGATTTTCCTGAATTATGTCGTAAGCCTTCTATATGATATGGTTATGCTAAACTGCCAAATTGTGAATTATTGGAAATGGATTACTAGTAATCCAATTACTGTAATTCACTTTTTGGACTGCTGCGACGCTTAATTGAATGCACGGAGAAATTTGCCAATATTTTGACATGCAGTGCCTTCAACCTGACTTGCAAGATGTGAATAAGGATAACTAGTAACAAAAGTGGCAGGGGAAGACGTTAGTAATACAGTCATTTGGTTGTGTAATTTAGTTATTCAATTTCAATTCTCTCCAACTTACAGAAATAGTGTAATGAATATTGATATTTATTTTCGTTTTGTACAAGTTATCTTATTTTCCCACCATATTTGTTTTACGTCGTGAAAATTTTCGTTCTAAAATCTGAACAGCTCTTAAGTTAACATATTACGTGTTATGCTTATGCGAACGCATTGTGAATGAGTCCGCTTATGGACGTACTCCTAACTTTTATCTTAACGCCATGCTTATGTTTATGTTTGCATTGTGAATGAGCTTTAAGCCAGCTCAGCCGAGCCCCGGCAATGGACACGTGGTCGGGGCGACCTTCACCCACCGACCAGATTAATGGACACGTGGGTGTTTACCTGCGTAATCGGACGTCGTCAGAGACAAATATTTAAGATATTGTGTCATTCAAAACAGGAGTATTTTCGCTGCTGAGCACCTACAGACTCTTGCTTTAAAGACTGATTATATCATGTTTTCCGAACATGTAAACTGCTATGATAAAAAGTCCCGTAAGTGTGGTATGTCATGGAAGGTGGCAGCGTTCTTCCCCTTTTGGATGGGATTCGGTGCAGACATACACGTAGGCATACGAGGTTTTCCCCAATCAGGAAACTCCCACCAGCGGTGCCCCCCAGTCGGAATAAGCTCTGAGCCCCCTCCCCCCACAACCGTTTGCTGTAAAGAAAACATGAGCAGTATGTTAAGTAATGTATTCTTGAGTGAGTGCCAGTTCAAGGAAAAGAAACAGACAAAAATGCAAGAACCAAACTTCGTTAATGTAAATGCGTGCACTTAGGACAAGTTAGATGTGAGGTGTGTATTTGTTTCATTTAAATTCTTTTAAAATAAACTGATCATTTGCCCTTCTGGCAAGGCCATTTTAATAATCAATCTCTCTGTGTGTGTGTTTTGTGCATTACTGGGTTTTCCCTCTTTCTCAAACCTAGAGCTTCCTACACCTGTTGTGCTCACGCTCGTCCATTGGACCCTAATAAACGTTCTACCATATCATAGCTCCATCTCACGACGATTGCTCTGGCGTCTCTGGGTCGCCACGTTTTGGGGCCCCGAAAAAGTGATGATTTTTTTTTTCAAAACACCTGTCCGTCCGCCTGTGAACAACACTAACGCCTAAAATATTCGTTGTATATTTTCCAAAATGAATATTCCTGGGTCGATACGGCATGAATCAAAGCCCTGAGATTTCGACATTCTTTAAATATTGGGGGTACTTTCCATGAAGCCCCTGAGATATTTTTCAAAATTTTCTCAAAATTGGCTCCAAATTTTTCTTTAAATTTCTTGTAAGAATAGAGTAAAATACACTTATAAACAATGCATAGGGTCCTTTTTCGCTGTTCACTTTGAAATTTCTAAAACTGCAAACCATTCAAAGTTTTTGGATCCCCTCGAACAACTTCATTAGTGAAGATAGAGTATTTTTCTTGAAATGAAATTTGAATTTTTTACACATTGCTTTTTTTAAGTAAGGCACATTTTCTCAAAAATTACACAAAGTATTTTTTAAATTACCTCTCTGTCACTAGTTACTGCCATTAATTACAGGCATTTCTATACATTATTGCATTTGTGAGCACAAGTACTTCAAACGCTTCCTAATGAAGTTTCGCGAAAAGTCAAACGTTTTCGGTGAAAAAAGTTCAAACTGTCGTATTTTCAGAAATTCTCAAACAAAATTTCCTGAAAATTGGCTCTATTTTTTCAATGAAAATTTGCGCATGGGACCAAGTTTTACTGCTCCATTTTCGAAACATTTAGAAAATGTAAAAATATGTATTTCAGGCGCTAATAAACGGCATCTGGGAAGAGAATGGGTTAAAACCAACAAGCTAGAGGCAAGAGAATAGGTAACAACGATAATGACTGTGCCATTCAGAAAGACCTCTTGTTTTATAGACATTTTAAAACTACGGACACTTGTTTCAGAAGAAAAGGTCGCTCAGCGTTTGTTATTTAATGCGAGAAAGTTGCTTAGTATCTTGGCTAGTCGGATCACCATCGTAGCACGTTGAACACACATGTGGGTTACGTTCCATGTAATATTAACAATCCTCAGATATTGAGGGTGAACATGTGTCTTGTTGTCATAGAATGTATCTTCTCTTACTTCAATTTACTTCAGAGATAGAATGATTTCACGAAAACCATCTTATCTCTGAAGACAATTGTGTGTGATGGTGCCCGGATATGTAAATGTAACGATATATTTGACGTTCTGAATATGATACAGTATTTGAGTAATTGATATTCGGAAGTAAATTAGTTTCACAATGTTTATTGTCCACATTTATTAAGCAAGTAAATTATAAAAGCGTAAGCTTATATCACAAATATTCAGTTCAAAGCTACAGAAATGCCATTATAAGTACATCATAACATATACTGATCTAAAAATAAACATTATTTGTGAATTCGTTTATATATCTCTAAATGACAGACATTTATGTAAATGTAACCCTTTATGAACATCTTATGAATAAAATTGAAAAACAATTTGTTACTATTGCACACAAAATATTAATGAACCCAATACTTAGTCGTAAGAATGTCGTAGACGCAATTCCTGAAAGCTGTATAATGTTTATTAAGTTCAATATGGAAGACGCTAACTTCAAGTATCGAAGCACAGGATAAACATATAGCTTGTTCATAACCTTCATTTTTCAGGTTTACGATTGGCGAACTTCAAGTTGTATTCGATTAATGACTTTTGATTATGAGAATTTAATATTTTCAATACATTTCGGTCACAACATACATTTCAATTCAATAATATTTAATCTGGCTCAGGAATGTTACTAACAGGAGTAAAGATGCACATTATTTAACTCTTCAAACTCTTCTTCGCCCCTATCATGACTGCAATAGTTTATTAATTCATATGTTAATTTATTTTATTTCACGTAATAATGCTTGTAAATGAAATCATTTGATTTTAATTCATTATGGTGTGTATTTATTTTAAATTAAAATCAATTAAGATACATTTATTACACTTGCACACACGTTATTTGCATACAAAGTGGAAGTACAGTTGTTGGATAGTTTGAAGTCTGGATGTGTCTGTATGAAGACAGACGGAATAATATGGCATTACCACGAAAACGAACGACAGACAAGCAAAGCATTTCGTGAGTGTGAGCTAACCTCATTCATACAAGCTGAGGAACACTCAAAGCCGTGTCGCCTTGTGAAAAAAGGTTCATGGTAGGCAAAATAGATTATGAAAGAGTGTACGATTTACAAGAGAGAGAGAGAGAGAGAGAGAGGCAGGGGGACATGTTCCCCTTGATCTAATATTTGTTTTGTAATTTCATTCAAATTATTAAAACAATTTCGATATATGTTCGCATCACATTCCAAAAATGTATTTCCATTAGGCCCAGACGGATGTCATTGCAAGAAGAAATGCGCGTTGAAAAAGTATCATTTAATTTTATCGGACACATTTGTGGACGAGAAAGTCCGAACTGTAAATGACCCCGTCCTAAAATGGTCTGAATCCGCCTGTTATAGATATTTTTCATTTTTCTCTTTGGAACGTCATGTAATCGTACTCAATGCAATAGGAGGTTGTCAATTGTCCGAAATTTATTTCTACATCGTTCTTTATCTACATTGTTAAATTGAGGAAACTATGCACGAAGTTGTTCATCCTTTGTATGTCATAATAACCACAACATATGAATGTAAAAATAGAATGAAAAAATAAATACTTCTTTAAGAAGAAGAATCTATGGAATTCTCTCCATCCATGAAATCACTGGCCCACATCATGCATCTTTTTACATCATTTGTAAAATATCCTTATGTTTAAACTGGATGACAAGGAAGATTAAACAGCATTTTCCGTCCCGTTTTCGCGTCAACAACTGAGATCATTAGTACGGCAAGTGTAATGCGTGTTATATCTTGGGAGGTGGTGATGTTCCTCGCTCATAAGAAAGTGAGATCCGTCGCTGATCTACACGTCGAATTGAAGGGCTGATCCCCTGAACGTCTCTTCTTTTCTCTCTTACGAAACTTCCCTTTCACTACTATGATGTTTCGGACCCTAAGCCGCCATCCTGATTGAGGTTTTTTCTGGGTTTACTCAATCGCTTAAGGCGTATGCCGGATGGTCCCTAGGTTTGTTCTCCCAGACGTAAATGTACAGCTTGTCTCCCCTCTTAAAATGTTACTATTCTAAATGTTACTATGCAAATTCAGTGGTTAGGCGGAAGAGCAGGCCCTATGGCCTGAGCCTCGCCATTAATAAAGACATTATTATTATTATTATTATTATTATTATTATTATTATTATTATTATTATTATTATTATTATTATTATTATCCAGGAATCTTCTCCTAGTAGGCCTCCTCCCCAACTGATACAAGCTCTAGGCTCCCGACTTCTCTCTCGACATGTGTGGTTGTGTATGCAAGTGTAATTCTGTGTGAAAGGGGAGAGGAGAAGGCAAGGAAGAGGAAGGAAAGATAGAGCGCGGTACGGGCCGTCGGTGAAGGAATTGATCCGGTATTCGCCTGGAAGTGATCTGGGGAACCACGGATAAGGAAATCTAGCCGTTGATTGGAATTAGAATTAATCGTAAACCTAGCTATTTAGCCAGTGTCGAAAACTCGCCAGCACCGGGAGTTGAACCCTAAGACCTGCCGTTCAGAGTCGCTGCAAAGTCAGCGACAATGCTTGCTCTGAGCTAAACTCATCCGATGGCATCAAGGTAGCGCGCTGAAAGCGTTGTGCTGATCAGTCTATTTTAAGGTTTTCCAAAAGAAATATCACTCATTACATGCTGTAATTCCACCCGAATGTAAATGCATGCACCGATTAAGAGGTTCCTTACATACTATATACTTAACAAATAATGCAAAATTTAAAATAAACATGTGATGTCTTCTTGAAAGATGAGCAAAAAGTTAGAGAAATCCCCAACATCACAACCCAACATGCTTCCCGCCCCACAATTCTGGCCCATGGTTCAACAGTGCGCTGTACAACACCACAGAGCCGTTATCGCCGATGGACAGCGAGTACTAGGATGTGAGGTAAACCCATGCGCATGCACATCTAATTGACTCCTTTTCATTTACTCGTATACCCAACAAATAACGCATAATGTATAGTAAAATACACAACCTTTTTTTTGTTTTTTGTTTTTTTAAAAGAGAAACAAATGTGGGTAAAATACAGTCTTAACATGAAGTGCGGGCTGCACATCTTGAGCGTTGTGGCCATTTCAGAGTTGAGGGTTTTCCTCTGGTACAACGGCAGTTCTCCGAAGGAGAGAGCGCAGTTACACCACAGCGCAAGCTCGCTGCAGCTGCAGCTGTCACAATTTCAAAAAACCTTCGATCGTATCAGTCCTTCACTCCCACCCGCGCCAGAGTTTTGGCCGATGCTTTAACACCGCGGTGTCCCCGCAGCCCATACAGCGCTTCACGTATCAGCAGCGAGATCCATAGGTCCCGCTGTCGCTTGTGCATGCCCAGCAGAGTTATCTTACGTACAGTTACACCTAATAAATAATCTATATTTTTTCAAAAATAAAAACATGATTTTGTTTCTTTATGGGAGTGAGGGTAGGCTTGGACTCAGAACAGAAGGAGGCGATGCAGAATTTTAGTGCTTCCTCCGCACCTCTGTAGCGTGGCAGCCCTGTTGCGCCGTTCCGCAAGCGCTCCCCGCAATCGCCCCCAGTCCATGCTTGCGTCCCACCCCAGCGTGCCTTAGAATGGCCCATGCTTCACCAGCGCGCCGTCTCTGTGGCCCGTGCAGCACCACTCGCCTTGTTCTCGCTGATGGGCAGCGAGTTCCAGAAGTCCAGGCGGCGCTCGTGGAAGCCCTTGCGCATGCACAGCTTGAGGTGGCCGCCGCCGCCGCCTGCGGCGTTGGCCGCTTGGCGCGCTGCGGGCGTCGCTGTCTTCGGGCGGTTGGCGCGTCCGCGGCCGCGGGCGCCACCGGCGCGGTGGCGGGGCGGGCGGGGAGGCGCTCTCGATGCGCAGGAAGCGCAGCCGGCCGTCGTCCGCCCGCGCCGAGGGCTGGTAGGGCTCCCAGCGCGCCCTCCGCCGCGCTCGCCCAGCACTGCTCCTCCTCGCCGCCGTCGGCGTCCTGGGGGCGGGGAGCGGCGGCGCGGGCGCGGCGCGGGCGCGGGCGGCGGCGGGGGGCGACTGGCGGGGCTGCGCGCGTGGGGTCACTGCGGGAGAAGCGCGTGCCAGTGTCAGCACGACCAAGCATTCAAGCCGGAATCAAGCAATACAATTATGGCCTTTATCCCAGCCCATTCATCATTTTACAAATTATACAAAATGTAATAAGAGCCTTGCCACTATCGCCTGCCCAATCTGGTTAAACGTAGCAAAACCCAAACCGAAAATAGTACAAAACCAACTTCTCAGAATTGTTTCAAACGCTCTCTGGTTGTCACCAGTAATTAGTTTAACAAAGAATTTGACCTAGAGACTGTAGACCATCATATCACCCATGTACCTACCAATCTTCTCAAACATATCCCAAATCCCTTCCACTAACTGTTCATAGACTGGCAAACCCTTCACATAGACACCAGAATACAAAATAGATTCCTTTTCACATTTTCCTCAAAAATTCTTCGAACAGATCCCGACTAGAGCAGACCGATGGGTAACTTCAACTTTGTATTAGTTTTAAAATTTTAAATTTAAGTTAGGCTATTGAGGCCATTCAACATCTGTATAGTTCATTTCACTATATATTCACCATCTGTTAAATAGAAATATTCAAAACGTAAATGAAATAAAAATAATATAAACCTCGAATCACTTTCTGTAAGTGCTGGATGTGCTCGTCTGTTCGGCTATCTTTAAATCTGAAATGCTTGTATAAGGACCATTTGTGTATTCGAAGACGCTGCTAGTTGAGACTTAGAAAGTGATAAGTGTATTTGTCTCAGTGGTTCTCATTGAGTGTTGCTCGTCTCAATTCTCATTATGTACTTGAGTTAATGTGTGTCAGGTCTCAATTTGAAATTAGTCCTTGGTCTGAATTTGAATGAGAGGTTGTCACAATCTAGCGTTAAAAAAATATGAAGTTGTAGGCTTAGCGGCCAGAGTCATGTGCTGATCTGGGCTGTCCGGCGTGACGCCTCGTCGAAGTCTGTGTTGCCCGACGTTTCGACATCTGTCGTGGATTTCCTCAACCATACCTGCCCTGAGAAGACCACGACAGGATGGTCCGAAACGTCGGCAACCAGACTTCGACGCGGCGTCACCCGGAAGCCCATATCACCACGTTAAAAAATATGTAAAAAAACAACGAAAGCTTCGGTCTTCCGTGCACTGACCGCTAGTGTAGCGACATCTTGCTCTGACGCCCCGTATTTTGGCGGAAATTGGCCCAGAGCTCCGTGAGTCGTCTTGACGGCTTCCTCGTCGGCGGCTGCCCTGGCGGCGGCAGCTCAGGGAAGAGGGCGGGCGCAATACAGCAGGTAGAGCAGTCATCGCAGTGCGACACGCCTGCCACACAACAACACTCAGACACACTGTTAGCAGCGATAAGGTTGAAATACCATCAAACCAACAATTACGTGACAGGGTGAACAACTCACGCCGGGTATGTTGAGACATTAATGCTCTCAATTGGCTCCGAGAAGAAACCATTGATTGAACGAGATGTCCATTGGAGGATAATAGGAGCGTGATGTTACAGAAGGAAGTTGTCAAGCTTGTTCTAGAGTTTTATAACCTGGCACATTGTTGTACTACTTGGATGATTAAAAAATCCATTTTACGAAATATATTTTGCACGGTCCCGCATTTCTAAATAATCTATTGCCAGAAGGTCACTTTCAAAATGTCAGTGCCAAACATCCGAAAAGGAGTTTAATTATGTTCAGTTAACAAAATGTCAGATGAAGTAATTTTCTCGAGGGAAAAATTAGAATATTAATCAAATACTTGAATTATGTTGTCCACGTCTTTACTTTCCTATTTGATGGCCGATAATATTTTTAAATAATTGGACATTGCTTTTTTATACCAAATTAGCATCATACGAGTACATTGTAACGTTCTGTATCGCTTTTTCCAAATACATAACACAAACTTTCAAATGGTAAGAGATTAATCCTTACCCTGAATGATCCTTTAAAAGGAACTTAAGCTTATTGCAAAAATCTTTAACCCTTAGATAAATTGTAAAACCTCCATACAAATTATTAACGCATTAATTCCTTGTACCCTTTCCTAAACATACAAATATTTGGTACTAAATCTTTGATACGAAGTTATGGTGGAAAGAAAAAGTAAATATATAAAATGGTGCAATGTAGAGAAATGATCTCCAACTAACACCGCTATTTCATTTCAAAGCAAAATTTCTCTAACATGGCAATAATTTTTACAAACATATTCCACGGTAATGATTTTGCGTTCCCTTCTGATTAAATGCATCGAGACTCAACTTAAACAAATTCTAAACCATTCAAATAATAACGATGGAACTTCGCACATATCGTGCAATTAGAAAATATGAAATTTGAATATACCTTCAATATAAATACTCTGAAAATGACAAAGACCCTGCTTTTTGTTTCGAATTTAGAGTTCAAAGAATTAAATAGCCCTTACTAACACCATTCATGACCATGATCTCTAATAAAATTCTATTAAATGCATCAACCAAATCAAACATATCTTAAAGTACCTAACCTCAAATCACAAATTCCCAAACAAGAATTAGTACAGGTTCCGATCTAGCATTTTTGGACATTTCGAGCAGTAGAAAACGTAAGACACTCTATGAGCTCGCTTATTCTCAGGTAGTTAGATTTAGTACATTAGGTAAGTAAGTACATTAGGTAAATGTAAGCCGCCAAAAGCGCACGAGTAAAAGTAACAGTCATACTGGTGTTTTGTATCTCTACTGCTCGACCGTAGTCGTGCAGCCCGCCGCCGAAGAGCATTGCTGAAGGAGAAGCGCCGCGGTAGGCCATCTCGTACACGAAGAGGCGCTTTGTGGCCCGCGCGCGTGCATCTCGATGGCGCGCCGGAAGCCGTGCAGGAACCCGCGGTCCGAGTACAGCTGCAACGCACGCGCACGCGCATCGTTAACTGCCGGCACCAGCGCGCCCGTAGTTACACAAAAAAGGAAACAACACTGGATTTCAAAAGACAACAATGGATTTGAAAGCAACACTGGATTTGAAAAGACAACACTGGATTTGAAAAAGACAACACTGGATTTGAAAAGACAACACTGGATTTGAAAAGACAACATGGATTTGAAAAGGAAAATGGATTTAAAAGACTAAAATGGATTTGAAAAGAAATGATTTTGAAAAGACCACTGGTTTGAAGACACATGGATTTGAAAAGACTAACACTGGATTTGAAAAAGACAACACTGGATTTGAAAAAGCAAAAATGGATTTGAAAAGACAACATTGGATTTGAAAGACAACATGGATTTGAAAAGACAACATGGATTTGAAAAGACAACACTGGATTTGAAAAGACAAACTAATGGATTGAAAAGGAAATTTGAGCAACACTCGGATTTGAAAGACAACACTGAAATTTGGGAAAAGACAACAATGGATTTGAAAAGACAACAATGGTATTTTGAAAGAAAATAATAGATTTTGAAAAGACAACATGGATTTACCAAGGCAGCATTGGAATTTGGAAAAAAGACCAACAATGGATTTGAAAAGACAATCAATATATTTCAGAAAGACGCAATATGGATTCCAATGCAATCAAACCGGCCTTGAAAAACGTTGCATAAGAAGATTTCGTTTTATAAAATAAACTGCGGTGTAGGTTTCACTCCGTATTTTGATTCACCAAAGCGGTTCGGTTTTGGGTTTTAAAATGGTTTCCCACAGTTTTAAAACTACATTCTTTTATTAAATAATTTTAGAATTTTTAGTCATAATGAATAATAACTTTTTAATTTTTCCGATTCATTTTTTACAATTCCTCTCCTGTCCCGAAGCATATTTCGATCATATGAAATTATAATAACGATCAATTTTAATTTTCTAAATCTCAGGTAACTGTTGTTTACAATTGAGTCACACCTTGAGTAAAAACTTGCAGTACTCTGTTGCGAGAAATTACGAAGATCTTTTAAAAAACAAACCAGAGAACATTTCCTTCGGTTCCGCCAACAGTTTCTATTACATTACGGTTTTGGTTTTTCCTTTCCACTGGAAGCCGATTGGGAAACTTTATTCTAACGGTTTCAGTTTGATACCCGTCGACCAGTTCAAATCGCGTTTATTTAGAAAATTCTGCATATCCATCGTCTAACGCGAGAACAATCTTAGAAAACACCAATGTTGAGAAGAATACCAGCTGGGGACAATATTATTTAGGTAAGATTTCAGAAACTGTAAATATTTTTATTTTCAACGAGAAACAACATTCAAGGTATTCTGAATTTAAATTAGTGAACTATTTTTATTGCATATTTGAAATGTGGTCTTCCCGGATTCAATTAGAGTTGAGAATAAGTAGAATGGGCTATGGCGGGAATGGGGAATAGAAGGACACAGCGAGAAGGCGAAGGGAAGAGGAAGAGGGGGAAAGACGCTCCAGGACGGTGAAGTAATCGGTTCGAAGAGCGGTGGGCAGGGTTGATCGAGGGTAAGGAAAGGCCCCGGTGGCAGGGCGAGTATTTCGAGAGCAAGGCTTCCCGTGGCTGGAGTCAGTATTTACTTGGCTTTTCCGGGTGGACGCGCGCCAATGGGCGGAGGTGCCGACGTTTCGGTTCGCCATTCTGGCGACCTTCCCTACGGCATTACGCCCTGAGGAAGGGTCGGCAAGATGGCGACCGAAACGTCGGCACCTTCGCCATGGACGCGCGTCAACCCGGACAGCCCAGTAAATACTTATTTTGTTTTTTTGACAAAAGCTAAAGCATTTGGGAATAAATGGCAAACACATTGTCTGCCGCTTGTATAAGGTAGCTGAAGTGTATGCTCGCCCGTTTGAATTTGCGCGGGCGCACACGTCACGACAGAAGCGCCCTAGGCGCAACCGGCGGCGCAAGGCGGAGAGGCGAGTCTGGGCCGACCGGCGACGCCAGTTTAAAGAGGGGGCCGCGCTTAAACTGCAGAGAGTACGGTCAACCCAGCCAGTGAGTCGCTTTGCACACCTACTATATAACGTATTTCTTCTTAATGAAATGAAATGGAAACTCATCTTTACACGTCCATTGGGTAGAAAATAATTTTTGAACAATCACCTCTAAAGGTGCGCAATTCATTTTTAAGAACTTCTGGTGGAGATTTTTCCTACTAATTAAGGAACTAGAAATCCCACAAAATTAAATTATACGAAAGCTCTTTGAATCTCTGTCTATACAGAGTTCGTGTTGCATTTGCAATTGCTTTTGCTTTCTTAAACAAATACTCGCGAACGAAATGGAGAGGCGTAGATGAAGCTTGAGTGATGAGTGGAGAGGGGCAGAAGGCTCGGCAAAGTCAGCCACAGTAATGCAGGGCGAAGGAAGGCAGGCCAAGGGCGGGACAAAGCGGGGTGGCGGTGGGGCGGTGAGGAAGCGGAGAGGGAGAGACAGAGCTGCGAATAAGGTGAGCAGAGAAGGGAAGGGTCGGACGCGGGAGGGATGGGACTTCGAAGGGGCGAGGGTCGGACGTAGAGGGCAAAGCGGGATGGAAATGAGGGGAGCGCTGTGGTGCGGGCGATTCAGAGAGGAGCAAATGGAGTGTCTGGTTCGTGCGGGGTGGGCAGAATGGGACAATGCACGACGAGACGGAGTGGGTTTGGTAGGGTCATAGAAGGGCATAATGACCGGGTTACGTAGGGGAAGCGGATGGGATCGACATAGCGGGGCGAAGGGGAGGTGGGAAGAAGAAAGGCGTGGGGTTTGGCGTGTGTAACGTCTAGAGGATAGAGCAGGCCGGGATAGTAAAGTGAGCGGATTGGAGCCGACTAGGGTAGAGGTGGGGAATGACAAGGAGAGGCTAGGCTAAGCAATACCCAGATCCCAGGCTGGTCACGGAAGGCGGGAGCGGAGCGGGGCTGGCTAAAGGGAAGAGTGGTACCGGGCAGATGAAGCGATGGGTGGGGTCGGGCAGGGCAGGGTGAAAAGGTGGGCGTGGCCGGCCAGCGGGGAACGCCGACGAGCTAGAGTATTCTAGAGTATTCCGTGGAGGCCACTCACGTCGATGAACGGCTGCGGCTTCTCGAGGGAGACGTGCGGCTGCGCGTTGCCGAAGTAGAAGTCTGAGATTTGCCGCCAGAGCGCGGGGACGGCTTCGGGCGGCGCCGACGTGTCCAGCTCCATGAGCTCCGGCATGAGCTCGTCCCAGCGCTCGTTCAGGTCGGCCGCCAGCGTGGCGTTGCTCAGGATCGCTGTCGCCAACAGAGAGCACATCGCGCGTTTAGCCAAAAGATCTTATTTTAGCTGATTAAAATAGGTTTGGATATTTTTTAAACACATAGACACGAACGTTTACGCATTAATTTGATTTTACTTCAAACAACTTCATTTAAAACATCAGCATCATCTATAAAAAAATATGACAGGTAAACACACTTTTAAATAAAGATTTTACTCATTTTATTATATTCGGATAATAATATTTTTATTTCAACACTGTGTTTCAATGTTGGAATAAAACACAGTGCAGTAATTGTTCTTTTTCTGACGCAGAGTGTATCCAGGGCAATCTGGAGTTTTTATTTAATAAATACTTCAGCTTCAATCTCAACTTTTTGTTACGATCTATTTCGAATTATTCTTTGCGGTTTCAAATTATTACGAAAGTGCATACAGTCCCTTGCTGGAAAATATGCATTTTTTGGTCGTAATGGTGAACAAGCTGTTTTAGGTTGTACAAATCCCTATTATAAATCTATGATACCGTAAAGACATAAAACTCATTCTTTTACTTCGAGTATCTACGTCAAAATGATAAAATAAATTAATGTCTAAAAATTCAAGTCTAGTTGCAACCTGGCCCCGTTAACAACCCTTGGGCCCGTCCTTGCCTTACGCGTTGAATCTATGATCACTGTTTTGAAGTATATGCATATTTATTTATATTTAATTTATGTCGTAAACAATAAAATGCTTTGTTGATATTGCGGGAAAGGCAAGAGAAAATGTATAGTTTTTCTTCATGATAGTAAATGAAAGATCGTCTTAGAACAAAAGGTGAAAATGTAGCTGTTAATACGCATCAACTACTTGTATTTTCCTAATGTACCTGTTTTGCTGAATGTTTTTCTTATGCTGTTATAACTTTTATCGTCATAAGAAAGTTCGAATAGCACCTCCACAATACGTAAAATGTTCACTTTGAGCTTCAAAACCACAAGTATTTTATACTCTATCTCGCGAATATTCACTTACATCTGTTTTATTTCAATTGGTTAAAACTCGAGGAGAATCCCTAAACATCACATAAGAAAACACATGTTATCACCAGAAATATATATGTAAGCATAGAAACTGACTTATCGATGAATAAATAAAACTACGATAGACATAAAATGGATGAAAATAATGGAATATGCTTTTATTGTCATTTAGGTAACCACTAAGATCAATGAGCTAGAATATACTACATAGAGAGGCGGAAGGGCCTCCATCTTTGAAGCAAATTGAAGCCATGTTTTTGCAGTCAAAGCAGCGCTTTCTGGGAAACAAAGGATTCTATACTGCGATTTATGCAACTCTGCCCCTCGCGGATTACAGCTGTTCACGGTTTCATCCAATCAGGAGCTTGAACAATACAATTACTTACTTAGCTTACAATAGTGACGTCACTGACGTTTAAGCTCCCGATTGAATGAAACTGTCAACAGCTGATTCCTGCCAGGGGCAGAGTTGCGAAAACCGCAGTTTATCGTTAGTTTGGCGCTGGTTACGGACAGTTACACTGCCAACTCGTTTGTTTTGACTTCAAAAAACATGTCAGCCACTAGTTCAGCGAGTCTCCTCCAAGAGCTGTGAAACTATAGGGACAGACACTCTATCTAGTATATTCTAGCTCGTAGACTAAGATAAATATTTTTAAAATTCATGCCCAGAACGGAAATATTCTTAGTTATAATGCAACCCGCAATCCATTTAGGTATTACGGATTGACAGACAGTGTTGCCGGCGGGACAGATGGTTGGCATACAGCCGGGGGGGGGGTAGGCGAAATGTCGGTGGGAGATGTCGGGAACGGCGGAACCGGACAGAAAGAGTGGGTAGAATGGAGGGGAGCGAACAAGACAGGGTGGCACTGAAGGAACAGGAGCGGGGTCGGGCGTGGATCGTGACGGGGCGATGTGGAGCGGATGGGGTGGGGCGGAGCGGTGTGGAGCGGGGTGAAGCGAGGCGGAGTGAACGAGGTGGGCCAAGGCAGGACCTAAAAATTCTAAATAGTAGTAATTACAAATAAATGTTAGTAAAATGTTAAAGTTCATTTGTACTTATTCAAAAATTTGATAGAAGAAGACTATTATTTAAAGAAATGCCTCTTTACCTTACTACTGTGACCTCAAGGGTCTCTGGAACAATAATTTGAACATAACTTTTGTAAACTTCTTCTTTTTCACATTTAACACTATCATTTATATGGTTAATTTCACGAATTTTAAAAATTAAAGCTCGTAAAAATGACAATGAGAATTCGATAGTATAAAATACTTGTCAAAGATATATCCTTGAAGTTATATCAACATCCATTAAAATGCAATCCTCTATCAGTACAATCTCGACTTAAATTGTGTTAAATAGGTGTTTAAAGTTATTTTGAACTATAATTTCTTACACACGTAATGCCTGAGATATATTAGAATTGTTGCAAAGATGATTCAGATTGATGCTCATGGAGAGCTGGATTCATGCTCTGGTTTGAATCCCTATATTTCACCAGAGCATGGATTGATGCTCAGGTTTGAATCCCCATATCGATGTGTATGTAGTAATGTATGGGTAGATGACGAATGGGTCACGTATAATTGAATTCGTGGCTGCCCGGGAGACGAGAGGCCTTTGCGCCAACAACGGTGAGTCACCAGGTCAGCCAAGAAGTCATGAACTCCAGTCGTGGAAGCTTACGTGTACACGTTTCAAGTATAACTGTCACATAGTTAGAAATTAGAAGATTTTGATCTGAAACTTGGTGAACACGTCAGAAGTAAGTCTTGTGGTGTCGTTCCGGGGATCATTAAGATATTTGAATTTTTTTGGAAACTTTAAATGAATCTCCTGTGACTTTTAATCGGTTTCTGAAAAATTGCTTAAATTGTTTTCTTTTTTATTTAAAAGAAAGTGAATTTAAAAATAAGGTATATTTCTTATGTTTGTGAAAACCTTTCAAAATTGCAAAATATGAATTATTTTTCGAACCTGAAATACACCTCTCAAGTATTAAAGCTTTAAATGATATCGTGCATTCTGTTTAATGTGAGTAAAAAAATGACGATGAGAAAAGTTTTGGTATGTCGTTCATTCCCAGAAGTTGTGTTTCAATCCAAGGATCCTTCATTAAAGTTTTCCGTGAGTACTAAATTCAAACCGTGCACTGCAAGTTCTGTCTCGTTGCATTTTCGTGCTTCCTACAATTTTCGCACTGTCATGGATAAGTGCAACGACAAAGTGTGCGAACTGAATGCTCACACCCGCGTGGTGTTCGACGACAGGTTCCCACGTCGCGATTTGGCAGTTTATTGCTCAGGACGTCCGGTCCTCGTGACTCTCGAGCGCAAACGGGGGGGGGAGGTTAGGCACGTGGAGAAATTGTGGCGATGACCTTTAACACACACGTTCTTGCAAAGCTCGTGCGGAATTCTCTTCACCAGGCATAATGGACCGGCTGCTGCTTCTCGTTTTCTGATTTGGAAAACGCGCGAGATACGGGGACTTGCGTTACCCCCGGTAGCGATCCTGTTGCGGCGCCGCTAGAGCCGACTTTCCTTAGTCCCGTTGAACTCCCGGCAGAAAAACACTGTTTGTGAGGATCTTCTGCGATCGAAATTTGCATTTGAAGAATTCTTGTCTGCAAGCTACAAATAATGGTTGTGGTGTACCGTACGCCAGGCCCTCGACAAAAGGTTGCGGGGTTCGAGGTCGGTGTATTAGAGGACTTCGATGTGTTTGTTCCGTGTTCTTTATATACGTGTTGATGCTGATGGCCTCACGTTCTTCTGATACTAGAAGCTCGAAAGTACGTGGGATGTAAAAGGTAACCAGTTTCGACTGAAAAAGAATAAAAACCGTACTATAAACACGAATAGAACTTTAGAGTGGTAGTCTTTGCCCGTGGTTGTGAATACTTAAGACAATTGGGAGAAACAAAATCACTACCTTAAGAACTTTTCAAACGCAAAGATTGTCGCATTGTCAGCTTTCGTGCAGCTGGTGTAATTGAATTAGCACATGCATTTCATTTAGATTGTGGGAGACAAAATTATACTGGATGTGACTAGTTGCAAACCTTAATTACCCTAAGCGCATTCCAACGAAAACAACATAGTTATCTATCTCATGCCAATTTTTAGGGAGAGGCATGTCACCATGAAATATGAAGAATTGATTGTACCCTATTAGTTGTTCGTTGTCAACATACTTATCTTCTATTTTTGTGAAAATGTTCGAAAGAAATTAAGTAAACAGTATGGATGAGTCACCAATCAGACACCGCACTCCTTCACACAGACAGCGTTTACTCTGACTCTTTAGTGTCAGCCCGCACCTAAATTCACATTCTGAAACATCACCTTCAACTAAGAAAGCTTATTTCGAAGTAATCAGATTTTGCCAGAGCTTTGGTGTAGTAAGTTACACTGGACTTTTATCACGATACCTGATATTCTTTATTTTTCAGTCCTTAATCTGCAATATAAACATTTCAACTCATAAGAATGAC
Organism: Gryllus bimaculatus; assembly: GCA_017312745.1. Taxonomy (NCBI): domain Eukaryota; kingdom Metazoa; phylum Arthropoda; class Insecta; order Orthoptera; family Gryllidae; genus Gryllus; species Gryllus bimaculatus. Next base: position 901,303 of record BOPP01000026.1, on the reverse strand, counting down.
GAGATATGAAATACATGCTGGTTTCCAGCACGTTCAAACAATATTTGAATATATAAGTGTTTTCTTTAAGGTATTTTTATGTGAAATATCCTAGGACAGTCAGTAGTTTTCTTATATTTATGTCTAAGAAATGAACGTCCTGAACTAATGGAACCGTTTTCCAATGAGAGTTTGATATTTTGTTGAAGCCATTTCAAGTGTTTGCATTGAGTTGGTTTAAAATGCAGTGACATATTTTTAAAAATTAAGAATATTAAAAGTTTTTATTGCATTTCTTATGAATTCATTGCTGAAGACTTACGGTCTTCATATGAAGTAAAATTTCTGGAAGCGATGCAAATTTAATCCGTTTAAAAAATTGATGCACAATTTCCTTTTGCAAATTGAATACCAACAAATAATTTTATTCTACTAATTGACTTTGACATTTGACTCGATTTATTTAATCAAACTACAAATATTTCTTACAGTACCGAATTTCTGCACTTACGATATTTGCTGTTTTGTCTCAAGAAACGCACTTAAGGGGATGTGAAAGATGAAGGGAAGGGAAGTTTAAAATGATTACGGTATGTTCGAATGTACTACGTGTAATACTAAAAGTTTCATTTTGTTAGTACTTCAAAAAACTACCCGGAATCTCTGTAGATGTTTATTGTCATAAGCAGAGAAAACAATTTAGCTAACAGGAAGCAATAATGGAACTTTAAATCTTCATAAACTTTAAGCAATAAGGACACTTTAATCTTCACTCCTGTGAGACCTGCTAACACCATTTCTGACTCTGGCCAATCTAGAGGCCTGAGAATCCGAAATATTTTTTGCCAATATATAAGAAGGAAGTAATGTGGACTCCAGTAATTTCGAGCAATTAAATTACGGTAATGGCAAAATTCACAGCAGTGAACTGGCAGATCTGGAGTAAGACTGGACATATTGTACAAGTCGCGGTCACATCACTCTGGCCTTTGTTCATACTGGTTTTCGTGAATGTCACAAAAAGTTTAAGTTAAATTCAAGAAAATTTAATTTCTTATTAAACTGAAGTATCAACTGCGATGGCGTATGTAGGAATACATAAGGAAATTGAATTAAATGTTTTCATCTACATCATCGTTAAAATCTATAAAAACATCGATAAATTTTATGAAAAAACAACGATATTTCAAACATGGCTAGGTTCAAGCCGATGAATTTGAACATCGATGTATTATCCCCTATGTTTTTACGCTTTCGATGTTTTGTTCGTAAATGAAACATTTTTATAATCACAAATTTGTAAAATTTAAAATATGAAATAATAACTTGGATCATGAGAGTCTGTTCATATGCTTAGGCGAAGCAAACCCTCCTCCGAAAGACACCCTTCAATTTTTTATGCCTTTCCTCGTAAGGGTAAAGCGCGACGGAGTTCGCGGAGGGGCAGATGAGGGGAAGGGTTTTGGATCAAAGCGGAAGGCGAGCGAGGAGGGGGCGAGACGGAGATAAAAATAGAATTACTTCCTCGCTACTCTATAGATAGAATTCATGTGTAAATTGATTGCGGCCAAAAAGAACGCCCAAGCAACGGCGGGCCATTCCAGGTCGTATCAAATGCCCTGCTCGTGCAGCATCAAACACGCTCCTCGCGCAGCATCACATGTCAGTGGCGCGCGGACACTCACGTATGGCGCGGATGACGCCCTCCTGCGGGACGGCGCCTAGCAGCCAGGGCACGTGCGCGAAGTCGCCCATCTGCATGGTGACGGCCGGCTGGTCCACCAGGAAGGCCCCGCGCGCCGGCGCCTCCACCACGGGCCGGAACACCGTCAGCGGGTCGATGTCCCAGATCTGCGCACGGCGCCCGCCGCGTCACTCGGCTGCTCGCCCTCGCACACGCGCTTTCCAAGCCAATCAACAGCACGCTCGATTTGAAACGGATTGGGGTTACACTAGGGAAAAGGCATCAGTAGTGGCCTCTTCAAGCACAAAATTTAAAAAAAGAAAAGTTGGAAAATATTGTTGAAAACGACTATTAATTATTTTTATTTAATTGGCTGTCCGGGTGGCACCGCGTCCATGACAATGGTACCGACGAATCAGTCGCCATTCTGCGACCTTCTTCAGGGCGTAATGGCGCGTTACGCCGCACCCATGGTGAAGGTGCCGACGTTTCGGTTGCCATTCTGTGACCTTCCTCAGGGCGTAATGTCCATCGCACTACGCCCTGACGTCCACCGCAGATGCAGACGAAACGTTTTAGCCATTCAGCGGCAATTGGGCCACGGCCTATCATCCCGCAAACTTCTACTAATGAAAACCTTTAGTGTTTTAAATATAAAGGTAATGGATGTAGTAAACTGCAATATATTATTTCTGTTAACATATCGTTAATGTGATCAATTAGAGACTCATTGTATCTACTACTTGGCCTTTTTTGAGAGTGAATTTTGAGAGCGATGGTCTTGAGTGCCCGTGGTCGTGAATACTTAAGACAATTGGGAGAAACAAAATCACTGGCTGTCCGGATGACACCGCATCCATGGCAAAGGTGCCGACGTTTCAATCGCCATTCGGCGACCTTCCTCAGGGCGTAATGTCTTGTATGTGTACTCAAGAGTATCGAAGGCTTTCACGGTCGGAGGCGATATTAGAAAAGATTTCGGGCTGTGGTCCAATTGGGGCTAAAAACACCAAACGTTTCGTCCACAGCTGCAGTTATCATCTTCAGTGGCGGCGGGTTCTCGAGCGAAGTGTCGGGGTCGGCAGTTGGCTGGGTCGGCACCCGAGAACTCGCCGCCACTGAATAAGCCCACCGCAGCTGCGGACGAAATGTTTGGCCGTTCAACTTCAATTGGACCACGGCCTATCAGTCGGCAAACTTCTACACATGAAAACCTTTAGAGTTGTAAATATAAAGATAATGGATGTAGTAAACTGCTATATATTATTTCTGTTAACATATCATTTGTGTGATCAATTACTGACTCATTGTATCTACTACTTGGCCTTTTTTGAGAGTGAATTTTGAGAGTGATGGTCTTGAGTGCCCTTGGTCGTGAATACTTAAGACAATTGGGAGAAACATAATCAGTACCTAAAGAACTTTGCAAACGCAAAGATTCTCTCACTGTTTCGTGCAGCTGGTGTAATTGAATTAGCATATGTATTTCATTTATATTGTGGGAGATAAAATTTTACAGGATGTGACTTTAGTTGCAAACCTTAACTACCCTAAGCGTATTCCAATAAAAACAACGTAATAATCTATCTCATGCCAATTTTAGGGAGAGGCATGACACCATGAAATATGAAGAATTGATTGTACCCTGTTAGTTGTCCGTTGTTAACATACTCCTCTGCTACTTTTATGAAAATGTTGGAAATAAATGAAATAAACACTATGAATGAGTCACCAATCTGACACCGCACTCCTTCACACAGACGACGTTCACTCCGGCCCTTTAGTGTCAACCCGCACCTAAATTCATATTCTGAAACATCTCCTTCAACTAAGAAAGCTTATTTCGAAATATTCATATTTTGCCAGAGTTAGTTTTGATGTAGTAAGTTGCACTGGACGTACAAAGAATATCACGATTCCTGATATTCTTTATTTTTCAGTCCTCAATCTGTAATATGAACCTTTCAACTCATAAGAACAACGACGTATGAAGTACATGCGGGTCCCCAGCACGATCAAACAATAATTGAATATATAAGTGTTTTCTTTAATGTATTTTATTTGAAATATCCTAGGGCAGTCAGGGGACTAGTTTTCTTATACTAGGGGGCTAAAAAATGAACGCCTTAAACTAATGAAACGGTTTTTATTCCAATGAGAGGTTGATATTTTGTTGAAGCCATTTCAAGTGTTTGTATCTGACTGATCTGGCTGAGGGCGCGCCAGACTGGAGCATGCGAGCGCTCACGTGGAAGCGGTGGCCGGCCTCGGTGAGGGCGCTGGCGTCGGCGCGGCGCAGGCAGGCGAGGGCGTCGTCCATGCAGGTGGCGTTGCACCCGAGGAAGTGCGCCTGCTGCAGCGCGATGGGCGCCGGGTCCAGCGTCTTCGCCCACGACGCCAGCGCCGAGCCGCTCTGCGAGATGGCGCGGTGGAACAGACCTGCGCACGCCCCCGCACGCTCAACTCCCCACGCTCAGTTGCTCGGCACGCGCCTGCCACCAAGGATCAGACCCACGTGTACCCACACAAAGAGCATGTGCACAGAGCGCATTCGAAAGACAATATAGTGGTGGAACAGACCTGCGCACGCTTCTGCATGCTCAACCACAGCCCTCACCACCACCACCACGCTCAGTTGCTCGGCACGCGCCCGCCCCCGAGCAACAGACCCGCGTGCACCCACACAAACCCGCGTGTACCCACACATGTGCAGTTAGCGCATTCGAAAGAAAATATTGCAGTGGAACAAACCACGCTCCTGCATGCTCTACTACACGCCCCCCACCACGCTCAGTTGCTCGGCACGCGCCCGCCGCCCAGGAGCAGACCCGCGTGTACCCACACGAAGAACTTGTGCACATAGCGCATTAGAAAGAAAATATCGCGGTGGAACAGACCTGCGCACGCTCCTGCATGCTTAACCACAGCCCCCCCCACCACGCTCAGTTGCTCGGCACGCGCCCGCCCCCGAGCAACAGACCCGCGTGTACCCACTCGAAGAGCATGTGCACAGAGCGCATTCGAAAGAAAATATTGCAGCAGAACAGACCTGTGCACGCTCAATCACTAGCCGCCACGCCCCCAAATCTCAGTCGCTCACCACGCGCCTGCCGAGGAACAGATCCACGTGCACCCACACAATGGCCATGTGCACATAGCGCATCACATTGGAAAGAAAATATTTGCGGTTGAACAGACCTGCGCACGCCCGAGCACGCTAAACCACAAGCCGCCCCCCCCCACGCTCTGTGGATCAGCACGCACCCGCCGTGAAACACATCCGCGTGCACCTACAAACTGACCGGACGCACTCAGTGCATTCGAAGGAAGAATAGTAGGTACGATGGAAGAGATCTGCGGAAGCATTCGCTATCACCGCCCATTCAACTTGTGATTCAGAGAGCTAGGTCGAATTCTATTGGCTGCCCTGGCCGGTAGGGTTCCGTAGTTGTTTACATGTATTGAAGGTGATATGACGAAATAAGTTTCGAAGATTACGAACACATACAATCATGTTCACATACACATAAATCAACGAAAAATTGACAAAGATTAATGAAGAAAGCAGAAACATCAGAAAAAAAATGAAAATATGTGTTACACAAGAAGAGAAGCTTTATGCAAGAAAAGTAAGAGTAACAATTGAATGTAGTGTTAGATGTTATAGAATGCAATAGATGCAAGCAATACATCCGTAAAGCTTATTCAATAGTTTCAAGGCACCAACGTATGGTAGTACGCCATGTAATATTTAAATAAGATCAAGCATTATGGATAAAATAATGCGAGTATGATTCAATTGTTAGTTGTAAAAGCGCGATGATGAGGACAATAAGATCCTTAAAACCGTTGAAATAATGAAAATCTAATACTAAATGCACATTTATTGTATTATTATGTAAATACCAGAATAGTTGGAACGGCCTGTTCTACACTAATAAAGAGCCAAATATGAACCATCATGAATTCCCAATTTCGATATTGCCTCCGTCCGCAGGACCTACCTTTCGAGAGCGGGGCCAATCATGAATTCCTCATTTAGATATACCTCTGTATGCAGGACCTACCTTTGGAGAGCGGCGACAGCATGTGAAAGTGCACGGAGGCCGCGCCGGCGCTCTGGCCCATGATGGTGACGAGCCCCGGGTCGCCGCCGAACGCTGCGATGTTGCGCTTCACCCAGCGCAGCGCCTCCGTCTGGTCCTTGAGGCCCGCGTTGCCCGGCGCGCGCGCGTCGCCCGAGCTCAGGAACCCTGCGCACCGCCACGCAATTTTCTTTTTATAATAATAGTTTATTTTTGCCGATCAGATGGCCAAGATCGCTAAGGCAGTAGTGCCGTAGTGGTTTCGGACTAGAAGATCGTGGGTTCGAGTCCCGCCTCGGGCATGAGTGTATTTGTATATGTCTGTATGAGTGTGTTGTCCTTTCACCTCTCATTATCATCATTTCATCTTCCATACCCCAAGTGCTAACAACCCTGCGGAATAAAAATTGGACTCAGCGAAATGCTGGTCCCCAATTTAAAAAAAAGTTACATGCACCTGCCACCGCGATAATGATACTGAGCCACGGTAAATGCAGGATGCATGCATGCGTGGTCCTAGTCGGCCGATTCGCTAGCAAAAAAAAATTATTTTGAATTGAATTAATGCCTTGTTTTACGTGGCGAGACTTGGGCCATCAGGCCCGCTCTTCCGTCTGACCACGCAAATTTCGCTACGCTCCTTTCACGAACTAGCTGAGGAAGGAGGTATTTCTTGGGCGAGAAACTGGCGATTTGAATTTAGCTCAGAGGCGTCATTTAGGCTTGAGGATTTTTTACATGCAAGTAAATCTACTAACATGGGACAGCCGGCTTTACTTTCCCTCCGAAGGAAGGCGTACAAAGGATTTTTTCGCCCTCGCTTCGATCAGGTTTGAACCCGCTAATTTGGGTATAGTAGTCCGGTACGCTAACCATTTCACCATCGCCGCCGCAATATTTTATTTTGCAATTTGTTTCGGTAGAGACATTTGGCAAAATTACAAAATTACAATTTGAATAACGTGAGAGGAGTAAGGTCCATTGTCCGTACTCCTAATATTACATTTTTTCAGATTAACAACAATTTATAGTCGATATGTCAGGTCTAAAGTATGATATCGTTTAAGCCGTCTGGTGGTGTCACTATTGTCTAGTAAGTTAATGGCAAGAATAGTTTGATGGTTATGTAGTCGTTGTAATTATTTTGCGCTGGTCTTGTTAATTTCTACTTTTATTGTTGTCATTTGTAAGTCTCGGCGTATTGTGGCATTTGATACGAACCAAGGAGCATTTACAAATTTTCTTAAGCTGTTAGATTGGAAATGTAATATTTCAATATTTGAATTTTGAGCTGCTCCCCAAAGTTGTATTCCATATGTCCAGACTGGTTTTAGTAAAGCTTTATTCAGAAGAATTTTGTTTGCGATGCTTAAGGATGAATTTTTTCCTAATAGCCAGTTTAATCTGATAGTTTTGAGGTCTAATTCTTTTCTTTTATTCTTTATATGTGTTTTCCATGTAAGTCTTCTGTCCAGTGTAATTACAAGATATTTTGCTGAGTCGTTTTGAGGAATAGGTTGTGATCCGATTTTTATAGGATGGCATGTTTCGTGCGTAAGATTGAAGGTAACTTGGGCAGACTTCTTGTCATTTGTCTGGGGGCCCCAGCGTTTCTGCCACGCGTCACAATGGCGTCACGCCATCGCATTTTTTTGTATTTTTTTCTTGTTGATTATTACATAGAGAAGTAAAACATTATACTATACATATGTTTAGGTTGCTTACTACTAACTTACATACTATGCTTAATCTAATACAAGGGTGAGGAAGCCAATTTGGCACCTCTGTTAATTGTCAATTTCAGTGAATTTTTTTTAGAAATACGTGGAAAGGGTATTCATTTTCAATTTGGGTTGGTTGTGTAGGATTTCGGCTGAGGTTGAGTGGATAGAGTGTAGAGGTTTGTGGTAAGGTACACTAGAAATCGGAGGCGAGGTATGATTGGCTATGGGTTCGATGAGTAGTTCTTTATGGAGTTGGTCGTTGGTGACAAACCAAGGGGGTTAGTTATTATCCTTAGGTACTGATTTTGGAAAATTTGTATTTTGTGGATATCGGTTTTTGCGGCGTTGATCCAGATGTTGCACGCGTATAAAAGGAGGGGTCTTGGGATGATTTTGTTTATTATTTCGGCAGTACTATATGGTAGAGAGAAATTTCTATTGATAATAGGTTTTAGCTGTAGTAATTTTATTTTTGCTTGATTGACTTAAGTTTGTATATGATTTTTCTCGTTAAGTTTCGATCCCAATGGACTTCTGCAGACTAAAACAATTTTCAAAGGGAGTTAAAACCCGCTTACGCCGTAGATGGAAGTAGCGAGTCTGCAAAATCCGTAGTGTTGGGTTGAAAGCTCATGGTCTTTTGCTTTTGGGCTTGGTCAAGAACTCGCTGGTCCACTTCGATGGCCTCTCTGCGTCACGGCCGCCAGATAACAAGCGACGGCGGAGAAAGTGCAGCGGATTTCAGCTCTCCCACCTCGTCCGTACCCGAATTTGTAGACCTTGATTCTCATATTTACGCTCAATCGATTGCTAATGTTTTGATTATTCGTAAGGAAAGAGCAGGTATGTCCAATTGTGCTTTCGTAAGAATGCCTGACATGTGTTTGAAAGCAAATTAAAGAACAAATCAAATCAAAATGAAGGGAAATACGTTGGAAAATCGGAAAGCTTTTTGAGAGGTTCATTTTCCTTAAAAGAGGTTCATTTTCCTGAACTGGTTGGGGCATTCTCGAAAACAAGATAGCCTATCTGTGATAGCTCCATCCCACATCTGTTTAATTTTTCAATTTCTAATTATTGCATTTTCAAAAGCAGGACAGCATTAGTTTACTCGCAAGCCATAAATGTAAGTACATTGCTTCATTTGATCCAGAAATTTATTGAGCATCACTGCGAATTTCTTGTCAACGTTTTAATTCGTGGTTCATAAATATATATTGAAACATTTGGAGATGCTTTTTCGTAGAGAGAAAATAATAAAAATACCATTACTGCTTGAGTTCTTATGTGCACACTTGCGGTTTTTTTTACATTTGAAGTCAAGTTTACTCTGAGAAGTATTCTACTGCAGTCGATCCTGAACCATTTCTTTGGAAGAGTATACTGTAAATTATCCTCTGCATTCGCCGCGAAGTTGGAGTCTTGTATTGACGTAGGAAATACACATTTGAATCTTTTTTTCAGATACTCACTAAAGAGACTGCACTAGCTGCAAGTCCGAACAGATTGCGAAATTGTGCAACAAGCGTTGGGAGTGCACAAGCTAAAAGATTTTTGAAACTAATTATACACGATAACGGGTAACCTCTTTGAGGGTAAGAAGTAGCCTCAGTATTACAAACATACAAATTTACAGTTCTGAACGCAAAGGGTTGCTACTCTGATATATTGTTATTGAGAGGAATTCACCTCAACAGCTTTGCCGTTGATATTTCATACAGCCTGTCTTAAGAGGAACATTCTCAGCCACGTCTGTGTGTTTCATCGTTCGCATGATTCTGATGTTATATTTGTTTGCAGAATTAACTTGAGTATACAACTTGAGCTAGCGCTATGTAAATACAGTCCCGCGAAAATCTCTATTGAAAAGTGGTTGCACTCAATCTGTCAGAGATAAGCTTTCTTTTCGGCGTCGCTGTTTGGCTGCAGGGCCGTTGCCCAGGTCACGGTGAGCATCGAATGCCCACGGAATAATCGATATATTTCACCACTCGTTTGGTATCCGAGGTCACGCATATTATTTATTAGGTTCTCAAAACGGATAACACTTCCTTGACCTATTATTTGAGGTGTAGAAATCAGGCTATTGGACTTCTGATATTGAAAACGCTTCCTGAAAAGATATCATATTAAATTGCCGATATAGGAACAAGACATAATTTAACAATCATTCCCGGATATTATGAGGTGATGAATTTAACAATCATTCCCGGATTTGCGTGGTCAGACGGAAGAGCGGGCCTGGTGGCCCGAGTCTCGCCACGTAAAATAAGGCAAATTCAATTCAATTCAATTCAAATCAATTCAATTAGGTGGGAAACGAATTCTCACCCGGATTACTGGGGAATGGTACGAATGTAATAATTTTCACAAAATCAGTGAGATTAGTAAGCTATTATAAGAATTAAACAATATTTATTATTTTGGTTTTTTGTTTATTTTTTCTATTTTTTGTTATATTTGTTTTGTATCTGTAGAACTTGTATTTAAAATAACGTTGCCGTGTACTTCAATATCGTACAATATTCTTCACGTTTTGCTGCCGTCAAGTGCCGTTCTTGCTGTGGAAGTCTCGCGTTCTTAGCGCAGCTTATTTCTGTTGCACGCGTGAGAGACACGAACGTAAAGAGCACTGAGTTCTTGTTGCGTCATAGGTTGGAAGCACTCCTGATGATTCCAAAGCGAGGAACTGCTGTTTACTGCCCTACTGCAATCCGCTGAGCATCGGGTAGAATTCAACCGCTGCTCAAGGAGAACACTAGCGACCGGCTGCTGTGATAGGTAGCTTTTCGTGGTTTCTCCGATCAACACCAGCACCTCTCTAACCCTTTTGGTCCACGGACCGCGCGCGATCTTTCCTTCTTTTTCCTTGCTCTATCCTCAACCCCTTTTACACACTTATTCACAACACTTTCACTCGTATTCTGTATATACTATACAGTTGTCCTGGCAGGAAACAACGAAACTTCAAAAATAACCTTTTAAGACAATTTTAAGCATATTTTGTCTAATAAACTACTCGGATATTCCGAATGGCTAAGCCGCTATAAGTACTCAAAAGTTGGTTTGAAAAAATGCTTTCCAGGTAAAAATTTGAATTGTAGTAGCTCCAGACACATGTATTTTTTTTATTTACAAAAGAAATTAATGTATTTGTTCAGAAAGAAAAATTAACCCAGAAATAAAAAAAGGAGTTGAATTATGTAGATTGGGTGCTTTTTCATTTCTCTGTTACTTTTTCTTTCTGAACAAATGTATTCTTTCTTTTGAAAATAATAAAGAATTTACATGTTTCGGGAGTGTTTCTAGGCTTCTGCAGTGCAAATTTTTGCCCAGAAAGCATTTTTTCCAACAAACTTTTGAGTGCTTATTGCGGCTTAACCATTCGGAATATCCAAGTAATTAATTAAACAAAATATGCTTAAATTTGTCTTAAGAGCTTATTTGCAAAGTTTCGACGTCTCCTCTCCGGACACCCGGTGTATTATCACCTCGGGTGATCAGTCAGGAGGTTAGAGCTTATCCCGGCTGGGTAGGTGCGCCGCTGGTGGGAGATAACTGGCTGGGTCACCCCCGCCGGCCGACGTGTTGGTGGGACCGGCCACTTCCCGCAACAAAACATGCACGACACTTACGGGACAAATGACCTTGGAAGTTGACGCGCCCAGAAACGCAAATGAATGAATCCACCGCTGCCAGGCGGACTCACCGAGGGCGCCGAGGCGGTAGTTCATGGTGACGAAGACGAGGTCGTGGTCCAGCAGGTACTGCGGCCCGTTGAAGTAGGACGCGCCCGACCCGGCGAAGAAGCCGCCTCCGTGGATGTACACGAGCACCGGCAGCTTCGCGTTCGGCTCCAGCTGCAACACAGCGCCACCCACTGGCGTTGCTTCCCTGTGCGCTCTCGTGTCACCACCCGCACTCAAACCGCTCACGAAAACACAAGAACATGTATTCTTCAATCGTCTGACGTGTCATGACGAAATATGCCCTCGATATTTTTCAGTTATTGCTGGGGTTACATGTAGTATACTCGTGTAAGCACATGACTATTACCGAGTAACATTTTACTGCTGCATCAACAAATATGTTTATAATACTATTCATTCACTTATTATCTCATGTTATTTTAAATTTATTTCAAATCATAGGTCCCAAATGGGAACAGTTTTTGAAGGCGAGTGTGCAACTAAAATAAAACAGGGAGGGGGGGCTTTTTGCTACCAACCTTTCTTGTGAGTATGATATTATCTAAACCGGTGACATTGTGGTTCTGAATCATCAAATGTGAGTTGTTATCGTTTGATTTTTCCCGCTTTATATAGTGGCGTTTATATGAATTTTAGTAAGTTATTTATATATCAGAATTGATTGTGAAATTTTATCTACTGAAGCAAAATGAGTTTTACTATAAAATATGAATGAAGTATACAGTTTCCGTGTAGTTTTGTCGCTTGAAACATCCGTTTGCACAGATCTACTCTACCGCCAGATAACATGTAAGCGCTATTCTTTAGCAGGCAGGACACAGGTGCCTGGATTTACCTTCTGATGGCTGTTCATTTCCTCACCGCACGCGCTACTCGAAATAATTCCAGTGTTAATGATTTTTCAGAGTAACTTTCAGTTTTGTTTTGGCTGCAGAAATGTTGCATATGAACCACATGTGACTTTAATTTTTTGTAAAAAAAACAACAAACAAGTACACGGCAAATGCAGCGAATCTCGATCTGTCAAAGGTGGATGCTGGCGCACACCGGGTTATGAATTACAGTTATTCATAAGTTTGGCATCGAATTATCTCCAGATATTCGCAAAGTGCGAAATAAGTTTGGCATAAAATGTTATTTTAGTGAATATATACCTGTGCTTCTTTTATCCCCTTTCGTCAGCTAGTTTGGAAGGTGGAGTCAAAATTGAAATTCTAATTGTTACCCCATGTTTTATTGCAATTTGGGATTTTCTTGCAAAAACTAGGAATGATATCAAAAAATAGAAACGAGTATCCTTATTTTTCCTATATGACGTTGTTAAAATGAAATGAATTGCTGTTATATTAAATTCACAAAATTGAATACCCGAGGGTAGTCGACCCTCGAGGGAAGAGAGTCCAAGTTCGTATTTCTTTGTTGCGCCAATCGCTACTTACAGAAAATTTCAACGCACGAGTGCCATTTAATTAAACTGTTTCCACGAATGGAATGTCAAATCACTTGTCAAACTAATTTTACAGATGATTTTTGAAAGGAGTTTCACGTACATATCTTACATTGAAGTTCAAAGTACAAATATGTTTGAAGAGCAAATACACAAATAAAGAAAGAATAAGCAATTCTTCTTAAAAACACACATCTCTTCAAACGGACTGCACAGTTCAACAATACAACACAGGGATCAAATTACTTGTGCTCCGATACACGAATTCACATACACACCTAGGCAATATCGTATGGATTCAACATTTGTTTGTACATGGAATTAACGTATCAAGTAGGGAAACAAGTAACATGACTGGAACGTATGACCCACAAACAAACAACTGAGTCTGTTCACATTGTTACCTTATTGAGCTGGGGATCGTTGCAAACATCAGTCCTTTTTGTTGTTAACTCCACAAGTGGATTTACCACAGTACATACATTGGGAAGCTGTTTGGAAATAAAATGATTTTAACCATGATTGAAAAGTTCAACTGAAGTCACGGCAGTTGATTTTAAATGCTCTTGTAACTAGGACAACAATTATAATCAATATTGTTTAATATTGAATATTAAAATGTAAATGAAACTCGTTCGAACAGCTACATTATACCAAAATCATTTCCCTTCCAAAATTAATAATGATAAGAAAGTTAACTCAAAATACTATTCCATTCGCGTAATAGTTAAATATTAATCAATTATTGCCACAAAAAAAATTAAATCAAGCATAGTCATCATTAGTGTACACTCAAATGCCTTAAGTGGAAGTCACCCTTCCATTCAGGTTGTATTATTTCAGAAAAATGTTCAAAAGAATTATTTTCTTCATTCTTCAAAAAGGCCACGCTATTTCAATATGATTTATTTTGTAACTGCACTCGTTTCAACTGAGGAACGATGTTAAGATAAATCGTTCTTTCTAGCAGAACGTTTTCTTTAAAATACTGTAGATGAAAATAACAAGAAATGTTTCTTGCGCGGCATTACGCTGAAACTCGAAATGAGAAAGATGGCCAAAGCTTACCTTAGGCGTGTACACGTTGAGGTAAAGGCAGTCTTCGAAACCTGTCACCGGGTACGGCGGCACCAAGTAGTTCTTCTGAACGCAGAACTTGCCATCGTTGGTGGCGTCGAGCACTCCCTCCCACGGCCCGGCGGGCACTGGCTCCTGCGAACACACGTCGCGTTTATTTACTCAGTGATTGATTAGTGATTCCGCGAGAGTCAACCGCTAATCCCGTTAGTGTAGTGCATGATTTATCGCGGCAGGTGGCTGTGATCTTCCTCCGCTGGACGGTGAGATCTGACACCGACCTACACGTCGGCTACTGGAGATTTCCCTAACCAGGTATCTCCCACCAGCGGGACACCGCTCCAGCCTGCACATGCTCTAAGCTCCCGGTCGATCTCCCGGCATGTGTGGTAGAGTAGTGCAAGTGTGTGTAGCATCTGGTAGAAGTGAGAGCCAACCTTTTCGTTGGCGCCGACCCATTGTCGGCTACTGGGGATTTCCCTAACTAGGTATCTCCCACCAGCGAGACACCGCTCCAGCCTGGACATGCTCTAAGCTCCCAGCATGTGTGGTAGAGTAGTGCATGTGTGTGTAGCATCTGGTAGAAGTGAGAGCCAACCTTTTCGTTGGTTGGTTGATGATTCCGGGCGCGTCAATGACTGAGGTCACTAATCCCGTAAGTTTAGTGCATTTGTTTTCCTCAGGAGGTGGCGGTGATCTTCCCCCGCTGAACGGTGAGATCCGGCGCCGACGAATTGTCGGCTAACGGGGTTTGCCCCCAACCGGACTCGACGGCTTTCAGACAATCATTGATTCGTTTTTACTTTCTCGCTACGGAGTTAGAGAGATAGTACATGATGTAGCAGGAATTTTGTTTTTTTTTTTGATTTTCACACTTAAAAATCGAATGATGGCAAAACGTCTGGCCGTCCGACTGTGAACAACGCTAGCAGCTTAACTGTTCCACAATTTATATTTTTCAATCGATTTGACTTATGACAATAAGGCCTTTAAAAACCGATATTTTCATTTTAGAGGGTATTTTAGATGAAAACCAAAACACATTTTCCAAATGTTCAAAAAAATTACAGCATTGTATTTTATTAAATTTTCTTTTTGGATAGTGTTTAAGAGACATAAGAAGGACATTTAAGAGAATGGTGCAAGTTAATTTGCGTTAAAACCCCTGATTTTTCGAAAATTGCAAAAGTTTGTTTATTTATTTACGTCAGAAACAATTAAGAACTGCGTGTGACGTGCTATGAAGAGAAGTTAATTCGAAGTTACATTTATGTTAGCTATGGGGAGAAGTTAATTTTAAGTTACATGTATGTTAGCTGTGGGGAGAAGTTAATTCGAAGTTAAGTTTATGTTATTTTACATTAGCCATTCATTAGTTCAGTTTTTTTCGGAGTCTTGCTACTACTAAACTATTAAAGAAAGAGATTTTTCCCTTTATAATATCTCTTCCATAAAGATTTTTCGAAAATTTGAGTACTTTTCGCGTAATTTTGCATGCAAATACGAGCGAGAAAGAACGTGCTGTTTTAGCACCACTAGTTAATTTCTTTCTAAAGGAAAGGAAACGAGCTAAAGGAAAGGACTTCTTGCTAAAGCAAAGGAGCTTCTGCTAAAGGAGCAGGAGCTTCTTGCTAAAGGAAAGGAGCTTCTTGCTAAAGGAAGGAGCTTCTGCTGAAGAAAGGAGCTTCTTGCCTGAGGAAAGAGCTTCTTTGCTAAAGGAAAGGAGCTTCTTGCTGAAGGAAAGGAGCTTCTTGCTAAAGGAAAGGGGTTTCTTGCTAAAGGAAAGGAGCTTCTTGCTAAAGGAAAGGAGCTTCTTGCTGAAGAAAGGCAGCTTCTTGCTGAAGCAAGGAGTTCTTGCTGAGGAGGAGCTTCTTGCTGAGGAAGGAGCTTCTTGCTGAAGGAAAGGAGCTTCTTGCTGAAGGAAAGGAGCTCTTGCTTGAAGGAAGGAGCCTTCTTGCTAAGGAAAGGAGCTTTTGCTGAAGGAAAGGAGCTTCTTGCTAAGAAGGAGTTCTTGCTAAAGGAAAGAGTTCTTGCTAAAGGAAAGGACTCTTGCTAAAGGAAAGGAGCTTCTTGCTTGTAAAGGAAAGGAGCTTCTTGCTAAAGGAAAGTGAGCTTCTTGCTAAAGGAAAGGAGCTTCTTGCTAAAGGAAAAGAGCTTCTTGCTAAAGGAAAGGAGCTTCTTGCTAAGGAAAGGAGCTTCTTGCTAAAGGAAAGGGACCTTCTTGCTAAAGGAAAGGAGCTTCTTGCTAAAGGAAAGGAGCTTCTTGCTAAAGGAAAGGAGCGTGCGTGGCGACTCACCATGAAGCGCAGCGCTCCGACCGGTCGGCTGCGCGTACGGATTGCTGCGGAAGGCGTAGATGCGGCGGCCGAGGCGCGAGGGCACCACCGCCCCGCGCATGCGCCCCTGCGCCACCTCCACCTCCGGCGCCACGTCCGCGGCTGCTGCTGCCTCGGCGCCGCTGCCGCCGCTGCAGCCGCCGCCGCCGCCGCAGCCGCCGCTGCTGCCGCCGCTTCGGTGGCGCCGCCGTCGCTGCGGGCGGCAGGGTCGTCTCCGTCACTGGGGGCTCTGTGGTCTGCGCACACAGGGACGAAGGCATAGTCAAAAAATTGCGCGTTTTACTTCCGATATCAATTTGCGGGGAATTACGTCCCCAAGAGGCGGATTTCCCTTTCTTCCCACTCCTGAGAAGCAATAAATGATAGGTAGATTGCTTATAGGAAATGTAAAAGTATTAATGATTGAATGTACTCTTCCGCGGCTCGAGTTCATGACTTCTTGGCTGTCCGTGTGACGCCGCGTCGTTGACTGAGACTTCCACTACCCTGAGGAAGCCTGCGATATGACAGGCGGAACGCCTCTCAGCCAACGACGCGGCGTCACCCGGACAGCCAAGAAGTTATTAATAATTGACCCCACCTTAGAAGCCACTTAGAGGCCACTGTAGCAAGAAGTACCTTATCTGAAAGCAAAAGGGCGTTGGTTCATGACCCACGTTAAACAAGAATGATTGTGTTTGAAATACATTCTTTACGTTATTCGTTGTTCATACATCTCTATCATGAATCTCTTCTGCCATCTTTACAGTCTAAGAAAATAGCGGGAGCGGCGGGCATAAAGACAATAGGGAGTTTTCGCACCAGACGTAATGACACATCCTTAAATTCTGTTGATCACGTGATTAACGACTTTATAACAAAATAAGCATTTCAAGTGTTGAACAGAGAAGTTGAATATAATATCAAAAATAGTAGATTAGTGGAGAGACATTTAAACCAGTCAAGTTTATAAGAAATCAATATTGCGCTCAGTTTTATATTTTGTGGGTCTCCGCCATGAGAATGCAGTCTGAAATGTTGAATCGTTATTTCTTGAGAATGTAGGGAATATTTTAAAACTATGGACTATGGGCCCTTTTACGGAGAATGCCGAAATAAATTCGTCACACATTAATCTATGAGGGCTGTACGAAAAATACGCGGACTGACGTCATAAAACAAAATATATTTAATTTACAAGTTAGATGTTTTGGTCCCCTTCAAAGTACTCTCCTCTCCAACGCACTCCCAACGGTGTTTCCATTTGTTGAAACACTCCTAGAACGCTTCTTTTGTAATATCCTTCAGCCCCTTTCGTTGCATTTGCCTTAATCTCGGGAATCGTCTCAAATCTTCCTCCTTTCAAGAGTTTTTGGAGTTTGGGGAACAAGAAAAAAGTCTCAAGGTGCAATATCAGGTGAGAAGGGAGGGTAGGGAAGAACAGTGGCCAAATATGGCCAAAAACTAACGAGTTATGAGGACTAAATGGGCTGGAGCGTTATCATGATGGAAAACCCAGTCGCAACGTGACATTTCTAGCCTTCTGCGACGATGGCGTCCCTTAGACGTTTTATAACTTTAATAAAGTAATTTCGGTTCAGTGTGGACCCTTCAGGGAGATACTCGTAGAGAACGACACCCTTAGCAGCTAATTGTACCCTTAAAGCTAATAGTATTAATAAAACAGTTTTTCATTGATCAACTAAAGGTGAGCATTGATGCGCCCTGAGATGCTCATGTACGTTTATGTGACCGAGACCAGACCCGGTTCGTTATTCTTTATTCTGTGCACGGTGTGTCCCGTTATTCCGTGTGAATTCGTGGTCTTCTTCGGTCTTGTTTGTGTGTTGTATACAAGCTGTCTCTTCAAAATCTTAGGATTTTTATTGGTAAGTAATATAAATTTGAATGCTTTCTTGTTTACCTCAACAGTTAGTAAGTGGGGTGTTAAATGCACGTTTTGTTCATTTCTGTCTGGGAAAACGTATTGAATTATTTAGTTATAAGTAATTCAGTGAAACCTTCTTAGCCAGTAACATCAATAACTCCCTGAATATGTTCCAATTATATATTGAATTACCTGATATTATTCAATGAAAAACTATTTATTTGCCCTGGTGACTCCTGTATTATGAGAGACTTTCCAACTTTTAATTATTCAGATATACTAGATAACACTTTCAAAGTAGTGACAGCAGTTATTCTTAACAGTGTTCTAATTTTTTTCTAATCTTTTTGTTTTAATTAATGCGTGAAGAGTCTGAAATTGATATTTCAAATAACAGTGAATAAGTAAAATCTTAGAGTGAAAATAATATACGTCACCGTACAGAAAATCGACAGTTGTTTTATGTGAATTAAACTAGTAAGTGAACCACTTATGTTTTCAATGGTGAATGTCAATAATTCAGAGTGTGAAACAGAATACATATCTGACAAACAAGTCATGTTCCCTCCTGTTCATTACCTCGGCCAACAAGACTTGTGAATTAATATGTAGGTTCAGATATATGATATAATAAATGGACCATAAGCAAAAATATTGAAAGAAGCTAGTGTCAGTAACAATAACACTTACCCTATGAATAATCTTTTACAGCCTTCGAATGAATTTTGAATTTATTCTATGTATTATATTAAGTTTACTGTATAAATGTTAAAAAGGTTCTGTGATTTTGAATTAAAGAGCTGCTGAAATTTCTCTGTGTGAAAGTTTCTATACTTTAAGATTTCTTGTGTATATATTATTACATTGCACTACTGGAATATTTAAACTGCACGGTGTCACACTTACTTTTTACCCATTTTTATTTGTATTGAAACAAGAATTTGAAATATTACTTATTAAATATTTGGAGTATTTTTCTTAATTAAATAATTATGAAAATAAATAGAAAAACTATATTTCTTTACTGCTACTATAATTAATTTAAAAATAAATAGTTTATAAATACAAAAATATTAATGGTAATGAAAATATATTTTAATTTACCTCGTTCGGTCTTTGGAATTTAAAATAATTAGATCACTTTTAGGGTTTCATTTGGTAAGATCATTTATTGTAAGACTAACCATAGATAGATATCTACGTTCATTCAGTAAATACAAGTACTTTCTCAGCTTTAGGCTACCTGATCTAAAGTGTTAAGCAAATGTAAATTGATAGATAGATTAAGTCAAGGAATAAAATTTTAAAGTAAATAAATTGTTCTTCTAGAATGAAAATAAAGAGTATGCTCAATGTGTTGAGATATATTTAAACATCCAAAGGAAAATTTGATTCAAATGTAGTAGAACAATAACTTATTTTACGACACTGGAACCCGGAAATGACAATGTATGAATGGGATAATGTATTTGCAGACAGGTCATATGGTAACCACCTTTGACGCGACGAAAACAAACCCCGATATTCCAACACAAATTTCAGAACTCAAGAATGTTCGAGGCTGGAATCTATTGTAAATATTGGACATTGAATACTCGTATTCGAAAAGAAATACATTCATGAATGGAACGTGACTGAGTTTAAAATATAAATTTTTATTAGATTGCTTCTTATGAAGAATTTGAGAAAGGAATAGACAACAACTGGTGACTTTTTAATATCGAAATAAGCGTCACAACAAAATTTGTGTCCTCCTGCAGACTGGTTAAGGCCAATTAAAAACTTGGTTATGAAAAGTTAAAAGACAAGTGAAAACAGACGTGACATTTTTTGTGGAACCATGATTTTGTCAGATTCAGATTCGGTAGCGAACGCCTTCTGACGATTTTTAAACACGGAGGGTGACGAGGAATAGGGAATATTTAGATGCGGGAGATAGAATATTTATCATAAGTTAAAGTAGTTTATGCTGCAGGGTAATTTCATGTTCTGTTAATTTTTTGTGTTTATTGAAATATTCTAAGCTAGTATACCCGTGCGAAAACTCTCACATGTTAATAACCACTCTTTCCTTCCCATTAAGAAGAGTGCTCTCATGCCTCGGGCATTCCTAGAAAATTATAACAAAAATTGTTGTTTAAAGCTTGAAATATTTGCAAACATAAATAAGAAATTTTTGCAAAGCCAGCGGGTGAATATTTATATAATTAAAGATTTAAAACGTTTCAAAATATTTTCCAATGCAAAGCACACAGAGAGAACGTTTCAAACTGCCTTGCCCAACTTCGGGCTGCTTGTAACAATAATATATGAAACCCCTTTCATTGTGTATAATTTATTTTGTAAAATTTGTAAGTTTGTATAATTTGTTGTTGTTTTCTTTTAAACAAAGAAGTAATTTGTAAAGATCCAAAAAAATATAAGTTGAACCGTTACGTCTTTAGCTATTAGCACTTGTATTAAAAAAATGAAATTGTATACTATACAGGTGTGTTCTAATCATCTTATTTCTCATTTTCTTTTTAAATTTCTGTTATTTGGAGTCATTATTCATTATTCGATTACAATTAACAAAAATATTATTTGATTATAATTATTCAGCAATTTTTAAATATTATTTTGCATATTAATGAAGGAAAGATAATTAGGTTAAACAGTTAATAAATATAATAATTATTAAATGACATGAGACTCATTTTTTCAAATCAGCTGTTCTCAATCAAATTTCAGGTGAATTTAGATCATAATTGTAAGCAATGGTATATGCCATTCCTTATGCAGACAGTGTTTAATTGGCTACAATAAAAGTTTGCAGTATACAAAGTACTTGGTACTGTCATACTCTGAATGTAATTTATTGTTTTATCAAATAAAACATAATTATTGTGTAACTACAGTATAAATTAAGGACTAAGACTTCCAAATTTTTTCTTGTACTGTAGGTTGTTACAATTGTATAGCATCCAAGAAGACAACTTCAAAACATTTAATATTTTTGTTTTTTTTATCTTATTTTGACTAACCCCCCGAAATGTCTTAATGAATTAATTCAAAGAAAATACCGACCGACAAAGAATGTTCCGATTGTTACTTCCCGGATTCTCTGATGAGGATCGCTATGCGACCGCAAAGTAAAGTACTTCAGTAAATAAATTAGATATCTGGTCCAGTGTTTGATAAATCACACCGCAATTGTGTTTCAGTAGCTTTTTGGGGGGGATAACATGATACTACTAGACGGCACAGTTTTCATGGAGTGTAAGTTCTTTCTAAAAATAATGTAATTCAAAAATAGCTTCCCTTGTTCATATACTTTAAAAGTAACGTACGTGTGTTGAGACAAATCCCAAATTTTGAGTTTTTGAGTCTTACGTACCTCTGAATGAGCAGGTGTGTGTCGTTTCTATGACAAACTTCACAAACGATTACTAGATACCATAATATAGGTCACTAGGCACTGCAGTTTCTCACCAAAAATGCAAATGAGAACATTCAAAACAATGCTTAAGCAGAAATAACAAGTTGAAAGGGCAGTGCAACACTGAATAAGTTGGCGTCGTGGCATAACAACAAATTTTGTAATATCATTGGTGAATGCTACGTCAATTACTTTTTAAGGTTATAAATAGGTTCCGTAATTTTGTAACGTACGTTATCTTCGCGAAGAATTACTTCCACAAATAAATTTCGTGGTAAAGAATGTTATACGATTTCTTTGGGGAACTATCACAGTTAACTGCGAGTTTTCGTTCTTCTATGAGCAAATGACTCGAAAGTAATGTGAATTAATTATTTCTTTTCTTTAGTTTAATAGTATTAATTTTGGAAAATTCTTATATGAAAGAAAAAATGTTGCTTATATTACAAATAGTGGTATAGAGACAAATGTTTTACTGCACCAAAACGTCACCTGCCAAATGCGTCCGCACAGAGGGGGCAGGGGATCCTTGAAAAATCGAGAGGCCCCGTAGCCCTACGCAATGAAATGTGCCCTTCTTTTGTCTTTTGAAAGATGATAATATAGAGAACTAATTCACATGTGGGGAAGAGACCCTCCAAATCATGTAACAAAACCTGCAACTTGTTCAACATATAAACTTTAATTGCAATAATTAATTGAATTATTAAAGTTATAATTCCAGCCTCCATGTAATATGTTTTATTTATATCCTGGTAAAAGTTTGTGTGTAAACTAACAAGTTAAATGTAAAAGGGGGCCCAGAAATGTAGTTGTCCCACCCTCTTGGTTTAGGCTGGGCACGACTATGCCACTTACGATGGTGAGAAAACTATAGATAACTTCGTCAATGTCATCGACTTGGCATACACCACAGATACTAATATTCCAAAAAGTGATATTATGAAGCGATCAATTGTTCCATTTAATTGTAACTTAAATATCGTTCATATTTCTCTAGCATTATATTGAACTCTATACTTGCGTTTAAAATAAAATATCCGTATTGCTTTTGACATATGCAATGACGTTTGCAATTACATGCAGCAATTGTTTGCGAAGTTGGTCAGTATATTTATAGACACATAAAGGTCTTCTAAACTATCAGACGGATGTGTGTTTGAACCCAAAGACCTTTCTTGTCAATACTGTCTAAACATACACTCAAGTTCTGTTTTATTTCATAGTGTTACTGACGAGAACTCAAATGTTCCCTCAATTCATGGATTGGTTTGTTATTCTGGGCCTCAACACCTGTAATTCAACTCCTAATTTCATTAGACCCGTAAGTGTAGTGCGTGTTCTCATCGTTGAAGGTGGCGGTATTCCTTCCGTGCTGGATAGCAAGATCCGTCACCGACCTCCACCAGCTTGCGGGTATTCTTCCCCAACCAGGTATCACCCACCAGCGAGTCCGCGCCCTTGCCGAGACCAGATTCTAAGCTCCCTACTGGTTTCCCAACTAGCGCGATCGTTAAGTGCGTAAGTAAGGGCTGAGGATAGGACGAGGAAGAGGATGGAGAGATCGCGCGCGGCCCTGGCCCGTTTGTTACAGTTCTGTTACAATTACGTTTATTATTGCTCTGACATTGTCACTGCTCAACACATTACGTTTGTTACTGCTCTGGCATTGACCTGGTGTTGATCAAAAAAAGAAAAATAAACACGGAAAACTACCGATCAGAGCAGCCGGCAGCTAGAATTCTACTCCAGACAGCTGTTGAACTCGGTCTAACTCTCTAGCCTAGCTATTTTTAAAGCCAACGAAAGTTTCTACTAAATAGTTTTTACGCATTGTTGTAAAATGCTTTGAATAGAATGCCATAATTATTACTGGACGTTTCCTGGGGGTATGGAAGAACGTATGTGTTTACAGCTGTCCGTAGCAACGATAATCATGGTAATTAACGGGAAGACTTACCAGTTTGGTAAGAACAAGATATAAATCTAATTAAAGATTTTTTAGTTGAGAACAATGGAAAGAAATGAATATAATACATTTGCAAAACGATGGCGAAAGATTGTTGCGATTGAATGAATAGATATTTCTTTTGCGTTTTCATTACATCAAGGTAGAGTTACGAAACATGTTCAACGACACACGTCCGATAACAAAAAAAGCTGCTAACAAATTGAAATTGTGTACATTATTTGCTTTAGATCATTGCTAAAGACGTCAATAATTTTAATATGTTGTCTTCTAAGATAATGAGCTGCAGTTTTCAGAATTGTATTGGATTTCGCAAGTTCATCTATTATTTTTTTTTTATTACCGTAAATAATTTTTTGAGACGCCCCTGCCCCCCGTCGGTTGAATTACAGAAACAGAAACTAGTACTGCAATACGAACATTTACTCTCTCGTATTATTTCTAACTTTTACAATTTTAGAAAAATCATAGATTTTAACGAAAATGAGAACAGCGCCAATTTTAAGCCTTTGGAATGAGATCCGAGTAAAAATGTTTAATAGCTTTTAAACCAGTTTTGAGAACATTTTGAAAATGTTGAGACTTGATGTAGAGAGCTCTGGAAATCAAAATATCTGATTGGAACTCGCGGTATCTTGAGTTCGGCCAGATCGATTGGAGAATACCAATTTTTAAAAAAATCGTCCGAACGGTTGAGGCGCTAGCGTTGACCACACAAAAACTGACAGAAAACGAACGGTCGGTTGGACTGACAGACTTTTGCCGGTGAGAAATGTTACGGGTTCGGGGACAATCTGATTACAAAACGTATTAGAAGTATTTTTTTCTATCACTATTTACGACTTATTTACTATCTGTATAGTAAAGCGAGATAGTGAAAATGGATAAGAAGCGGCGTCTAGTCAAGTAAATCACAAAATCCATCATTTTTCCTCTCCAACGCGTAGTTTTGCTAGAAAATGTGTGTTTTTTTCTTTATCCTCAATATGTTGAGTTATTCTACTGCGAGACCGAACGGTTAAAAAGCCTTGAGGATGAAGCTTATTCGCGAGAGCGTAAAGGAAGCTCTCCCCTTCTTGTCTGTTTTCTCTTCGTCGGACCACTCGTCGACCAGATGGTGCGTTGATGGGCGCTGTGAGAGCCACGGTCAACTAACGCCACGCGATTGCGGCGTATGTTTTGTGAAATCGAGCTCGAAGTGCATCAACTGTTACCGGTACCAACTTTTAAAAAAAGTTAGCCAACAACAACCAACGAGGGAATGGGGCACAGGTTCCAATTAACACGTGAGACCATCTATAGTGGAAGATTTATTCTATGCCGTTCCACTGAAGAAGGAACCTGTTGTGGTAGTGAATTGATAATGGAGATTTCGATGAAGTTACAGGAGGTGGAAGTGTATTTTGTACTCAGGCTGTGTAGCTGGTAGGAAGAGTCCACTTTCTGGATGAGAATTCTTGTTAGGATGCTGTGATACGCCGCTGTTCTCGGGGTCTTTTCCAAACACTTTCAGAACGGAGCACGAGCTGTACCTTGTTTGGTCTTATCCAAACTTGATGACCTAATCACCTCCCCATTGGTAAGATTCATGAACAAGCCCAGCTCTCAAGCGTCCTTTGCGTCGTGTGCTCATTGTTCGCACAAGGGAGTTGGTAGCAACGGCGACAAATTAACATCCGACGTGAAGAAGATTTTAAGACAAAGGGTTCTTAACGAACCATTCCTTCTGGAAAGTGTAACGTGCTTCTACAAAACCCACCTACCGAAATATAGAATTATTACTATCTCGCATACTGCTCACGTGGAATTCTGCAAAGGAAAGCGGTGATTTTTCGATAGTAAAACTCTTTTTTTTTAGGTCGATTTTTAACAACTTGGTCCGAAAGCGGCCTCTGTGATTGTTTTAACTATAGGAGGAACTGTAGGAATAACGCATAACGACAATTCGATCACACACAAACAGCCGTGCCCGAGGCGAAATTCGAACCCTCGACCCTTCGAGCCGAGGCAGCTACGGCCCTTTAACCTTAGCAGCGTCGCATATCCAGGCAATATAGAAAAACTCTTATTGTGGTTTTCTGATACCGTAAACACGAGTAATTCCTGTTCCCTTATTTAGAAAATAACTTCTAACGCGTTATGTAGCCAGAATCATAGTTCTGTAGTTATCTAATACCGAATAATTCATTTATGGGAAAACGTCTACCCGTCTGTCTGTCTGTGAACAACGCTAGCTGGTAAATAGGCCATACACATCAAATTTCATATTCTTCGATAGATCTAACTAGGACATGGCCCCTTCAGATAGTGTAAAATACCCTTAATATTACGACGCTCTCTTATTTTTCTAAAATAACAAAAGTTGTAATTTCTTCGGCGTCTTCCTTTAATTATAGTGTTGATGATAGAGATTTAATTCCCTAATGAAGTTTATTGTTCAAATACAGTTCTTGAAATAAGGTCACGCGCAATTACGCAAAAAAGCGTAGTTTTTGCGTAATTTTTGCGAAAATACAAAAATTAACATCGCAAAATTTCATTACTGAAGATAGAGGAGTTGGTTTTAAATTAATTTGATTTAAAAAAATCAGATATTTAAAAGAGTACATATACATTTTTAAATGAGTAGTTCTGGGATAATTTCTTCTTGAAGATAATACAATTAAAAAACAAAATTCTCAAAAAAGGCTTCAATTTTTTTTCTTTATTTTTTTTCCACAGATACAACGAAGGACGCTAATGAATGATGCCAATCTTATTTTTGTTGAACTCTTTGAATTTTTGAAAATTATAGAAGTTAGAAATTATTACGAGAAATGTGCTCGACGAGTTTCTTTCATTTTTTTCATCACAGCAAAGTACGCTTGTAAGAATGGATGAGATAGATTGTTCTTTGAATTCACTGAATTTTCAAAAATATAAAATAAGTTACAATTTGAGAAAGTATGTGCTGTTTTAGTACCACTAGTTTCGTAGGACGAGGATGTCAAGCGAAGACTGGAATGGACCTATGATTTAAATGAAATGGTTTAAAAAAATCTAAAACGATGAGTGGCTCCGTTTCAAGAGTTCCGCGTAGAAAACGGTTTTGAGGGGGGGGGCGGGACTTGTTTCCCAACCCAGCCACCCGGGATTCTTCGCTGAGGGAAATACTTCGGCCGAGATTTCTTGGGTTGGCGGCGTTCAATTGATGCCACGCGATTGGCACTCTTCGCGTGCGAGGCTGTTATTGTGCTCAGAGAGCATCAACTTTCATGGAACCTAACACGTAGCGACAACCTCGTTGAATGAAGCAGAGGAAGTTGACCAATGATAGCCGTTGGCTAGGGTGTGAACTGTAACACTGTAATCAGTGTTGTTATTTTTTCAATAGTGACTTCCTCATATGTGAAGTATAGAGAAATTTATGTAATTCTGTAGGAAAATGGAAAGATTTTTCGACAGAACAACTAGCGTAATAGGTTACTGATGTAGACTTATGACGAGATATGTGATGATGTAACATCTAGTTTTCTCGTGATTCACTTCCAGAGGAGTAGTTTTGACATGAAACATCTTTAAAGTCGGCGCGGAGAGGGGTAGTTTGGGAAAATCTCTTGTAAGAAAACATTAAATACTAATATCACTTATATAATTCCAGCCGTACTAACTCCACAACTTATTCGGGTGCAGATTTTTTACGAAATAAACTATTAATGCATTACGCATGTGTCGCATGCGTAAGTGCCACTGTTGGCTGTCTATGCATGTCAAATCGTATCAATTGTCTCGCGAGCAGTCTTTATCGAAGCGTAGTTCGGCAAACTAGAGCGTCGTTCACGGCCTGTGGCCTCGTTTGAGAGAGCTCACTCTCCCATGGTAGATATGGGGTCATTAAAAAAATGTTTCACACAACTGTAATAGGACCAAACTACAGGGGGTTGTTGTAAAACGAAAGTCCTAGCAACATTTTTGTTGTTATTATTTTATTAATTGTCTGGAAATGTTTGTTTAAATTAATAAAAAAATATTAGTAATTGATTGTCTGTAATGTATTTTTATATTAAAATACGTTCCATTGATTTTATAGGCAAACACATTTGTTTTAATCATTCATGTATTATCTTATTACAACGTAATTTATTCAGCTTCTGTTACTGTTCACAATTTACTGTAGAAGCTGTAGTAAGGCAGAATAAATCATGTGGTAATAAGATAATACCTGTATGATGAAAACAAATGTAATTGTCTATAAAATCAGTGGAACCTATTTTAATACAATAAAAAAATGAAGTGGTTATACGATCTAATAAAATGTCACCATTTTATGAAAAGGTTTCATTTACTGAGTGTGTTAGAAAGTGGGTGATCGTCTTTGAAACGTGTGTACTCATATGTAGGTGATCCAAAAGGGGGGCGAGGGTTCAAGAAAAGCTAATTTTGGGATCGTATTTTTTAATATCTCCCCACAATCCACGTGAAACAGGCGCATTTGAGGACTTGCCTACCTTATAAGTGCAGTTGCCAAGGGTGCATCTCCCTCCCCCCAAAGGCCTAGAGTTTTCGTGTGTTATCTCTTTTTATTTGGTAAAATTGATTTAAATATTTATGTTTGAATTGTCAAATTATTTACAAAATAATATTGTATAGTTTACACCACAAAAATAATGTACAATATAATAACAATTATGTTTATTATTTAACAAAAAATTATGATGTCCCCTTCTACTCCAAATGATCAGCTGGATCCAGCCCCTTTTTTTAACTTTTATTTTACATTGAGAGTACAACGTTCAGCCGTGAGACTTTTCAACTGATTGATGGAGCAGATTTGTATCAGCAAAGCGTGAAGGGAACAATTTCTGGTCACCTCCTTGATAGTGATTTTTGTACGTTATACCTTCAATAGGGGTTATAGCGAGGAAACTTCGTTAGAGATGGCCGGGTTTAGAAAGGAATACGATGGGCGAGACAAGTATATGGAAGAAATGTTCGTACCTCATGTAATGTCGCAGAGATATTGAAGGAAAATGTGAAATGGAAGTCTGTTTTTTCGTCGGGAGATTGGGGGTTGATCAGATCCCATTTCGTAACTACTCCTTGTACGCGATTTAATATGGAGAAAACGATGTGCCAGATTTCGCAATAAAGCAAGCAATTTTTCTTTACTGCGCGATTCGTTGTGAAGTCAGTGACTTACCGTCTCCGCCTGCGGCTTGCGCCGGGAACGGCGGCGGCCTGGCGGCGGCGGCGGCGGACGGCGGCGGTCGGGCGAGGCGCGGGGCTGCGGCGCCGGGCAGCGCGCCTGCGCACAGGGCAGCCATCAGCAGCGCCGCCGGCGGCCGCAGGCAGCTGTCCGGCGTTCGTCTTCCGGGCGACATCTGGAGCAACGCGCGGCGCAACACGGGGCGTCGGTGCCCGTGAGCGGGAGAGGCCAGGCGGCGCCGCCGCGCGCCGCGCCCTCTTTATTAGAGGGCGACGGGAACAAATGCCAGAGGCGGCCGGCCGGCGGCGGCCCGGCCGGTCCCTCGCCCGCAGAGCGCGCCCCGCGGAGCGGGACTCTCACCGGGCCCACCTTGCGCGTGGCGCCCGCCCCCGCCCCCGACCCGCGACGTTGCGCGGTCGTTTTTGCGGGCGGCGTCCGAGGCGCCGAGCCGTGCGGGGGCGGGGTTCGTGCGGGAGGCGAGGCTGAACGCGCGACGCGGGGGAGCAGGAGAAAATAGCAGGCAATTCCCAGACCATCTCCCTGATAAAGGATAATTTGGATCTGGACGTTCCGACATTTATTTTAGCTAAAATAGATGTGTAAAAAGATAATTTATTCTGGCTGAAAAATAGGTGCAATGCGGCGAATAAACAAAGAAAAATTACAATTTGAAATGAATTGGAAAAAACAATAATTAAATAATTAACTTCTAGAATTTATATCAGCTCTTACTTGTTCATGAAAGGACACTACTCGTATATTTTCTTTGTGCCACTGATAACACACGACCGCCTGGTAAGATGATTAAGAATTTGTTTCTCTCGAGATGGTGACTCTGCGAAATGCTTAAGTGAATTTCCTTTTAAATCTTGGAAAGTCATAACTGAAAACGCGCCTTCACTTCACTACACTTACACTTCACTTCTCTCTCCACTTCTCTATTGCACTACACTTCACAACATGTCACGACACTCCAATTCAAGTACTACTTTAAATATAATTGAATATTTAATAAACCAATGCATTTAATGGTTATTAATACAATACTAATAATACTAAAAAATAACAATTATAATAAAATTATAACTAAAATAATAAATATTTTAATAAGCCTAAATTATACATATAAAACTTTGTACACCTAGTTATGTATCAAGTAGGTCTTAGAAGACATGATGTGCTGCGTGTCAAGCAGTTTTATGAAGATTTATACGTTTCTGAAATATTTCAGATACAAACTTTGCATTTATTTAATGTGAATAATATTAACATAATACATAATGTTATTATGTAATAAAACAATAATGTTAGAAATGTACGAGAACGTCTGGGATTGGGATTACTCATGAGCGAACAAACCCTCTCGGCATCAATGAAAGGAATCTAAAAATATTGACTGGTACAATCTTTCCTTCCCAATTATATTTCAACACGACCTGGCCCTCGAGTCTCTGCCTGCATACAAGGCAAAAACCTGACAGTGCCTTCGCTATGTCCAGGATTGCGGGTTTCCAGCTTGATCGAGAGGGGTTCCAGGAGAAAAAAGGAATAACGATAAAAAAGGCAAAAGTAGGGCTAAATTATGAAAATATGAGAAACTAAAAGATGCAAAAAAGGCAAAATGAAAATCTATTAAAACCCCAACCCCAAAACTACCGTAAAGTAATTCCTATTGTTAAAAGTCATAATAATAAGAAGGTATTTTGCCAAACCTCCGGACAATAATGATAATACACTCTGCTCAAAAGATGATTGAGGGTGCTACTACGTGGCACAGACGTTCTCGTAGAATTTCTAAAATTATTGTTTTATTTCATAATAACATTATGTATTATGTTAATATTATTCACATTAAATAAATGCAAAGTTTGTATCTGAAATATTTCAGCAATGTTGTGTAAATCTTCATACAACTGCTTTAAACGCAGCACACCTTGTCTTCAAAAACCTACTTCTTAAGTAAAATTGATATTTTTTTTATGAACACGTAACCAATAATGGGCTTTGCAACACTAAACTTATTTAACTCAATGGCAATTAACACCCTTAGTTTCCGTTGCGGGTATTATTATTTATTATTATCCCTTAAGTTCGCCATTTAAGATGTTGGTTGTTGGGTCAGAACAAAATCTAGTCCGAGTTGCAACCAGCTTCCTTGGAGATCAGATCTATTGACTTTAGATGCTTCTAGAATTCTCCTCTGTTTATGACCGGCCTATTCTTCAACTCTCATTGTGGCCCTCAATCTCTTTGAATCTTATCCACTCTTTCTTACTTTCACCCCCATTCGTCTCTCCCTCCTAAGCTTCCTCTCAGTGCAGTTGTCGATCACTGCTTAATGTCTTTTCTCCCTCTTAGATATACTTCATTATATGTCATCGTCTTCCTTTCATTGTTGAATTTTTAATTGTTTTTTTAATTGTTAATTTTCACTCCTTCGTTTCTGAATAAGTCGTAAGGAAAATTGTGTAATTGCCATGGGTAATTCTGTTAATTTTTGACGGAAAAACACATTGAGAGAGTTGTTTCGTTTACCGTTTTTTTCTCTCGAAACCTCTATCTAGTCTATCCATCAGTCTTCCAATAGTAGCGCCTAAACCACGCACAGGATTTCACTAAAATAGATCTTTCCTGATCGATCTGGCCGACATAGCGGCCCATCGAATTTGAAACGAATTTCAAATTTTTGGACTTACTTGTAGTTTAGTTTGGGCTAACTTTTCGTTACAATGAGTACATTTCAACGTAACATTAAGAATTCATCACATCATTTTAAATAAAATGACTGTTCTTCTCTGAAATTAGCGTAATTACAAGTGTATCATAGTTAGCGCTCTGGTTTGAATCCCAGACTGAATGTATTTTTTTGTTTTTCTTTTGTCTTTAAACTTTTTGTTAAAATTGAGTATAGAAAACTGACTTTAATGGAATAAAATAATTTTCAAACTTGAATTTTCAATACATGAATGTTTTTTTTAATACCTCGTACTTTTTTCAGTTAAGACTTTTTCGAGTGATCGTTGATGGTGTATTAGGGTACAAGCATCAAAGTAATATTGGTTACAGTTTCCAGAAATACGAGAAAGCATGTGTTGTTGTAGCACCACTAGTGAGTGTAGCACCATTAGTGAGTCTCCCAGTCTACTAACTTATCGTTCAAGATTTTATTCGCGCCATTTTAGTGTGCAATGTAGGCTTCCATAAGTTCTCATAAAAATGCATGATGGAAATAAAATACAGGTCTAATAATTTTGAAGTATTTCAATATACTAAATAGTAAAGTTTCGTAATAAGTCTTTTAATTTTGTTTCATTCTTGATTACTTCTCAACGTAGTGCTTATTTGCGTCAAATGGAAGTTTCAGTTCCAGGTCGATTTTCTCTCGCATCTGACCAGCGTCTGGAAAGTCGGCACGTGTCAGGAATTCGTATCTAGAAAATGCTTTGTCTTTTCCTGATGAGAAAACGCCACTCTTTTAAGTATCGAGGATAACTACGCTCTTGACGTGACCTTGTTGAACTCAGGAAGCGCATGTCAAATGCGTTCACAGCCAATTTACCCCAACAGATTGTACGTAAATATGCATAACATTTGGAGATGTTTGATGGGAGATAACTAGCTGCAAAATAGTGCATATTCATAGAACTGCAATTACAGTTGTAATGATATTAATATACAAAGTTCGTTCTGCCGTTAGTTTCTGCATATCACTATTAACATGTCCAAAAGTTATGATAATTATAATATATAATGAATCATTACATACGAAACGTAACTTTTGTTGTTCAAGAGAAGTATCTACATACAAAAATGAATCACTTCAAGGATTTTTTAATTTTAATTAAATGGGTACGTTTTACGGTATTCTGACTTGCATGACCCTCGCAATACGACCGACATGTTCTTAGACACCGTATGACTTCACGGAGTGTTTTCGATTATACCATTTTCGTACCAATGAAACACGCATTTTAAAATATGGTTTTAAATTCTCTTTTCTGGAAATATTAATTATTTCTCACACGCATCACGATCTCTTTCACACACATACCTTTATTTTTAGAAATTGTTTGTTTCATTCCCCCATTTTAGTCAAGTTCAGGTATAAAAAAGGACTTTCAAATTCAACGTTTTACTATTATTAGAATATTCTTTAATCTTTGTATCATAATTCCCTCTACCGAAACTCCGACGACCCAGATGCCTGCCAAAAGTAGAAAGCTCCTATATCTTTAGCTTCTGCAGATTCTTTCTACCGGCCGAGTTAGCTCAATTCCGATACGACTATTCTGACTGGGAGGTCCTTTTGTTCGAATCCCAATGCTGCACGTTTTCGATACTCGCTCTATACCTAGGTGGAATTTAGCCTTTTTTCTGGGGGAGAACTTTAGCGGCTAGCTGCTCTGATCGGTTGTTTTCCATGGTTTCTCTATGCATTACTAGGCAAATGCAGGAGCGGTATCGCAACAAACGGACTACGTATCGCGAGCAATCTTTCCTCCCTTATTCTTATCTCCTTTCTTTTTATACACACACATACTGCACACTACCACACATGTCGCGAGACCAGTAGAGTGCTTACAGCTTATCCCTGCCGGGGTGGTACACCGCTGGGGGGGGGGATACTTGGAGAGGGAAATTGCCCGGAAGACGTCAAAATCGACGCCGATCTCACCATCCTGCGGGTGAGGAACACCGCCAACTCCCAGGAGTAAAAAACAACATTTTACAACACTAACTGCACCAAAGCAATTTACGTGTCTAAAACTATGAACCAATCAAATCAATCATCAAAATCATTTACCGTAATGAGATCACTCTCTTTCGGGAAAAGCGACAGTTTTACCCTGTAGTGAGTACGCGATTCTTGTTGAACCGAACTCAGAAGCCACCCAAAGGCGATCAACTTCATCCATTCGGATAATCAAGCTTTTCATTTAACGACACAAAGTGAAGCGTATTCACATATACCATTACGAAGCATGGTCCACAAACTCGTATTCCGAAAAAATTGCAATCAAGCGTGTTTTTACTTATTTACTGATTTGTTGTCAAAATACAGCTAAAAATTGTGTTTGACATGTGGGAGAGAAGTGCAATCGCGTGGGAGTGCCCCGTGGGGTTGTGGTACAACGGTACGGGGAATATTGACACAACCGTTTCTATCTGGAGGAGAATTCTAGCGGCCGGCTGCTGTGATTGGAAGTTTTCCGTTTTTTCTCCAATCAGCATCAGGCGAATGCTGCCGGAGCTGTACCCTAACAAACGAGCCATCGTTTGCGATCTTACCTTCCTCTTCCTTGTCCTATCCTCACCCCTTACACACACACACACACACACTTACACTAACATGCACTATACTACCACACATGTCGTGAGACCGGTCAGCAACTTCGACCTAGTCCCGGCTGGGGTGGTGCCCCGCTGGTGGGAGATACCTGCTTGGGGAAAACCCCACTAGCCGACGGTAGGCCGGCGCCGGATCTCACCATAAAGCGAGGGGAAGATCACAGCCACCTCCCGAGAAAAAAACACGCATTACACTTACGGGACTAATGACCCTGGTAGTTGACGTAAACAATGAATCAGTAAACCAGTAAAAATCAGTTAACAATGAATCAATCAATCAATCAATCAACGAACGTTTCCAGGTTCCATGAATTCCACGAGATAGTTAGGCGCCATCCGCTGTGTTTCTCCGCTGCTGACGAGCATTGCATCTTCCCCCAGCATCCCGTTCGTCGGTCAGACTATCGAATTGATTTTGATAAGAGTAACTCTAATAAAATTTTACTAATTGCTGAAATAAATAAACCTGTGCCATGTAATTATATGTTAGAACAATATAAAATGAGAAAATAACGAAACGATTAGTGTAGAATCAAGCAATGGAGTTTTAACTACTTTTTGCAACTTTTCAAATTATTAATTTGCATTCTCAAGTGAATTAAGTTTATAAACAATTTGGAAACAATGAGTTTTGGCGAAATGTAATATTACTGGAAGATGAAAAAGATAAAAATATTTTGATTATTTTTGTATATCCGAGATCCTGGGTATCTAAGGAAACTGTAGTCACCTCTCACATGGCTGGAGGTTAGATAGTTTTCTCACAATTTCTACGCGCATTCAACGTAAGTAATATTGATACGCTAGTGATTCAAGAGAGGTCCGTGACCGAAACAGAATAATATTATTAGCATATTTTGCTTGAATCTATATTAAAAAAATAATCTGATTATCAAAACGTATTCTCATTACCCACCTGCTTTCATACGTATTACGGTATATTACCATTAATAATACGTTACAATCAATTCTTTACAGTTTATTGTAATTGTACGTTTTATCTATTACAGTGAAATAAATGCATAATTGTGGATATTGTAATAAGCTTTGTCGGTTTAGATATTGCAAACCGTTATGTTCGATCGACACCACAATCATACGTAAGTATTTCCGCAACAGATTCCTAGATTACTGTTAGTGGGCACGTCGTTATGGTCATTGACACGTAAATGTAGTGAATGTGAAATCCCTAGAGGTGGTGGTGTTCCTCTTCCGCTGTAACGTGAGGCCCGATGCCGACCTACACTTCCGATTGCGGAGGCTTCCCCGTCAGCTGTTTCTCACAACGGTTTTTACATCCCGTCTGGCCTCCCCACATGTGGTACCGAAGTGCATGTAACTGTGTGTGTGTGTAAAGGAAAATGAGGGGACAAAGACGAAGGATAAATCGCGCATGGTCACGTTTATATACTTCCCCTGGAATTGGTTGTAGAAACGTCGGAAAACTACCGATCGGAGATTCCGGTTGTTAGAATAGTCCTCCGTCAGCCGATAGCTTGATCTTTGAGTTTAGATAGAGCTGAAAATCGGAACTTCATCCATAGGATATCTCTAGGAAGTGCCTTCGTCACTTCATAGGCAAATGCAATGCTCTCGCTGAGCCATATCCGCCTGCCAAATAGGCTCTAATTCGCACACCTAAATGTATTACGACATCGGCTTAATGTTAATTGTTGTCGAACATAATACGCTTTTCCGATTGTGCATAGGTAGCTACCTCGGGCAACCATCACAAGA
Organism: Gryllus bimaculatus; assembly: GCA_017312745.1. NCBI lineage: Eukaryota > Metazoa > Arthropoda > Insecta > Orthoptera > Gryllidae > Gryllus > Gryllus bimaculatus. The sequence goes on along the minus strand of BOPP01000026.1, from coordinate 865,736 downwards.
GATCACCTTGTATGGTCTCCGTCATACGAGTACGAAGTTAACAAGTAACATCAAACAGAAATATCGCAATGTTTTGATTTCATTATTTATTTCATCTTTTGCTCGTTTAATAATTTTAATCTATTGAGTAGATACAGTTTGTGTAGCAATGCTAATAAAACCAAAACTAGATCTTTCGTCCCTCCGACAACATTATGAGTTATAATGAACTATATTTTGGGCGAAATATGCAGAAAAAACTGGTTTGAATGAGAATCGCCACATCTCTTCGAAACTGTCTTAACCAGATCCGCGCAGTTGATGAATTACTTGTGGCACTATATCTAGTATATCGAACGAAGTAAACTTTACCGTTCGAGGACTCTGCCTTCTCGCAATGGAAGCGCCATTCCGCCGTAGCAGGAACGTCTTGACGCCGCCGATCGGCTACGCGGTGTGAGAGTGCATTCAACGCCTGCCCCAACCTCTCGCATGACCCCTCCCCCTCCACACCC
>BOPP01000026.1:818740-840490 GCA_017312745.1 Gryllus bimaculatus | reverse complement strand
GGAGAGATATTGCAACGAAGACAAGTGTATCGCTCCATTTCAAGTAATAAATCTATCATCTCGTCACACCAGAGCGAAGTGACTCAGTACGTAGCGGTGACTTCGCGAATCGGGAGGTCGGGTTCGAATCCCGGGCCAGCTGTCCTGACGGTAGTTTGCCGTGGTTTCCCTCGATCATAAGGCGTAATGCTGGATGGTTCCAAAAGCTCACGATCACCACTTTCACCCAATATCTCCATACCTCGTAATATTTAATAATATCTATTTAAATATAGTTATCTTAATATTACTAATATAATAATAATATAATAATATATAATAATAATATATGTATTATAATATAATATAATATATTATTTATATTATTATTTTATTATTATTATTATTTTTGATTCAGCAAAGTGGTTGCTCTGTCCGTGGTCTACCACAACGTGTCCCTGGGTAACGCCTAATGAGCGACAGTAAATTTCGCCATCGTACGCGCTTGAACCGTTGTTGGGCGTGCGGAAATCATAACAAGCTCAGGGAAAGCCCTGCTGGCGTCCTATACTGGTCGGCGCGTCACAAATTGGCTTAACATGCCCTAAGAGTTGGATAAAAAAAAATAAAAAAAATTTTAAAAAATTAAAAAAATCATCTCGTCCATTGTTCAGTGGGAAATGGTTCCATCTCCAGACAAAAATATGAAACAAAATGAACAAAATGACAAAACAATTGCTGTACGCTCTTAGCGCTTCACTCTAGTCAGCGCAGACTATTTAAGTGCCAGAACATACTAAGAGCACAGATGATCATACCGGTAAAGTCGGTTTATAACAAATAATGCATTATTTGAGGAAGTATGTTTGTATTTTCTCTCGATATCGCAATTAATAATTTTAAAAAATTACGAAATCCTTAAAAAGTTAAGTTGACTTAACTTCATATTATAGTACCAAGAGAATGCGTAAGTTTAATATCCTGTTATTGCAATAATTGAACGCTATCGGTGTTTGATATGTCAAAAAATACAACTTTTCAACAACATTTAATGCTTTTAAAAATAATAGTAGTTTTCATGCAAATTGTTTCATTTGGGTAATCGTAAAGTGTATCAAAACATATGTTTCGGAGTTTTTTTAAATTATGGGACTACGGACATATTTTTCTTAATCTATGATATTTAAAAATGTAGAGTGAGGGCTTTATAACAATATGTGCATCCGGCAGCTCTGCGGTCCTCAGATATTGTTTATCTGAAAGATATTCTTGACCGCCAAAAATCGTCACTCAAGTCTGTATTGTGCATTGACGTTTATAAACATATGTAGTTATGAATATGGATATTTCGTAATGCACAATTCGTGCATCAACAAGTTTTCAGGAAGCCAAAGACGCTATAATACGGTATTGCAATTTCGAAATAACAAATCTATTTGAATATAAATAAATTTTGAACTATTTCAAGCCACATGTAGATTATTCGAATGAGTATAAGATTGTCAAAGAACGCAATCACATGTATGGTTAATACTATACGATGGGATACTATCGAAATTATAAAGGAAAAGGCATATATAGCACAATAAAAATACACACTATCTTGCGTAAAAATACATCAAGGATCGGCCTTCTGAGCAAAATACACTCCGCGCGGCTAAAAAATCATGCGGTGCACATGCGCGTCACGTGGAGCGAAAGCCTGACAGGCCAGACGCGCAGCGCGCCAGCAGCAATCACTTACCGCGGGTATCCTCGACAGGCGGTCAAACGGAATACGTTATAGCGGTGACGAAGCTGCGGCGGGAACGGAGGGAGGCGGTGGATGTGATCAAGAGCTCGCGGCTTGCTAGCACTGCGTCCTCGGAATGCCGCGGCGCCATATGACGCTCGCCTCCTTCCTCCCTCTCCCCTCGCCTCCTCCTCCCTCCCCTCCTCCTCCTCCTCCCTCTTCTCTCCTCCTCCTCCTCCTCCTCCTCCTCGTCGTCGTCGTCGACGTCCTCGTCTCGCGGGTTCGCGACTGGAACCAGCGGCGCGGCGGTGGACTCGCACTGAAGCGTTTCCGTGCCCCTTCCAGGTGAGCGTCCCGCCGCGCCCTGGACGCCCGAGCCCCACGTGTCGGCCGCGCCGCGGCCTCTTTCGACTCCGGCCGCCCTCCCCTCCGCCCGCACGTCGCCGACGGCCGATGACCGCACATTGATATGACAGCCTTGACCAACCAGATCTGCAGCAGAGGCTACTAAAGTTTTTTGGAAGAAACTATTAGTTCGTTATAAGGACCAATTACGAAAACACTCTAGATCAGCATAAATCTAAGATTTTTATTTTTTTTTTATATTGTTCAAAAGGACGTTTGGAGAACTAGAATGCCAATAAAACTTCTAGGCACAGGAAGTGACAATAAAGTCTTATGTTTTAATTTGTTATGAAAAGGTTTGTCTATATAATACTTGTTTTTATTAATATGAACATTTTCTTTTCCTAATATTTGTAGGAAATACATGTGCTAGTATTAATTCTGTAAGAACTTAATCATATGCAACTCAATCACCAAAATCTGTAATTGTTATACAAAAAGCGGATGTTTAAGGGAAAAATATCACAATATACTTTTTCGAATATATTTTGTAAATATTATTTTCAAAGGAAATATTTTTAAAAATAATGGACTAATACCTATTATTGTTACTTAGATTAAGTGTTCTCCTCTGAATTTTAAAACGTGAGAGTTTAAAGAATTCAGAGAAGAAATGGTTCCACATCTTTTCTATCTCTACTCTTGGTTCGTACATTTCTCAAAATGGATACCAACACTAGTAGATGTGTAGCTAACGAGCGACATACACTATTCCCGCGTTTTTATTTGTTGCGGTTATATGTTATAATTGTTCTGAGCGATCAGACTCAAAATTAACAGGAATAGCAACTTATATTTTGAAAAAGAAATACATAATTCATTCAAGTATCTAATTGAAGTTTTATATGTAGAGATAAAAGTCTCGTGTTGTTTCATAAGTAGTCTGTAAGAATGATAGAAATTGTACATATTTGTAATTTTCACGAAAGAGAGTTGAAGTTGTTGAGAGTGAAGATTCTTTACTTTTCGTAAGTGATGTCGGACGACTGGAGTGTTGTTGTCAAGGTTCGACTTTTTTAAATATCAGGTTGTTGTACAAGAAGAAAGGTAAAGCTTATATATGATAATGTAAGGTGTCAATAGTAATAATAAGATAATAGTAAATAATAATCAATAATAATAAAATAATAATATAATAAAATATAATTAATACATATGCATGACTAAGTTAACTCAAATTCATATTTAAAAAAAGTAAATCACTTGAAAATTTGTTGACAATTCAAAATGTATAGTTGTAATTTTAGTAACATACATTTGAAAACAGACATAACAAATTGCGAAATCTAGCGTACGGGTGTCTTGCGCGCGAGCCCTTCTTCAGACGCTGTGTACGCCCGACCGGCGACCCCCCGACTACACCTACCGCCAACCGCAACCGCGCTTTGGGCCCCGCCCACCCGGCCCTAGTTTCCGTCCCCCGCCCGCCACCCCCAACTTCGCCACCCGCCCCCTCGCATCGCACCCGCACGCTCCCGCGCAGACCGCTCCCCGCACCGCCCGAACTGACCCATCCTCGCCCCGCCCCGCGTCGCCAACGCCGCCCATCCCCGACGCACTCCGAAACCCTCCCGTCCCTCCGCCGCCCCGCCACCTGCGCGCCGCGCCCCCGCAGCGAAAGCGTGCCTACTAAGCGAGCACTCGAGCATTTTTTTTTCCTCGCCACTTGGGTGCTTGAGCAGCGCACAGCGTACAATCCGGCCGACGCTGCAATACTCGGCGGTTCCGCGCCTCAGGAAGCAGCGAGGAATTCCGAGGCGCTATCCAAGCGGCTTCATGAGGCGTGCCAGGCGGCCAGGCAGCCACTCACACTTGCATTGTCAAGGCGGCGACGTTTATAGAGCAAAAGGAACGAACTGGAATCCTTTATAGCGCTTCCAATCCGGCACGAATGGCAAAACGATTTCTAAACGATTTAATATCATTCCGATATTAACAATACTAAAACAAACAACAATGAATTAACTAGTATCAGTTTGAGTAATTTGAAATGGAATGAAACACATTATTCACTTTTTTATTGCGATGTCTATTTACTGTTCATTCGTAGATAGTCCTAATTTTCTTTCGAAACCGTATTTTAAAAATTTTCTCAGCTCCCTGAAATATCGAATATTCAAGTGTCAACATAATGTTATATTAATATTAATTAATAAATATAAACAACCCTGTGAACTCCGGCCACCGACTGGTTTCTCGAGGCAGAATACGACTTATCCTGAATCACTACGAAGTTCCGCACGAAGGCAAGAAGGCAGCCTGGAGGGATTTCACGCGCTGTCAGACTGCTTCGTGTAGCATGAGACGGAAAAGGTTACTCCCACTTTCGTTCACTACGTTGTTGCGGTTTAACGTTTGTTTAGCTGAGTAGCATCCCAATGTTTCGTATCTTACGTACTTTTTCGTTATATTCGAATTATTAAAAATTTTCATTTTACAAACTAATTATTTCTGCCGATCCGGTGGCCGAGATCGCTAAGGCAGTAGTGCCGTAGCGATCTCGGAACGAAGGATCGCGGGTTCGAGTCCCGCCTCAGGCATAGTTGTATACTGTTCGTCCTTTCACCCCTATCATCATCATTATCGTGTCATCCTCACAGTTATCATTCCGTTACAAGCAATAGTGGTCGCTGGTCTTTGACGTAGTAGTTGATGCGACCTTAACAAAAAAAACATTCTTTCGCTTTCCGGGTGCAGCGCTGCTATTGTCATTTTCCCGTAAGTTTAGTACATGATGTATCATATTAGCATGTGGTGGTGGTCGTGGTGATCCATTCTGGCAAAATGGTGAGAACTGGCGACCACCAACACATCAGCTAACGGGGATTTGCTCAGGGCCCTTTAACTCCCATATAACGTGGTGGGGACCATTACAGTGGCGCGCTCTAGAGCATCACCTTCTTACCCAAACTAAAATGCGAACTGCCACCAACGTTATTTAAAACGTGCGTGGGTTCTCGGGTCGCAAACACACGCGCTGAATACAAAAAATCGCGCCGCTGTTCGCGCTCCCTTTTCTTTCATGCGTGTATTATTATGAATAAATGCATTTTAGAAGATAAACACATAGTATTTAACTTCTTTTGTGATTTATTTCATAAATCGCTCATCATCAAAGTGTATTCGTTTCTCTTGACCAATTTTTATGTGCGAAAGTTGGCGAGCCTTACCAGCAGCTGTATCCGGCGACACTAGCGCATCCTATAGTAGCAATCTCTAGCTTTGTCCCCAATTTTCATGGAGAGTTGCCTGGCCCTGGATTTGCTCATCCAGGAATCTCCCACTAGCGGGAGTCCGCGCAAACAGGGGCAATCTCTACTCTCCCGACATGTACGGTAGTATTGTGCATGTCAGTGAGAGGTGACAATGGGACACGGGAGGGGAAATGAAGATCTTGCGCGGTCAGTGGCCCGTTTGTTAGGGCATTCGCCTGATGTCGATCAGAGATACCACGGGAACAATCGATCAGAGCCGTCAGTCATTAGATTTCTCCTCCAGACAGCGACTGAATTTGTCCTAGCGATGTAGCTCGTGCGGAAAATCCTGCCACCGTCGGGACTCGAACACTAGGCCTTCCGGATCAGAGACATCACATTCCCTGAGCCCCCTCACCCGGTCATTTTACAGAAATAATTAGTAAATATAGTAACATATAATACGTATCCAATATCTAAATGTTAACTTAAATGTAAAGATGATGTACGATCTGCATGAAAAATTGTTCTTTTAAAATATTTAATACTGCAAAGGTTATGATATTCGATAATCAGAAGACCGGTTAACCACATGAAACAAAATGACTGCCATAAATGTATTTCATAAAATGAAAATATTCCGACTTTTTGTCATACATTTCTTTTTATTTGTTACATACTGCATTGTAATGATGACTTTTGCGGCAGTACATGTAATATAGGCGTTCGTCCATTTATTAATGTCTTAAATATTATAGTATAGTAAAAATGCGATTCTACGTATCATAGCAACGTCTATTTATTTATCTGAATTACTCTTGTCTCAACGTGAACGCCAACTTTACAAAAATAAAGTCATGAAATAAAATATTAATATATACGAAATGAATGGAAGATAAACTGTCTCGCATCCTAATCATGATTGATTTACGTACGAATGTTGTCTTCCTTACTGTTATTGTTATAAACTACTCACCATCTCCTGTGAAATTTGTTAATAACATACTTGTTCTTACCTTATGATATTTGCTAAATATAACTCATTACGATAATGCATTGAGACAAAAATTTCGCTCAATTTCTATTTGTCGCGAAATGGGTGTGCTGCTCATGATGGTACGCTTATGTTCACAATGGTACGCTTATATTCACAAACCAGTTCCCTCTCTTTAGCGTGCGTCCAGGTTATCATGTTCTTAACTTGCCCCGTATGAATATCGTAACATTGGAGGTGATGCCTTTATCATATTACATTGGGATGGTTATCGCGGAATGAAGTAAGCGGGACTACTTACTATTAGTCTACTAATGTAAGGGAACCCATTTCATTTAGCTCTAATTGTCAGCTTTCACTGTTATACGTATTCCGAACTCAGATATGAGTAGCAAATACCTACATATATAATGCACACCTGTAGAAATTAAAAACAGGTCTTGAGTAATTAGGCTATAAATTACGTCCTCTAACTTTCGCGCAGATTTCCTAAAACCGTGGGTTTGTCGTATTTATTTTTGCACAATATCATTTGTTGTAGCCTCGGTGGTTCGTGGGTTAGTGTGCTCGATTTCCAAATTTCCATTTCGGGGCAAAAATTAATTGTGCGCTTTCCTTGCAATGTCCCAGTTTCTGTTACTGTGTGACGATGATAAAGCTCACGTTTCAGGTTAATACCAGAATACAGCGTAGAGATGGCTATGTGTTAACTTAGCTTGTATAGAGCTGTTGTGCCAAAATAGATACATACCTACATCCAGCTTGTTACACTAATTACCAATACTTCAGTATAAAATGTATTACTATTACACTGAGAATAGCACTGAGAATATCACTGAGAATTACACTGAGCACTGTTTATTCCCGACTTCTCGTAGAACAAAAAGGTGAGTTGTACTAGTTAATTACTGTGGTTCACACGTAGTTTTCTTCCCAGAATGGTATAGCATTCATTATCAGTTGGTTCTTCAGGTTTCTAATCATGATAACTCGTAAATTAATAACGTAATAAGGAAGTTAGGGAAAAGCAACTAGGTATTACAGCAAATGTTTTCATTCCCACCAATTGCTTATCTTTACTGTTAGATCCCTTGCAAGAATTTTTAAATAAATATCACTTCTATTACATACTTGATGCAGGTTCGTAATTAACATTGAAACTCAATGACTGTGACAATTTATGTCTAAAGTTGTTGGGTGAAAGAAATCTTCAAAAATAAAACAAATACGAGTTGCTACACGTTAAATGTTTTTCGCCCCGTTCTGGTACTTTTTCTTCAAAAGAAACATATGAGTGAAGAATTTCGTACTCATTTTTTAGCTTAGTCGAGAGATAAAGCTCGTGCTCTGATGATCTTTCCCTTCCCTGGACTACTGATCACAGTAGTAGTTTGTCTTTGCTTTCCATTGTGTGTTGATTGTAAGAGGGAACACGAAAAGCTAATGATGATAGTAAATGAATAATAATTGGATTGGATGATGTATACGAAAGTTCGATTCCCAGACACATTTTCTAGAAACATTTCGTTTACATTATTTACGTCCACTATGCATTTTACTCCACTTCTAATTTTATTCCAGAATAAGGATATCCATAAATATTTCGTCCACCTTTTTCTGAGCCCTTACAAAAATGGTTACTGATCATTGACGTCCATGAAATGTTCACTAATATTGTGTTCATTTTATAAATTGTAGTCCATAATATTTATAGTCCATTCGAAAAGAAGTATATATTTTATTAAGTTACAATATTATACAATTAAAATTTAATTCTTCTCTATCGTTCTCTTCAGTATTATACAATTTCATTCTATAGCTAACATTACGCTAAATCTATATTATTATTTTCAGCATATTTTTGATATCGGTCTACAATATTTTCAATTTGCCATTGATTTATAATATGCGATATTCTAATGGGATATCTGATTTGCCTATGACCGCCAGCAAGCTGTAATAAGAGGATTTCATTGTCATTTGATCTTTTTATATAGTCTAAAAATGTTCAAAATTGCATCATGAGTCATGATTGGCTTCTGAAATTTTGAATGCCAGGCTTCCACAAAATTATTTCTTTCTGCTTGATTTAAAACCCGCTCTTATACATTCCATAATTGCGGAAAAAATCGAGACATTGCCTTCCCCCTTCCTCTTGCAGGTCGTCCTCTCAGATAAATTGTTTCAAAGTACGTCATAAAATCTGATATATCGTTGTGGATAATTTCTAAAAAATAATCAAACATCTCTTCAATGTTATCGAGGAGTGCGAATGGAAATTAAATTGAAGACATTTTTTTTTCTTCATAGATAAAGGGAAAAAATGTGGACGAAATAAATGGACACAATACTTGTGCACATATGAATTAATGGTCAATATATACAGAGAACAAATTATTTAAGGAAAAAAGAAGTAGACGGAAGATAAGTACCTGATTAAAGTGGCCATTATATCAGTGGACAAAGTGTTCTGGAAGCGAATGTACACACACGGCTATATTTGGAAGCCCACTTTGCCACAGACAAATAGTATACCCACATACCCTGTGCACGACGCAAACCCGCTGCATTTTGCCTCGTGAACTTGTATTTTGAGTGATGGCTATTCTATTCTTCTTTTTTGAGTCTCGAATAAGTACTACTAAATAATTCTACAATAAATTAACTGTCTTCATTTTACTCTCTTATTTAACCGTTAAGGTTCATTTATTTCCCGCTCAATACAATTATTTTAATCGATAAAAGTTATTCCACATACATTTGGTTGAAAATGACAATGTGTTACACTTATGCTCAATTGTTTATAGCATTTCGATTTCCGGAACTTTAAACATGTCAACAGGCCATTTTATTTTATGTTATTATATGGTGCAATCATGACATTATTTCTTGCTCACGTTTAGTGAATGGATTTCAATAAAATAGTAAACTGTATCTGGTCAGAGGAAAATAAGAAATATTTTAAGTCTTCTATTATTGCAAAGAACATGAAAAGATATGCACATTCACTTATGTATGGCATCTACAATTCGAACTATTTAATCCAGCGGTCAATGATCCTACGGATATGCAAGTTTCTTGAGCAGGTGAAGACACTTCCATTGCAATGAATAGTGAAATCAATTAGTGACGTAAAGCTCGAAGGATTATTACGGCATATCGAATGCATAAAAAGTACCGCCGTAGAGAAATGACACCCCCTAGTACACAACTTTCTCTAGGGTACCGTATGTATGATTGAAACGATTTGGCATCGTTGGCAACGTATTTCGAATTGTTTCAGACACATTCTCGAAGGTTCGAATATGTTACGCGTACGTGACAATCATGTCATTACTATGGGGTAGTGAAACTAATGATTGATATTTCTTAGTTTGTTTTTTCTCGTAATCGGGTTGCTTTCTCTTTATGGATAAGTTGTTTACTGGATATTGGTAAAGTCATACCATGAACTACATTCCTACATACCATTAATCAACACCTGGTGCAGATTTATGTTACAAATTTATCAATTATACGTGACCACCATGGTTCTCATTCTTCTTTAAACCTGCTATTGTTATCTCTGCTTGTCTCTCTCTCTCCCACTTCTCTCTCTTTCCCCCCTCTCTTCCCCTCCTTTCCCCCCCTTCTCTTCCCCCTTCTCTTTCCCCCTTCTCTTTCCCCCTTCTCTTTCCCCTCTCTTTCCCCTTCTTCCCCTTCTCTTTCCCTCCCTCTTTCCCCCTCCCTCTTTCCCCCTCTCTTCCCCTTCTCTCTTTCCCGCCTTCTCTTTCCCTTTTCTCTCTCCCCTTTTCTCTTCCTTCTCTTTCTTTCCCCCCTTCTCTCCCTCCCCTTCTTCCTCCCTCTTTCTCTCTCCCTTCTCCTCTCCACTTCCTCCCTCCCCTTCTCTCCCTCCCCTTCTCTCCCTCCCCCTTCTCTCCCTCACTTCTCTCCCTCCCCTTCTCTCCCCCCTTCTCTCCTCCTTCTCTCCCTCCCCTCTCTCCCCTCCCCCTTCTCTCCCTCCCCTCTCTCCCTCCCCCTTCCCTCTCCCTCCCCCTTCTCTCTCCCCTTTCTGTTTCTCCCCTTCTCCCACTTTCTGTCTCTTCCCTTCTCTCTCCCCCTCTCTCCCACTCTCTCCCCACTCTTTCCCCCTTCTTTCCCCTTCTCCTCCCTCCCCTTCTCTTTCCCCTTCTCTCTCTCCCCCTTTTTCTCTCCCCACTCTCTCTCCCTTTCCCCCTCTCTCCTTCTCCCTCCCTCTCTCACATCTTTCACACCTCTCTCTCCTCCCCCTCTTCTCCCTCTCCCCCCTCTGTCTCTTTCACTCCCTCTCTCCCACTCTCTGTCTTACTCTTACTTTGCTTCTTATTCATGCATGTCATTAAGGCAAAAGCAAAAGTCTTCCTTTTCCAATATTGATGTTCAACAAATTTCAAATGCAGCGTAAAATTAATTCTCTAAACATGGTTATAACTTTCTACTAGCAACTGAATCGCGACTTAGGGAACCTTGCTACGTAATTCAAACAGTAATATTATTTTAACCGCAAAGCAGCAACAAAATTTCAAACGGTCGTCGTAATTCTACGTGCATCCGTCGGCAACTTTAGGGACAGTAGGTGGCTCTCACCTGCGGCAAAGAGTAAATAACGAGCGTGGGAGGTCAGGATGAGAGGGAACAGAGCAGCTTGTTTATTCCAAGCGTCCGGGTCCTCGTCAATGCGCCACTTCAGTAATGCACCATAGTAACTCTTTTTATTGCACAAACACGTGCATGTTTAAAAGATACATTGGGCGCAATAAAAAAGCTGAGAGGGTTTGGGTGGAGGTCGGGATTCTAGCACGTTTTAGAGATTCCGCGACAGGCGAAAAGGTGAACCTAGGGGATACTTGAAGGTTCATGCCCCCCTCCTCTCTAAACATTATTGAAAACGTTTTTGTCTAAATGTTGTTGAAAAATTATCGATGTTCCTCGCAGTTAATACTAATTGTTCTCCCAACGTATCTAACGCATATTTCGCAGCCTCAACATTTCGTACCGAAACCCGGGAACAATAAGTTCTGCTGATGTATCTTAAAAATCTTGCTTTTATTAGTGTATAATTGTGATTTACATGTGAGGATATACGTGTTTAGTTCAGTTTGTGCGTATTTTAATAGTGGTTCTTTTAAACGTCTCACATTCATTCTTAAAAAAGCCACAAACCAGTACTTGGTGTATAAATAAATAGCATAAGCAGTTCCCACAAATTGCTCTCCCAACGTATCTAACGAATGTTTCGCAGCCTCAACAGTTGTTTATGTATTCTAAATTTTAAGTAATTAAATTTAAAATTGGCCTATGCAAAACTCAATTCGCCATAGTGGAACTCGTAAACGTGAGAACTCATTTCCTTTACATATGAAATAGACATTGCATAATATTTTTAAAAAAAGTTACAACTGAAAGAAAAGTTGCCCTGCAGGAATTGTCAGTATCTAGTAATGAGCTTCTCTTCAGTTACCTTACAAATAATGTTTTGTTTGAGAGAATTTTTTTGTTCTTTTTACTTGCACTATTATTGTTTTCCTTGAAATACTTGAAGACCTTTCATGACAAAGAATTGCGCTTCCTGGAAAAGTTTGGATATCCATAGAGCTTCCAGCCTTTCATCTTGGTATTCGATTTTTTAAAATGAATTATTGAGAAAATCCTGTAGTGTAATTAACTGAATGACCTGTAAAACCTTATGCCCAACAAACATTCTCAATTCAGATAGTATTAACTTCCTAGTGTAATAAATAATGATATATTTATAACACATTCATGCCATTCATACTTACAATGTTTCGTTTCATTATGTTCATGTGGTGAATTTGAAAGGAAAGAAATCGAGACATTTTTCAAATGGTGAACAGCACGTTTTGTTGAGTTAGTAAGAATTTCAAGAAAATTATATAATAAATATAGTTTTAAAGATATTTTACAAAAAGTAATTATTTTCCAGCAATTCTCATGGTCAAAGCCGTTGATTTTAAGGCAAAATAACCTATTCCTTCCCAAGACAAATATAACCTATTAGGCCTTGTCGCGAATTTGCTGAACGAACTAGTGGTGCTACAATAGCACATACTTTCTCGCATCGTTTATAAATTTGCAATTTTTGAAATTTCAGAGACTTCAATGAAAATGCGTCTTGCATCAATCTTTTAAGCGTTTTCTTCGTTTTAAAGTTCGTTATTTTCACCGTGGAAAAAAATTAAAAAATTGGAGCTGTTTTGATATTTTTTTAAACTTCATTTGAAGCACAAATTACAGGAAACCCCTTTCTTAAAAAAATTGTATAGGAGATTTTTTTAAAGGGATAATTTTTTATAATATATTTTTAAGGCAAAAACTGTTTTTTTTAATTTCGTAGTTTTGAAATTAAAAATGTTTACAAGTTTTGAATGTACTAGGTGTGTCGGAAATGTAATTAACATCAATTTTTAGTCTTTCGATAGAGACGAGAAAAAAATAAAGAAAAAATGTGAGATACTTTTATACATTTTAGCAAAAATTTGTTTAAGAAAATTTAAAAATTGATTACATTTTACGCAAAATGACGTGAAAACTACACATTTTTTTTTAAATTGTACGTGACCTTATTTTAATATCTGTCTTTAAAGAACATATTTCATTAAGAAAACAATCTACCTTCAATATTTTAGATGTTGGCAAACTTGTTGGCAATTTTCTAAAAACAATTATAAGAATATTCTATGATCCTAAAATAATGGTGTCTTGTAAATTTGATGAGTAACCCTATTGAATGCCACCTGAGTTTTTATTACATCCATATGAATCAATGTTTAAAGGCTCTGTAATAAAACTAGTGTGAATAAAAAGCGATTACAGAATCTTCAGAAAATGATTTTATAAATACGAAACATACCAGCGGATTTTTTATTTATTTATGTTCTGAATAAGATCACAAAGTTCAGTTTATTTGAACTTTACATTTGCTATTCTGGCTTACAATCTAACTTAATCCATTTTACTACTAACACTAAGCTACAATTGACGAGGGGACTCACAGAGCACCTCAATTGATTCATTCCATATTAGTGAATATGTACAAAAATGCATGTAACGGATAACTGTTTCTTATTCGAGTTAGACGTTCTGTGTATTTACCCAGTTTGAGATTTCTGCTCTGGTTGATTAATTGCAGGTTCTAGTAAACGTTATTGGAAAGATAGACAATATGGTTAAAAATTGGTTTGATGTTTAATTCGGTGTAAATTTGCGTGTTGAAGATAAACCAGGGAGCTTGGGTGATGGATCTTAAGAATTTGTTTTGGATGACGTGAAAATTTTTAATGTTATATTTGGCAGCATTTGTCCACATTGGTCAGGCGTACAGGAGGAGAGATCTGATGATTGATTTATATTAGGCTGTGGCATTGTGTAAAAACAGTTTAGTATTTTTATTTATATGAGAGGTTTTAGTTGAAGAATTTTAATTTTGGCTTGCATATTAGCGGATAATAGTAAAATTAATAATGCGATCGCCTATCGCGAGATGAATCGTTAGAGATAAACATGGAGTGGGTGGTACATTAAAGTCAGTGACTCACACCTTTCACTGATAACATTCACAATTCGAAATAAGTTTACGCGTGTCAGATACAACAAGCTCTTATGTTGTTTTCGTCTTCCTCGTTTAACTTCATCACACTAATTTTGGCCAAAGTTAATTATATTGTATTATCTGATTTATATTATGAAACCTTTGAATTTTGGCACGAGGATATTATGACAAACGTAAAATATCTGTTAGTAGAAATAAAATAATTTCCAAATATCTCAGAACCGAAAATCATACTACCCTAACATATCTCAGCAACTTTTCTTCTTTCGAAGAAATCTAAACTCTTCAAATATCAAGTACAATACAAGACGAATAAACGAAAATATTTATAATATATTCCACATTATATACAAACATTTTCATCATAATATTGAATTAATGTTTATTCGCTAGATTGAAATTTAAAACCTACGAATGAAAAACCTACGAACAGTATTATCTTGGAACTTATGAAATTTGAATAACTTCAAATGAACACGATGAAAACAAAATTATGAGTTATGTTACAGAATGAACGCACATTTACGTTCTGCAAATACTGATTTTCAAATTAATGTGACTAACAAATAATTCTTATTAAATTTAACTAACACCATTTTCACAAAAACATACAAAACAGTCGACTTTTAATGTTTATATATATTATAGCCTTCAAAACGATTAATAGAGCAATTGCAGAAGTAGAAGTGAACACAAACTAGACTGAGTTTGTGGAGTGTTAACCTCTTCAAAAATGAGGGGACAAAAATGTGGAAGTGTCAAGCACATTCGGGGAAGAATCAAATGTAGTTATAGAATATTTTGGGGCAGAATTTCCGAATCTAATTGGAAATGATCATACTAGAGAATAACGCTGAAGAGACGTCTGGATGTCCCAGATCGTTAAGGCTAGTGCCGTAGCGATCTCGGACTGAAGAATCGCGTGTTCGAGTGCTGCCTCGGGCATGGTTGTATTTCTGTTTGTCCTTTCACCACCACCACCCCACATCACATCATAATGTTTGCTTTATCGTGAATATATTGTGCTCGCTAACGACCTAGCTGTTGATGCCACCTTAAATATTATTTTTAAACGCAGAACAGCTTTCGGTTATCTTTTATATGCATTATTGTGCATATTAGCAAAAAAAGGCGTACAAAATGTAGCTGTAGTAAAATATTTTTATGGCGTTTGCAGTTTTGAAATTGCAATATTACCTTGCATACCCCGTAGGGATTAATCATACAAGGCTATTGGTGTTGGAAAGTTTTTAACTGGAGTTTAACATTATCAGGTACTATGATTCATTTGTATGTTCAATGCCAGAGACACTAAGAACTTATTTTAACAAAGCTATGCGCATAATACAATTTCAAGACTTAAAAATACTCTTAAATTATTTTACAGCGTCGGCGGCACCCCATTCAGTTAGTGTAGTATTATTTGAGGGAAACTTTATATAGGCGAATAAGGGAAACGCAGTGATTTCCGAAAACCCAGAAATACTTCATTTGTTGACCCAGAAGTTTTGTAGAAAATCTCATACGTAGTTTCAACATCGTGATTAAAGATGCTTCGACTGTGGCTTCTTCCATTACAAGGTAACTTGTAATTACAAACGTGGTAAAAAAAGATATGAATGGTAGAGAATTGATCGGGTGCCTATAGCCTATCCCGTTTGGAGGTTTCACAATCCGACGTGTATGAAGGCATTGTACGAGTACGTCAAATTTTACCTGGAAAAGGATACAGCCTATCCCGACAATAACATGCACTACCCAAGCGATTAATGAGCAATGTAGTTGACACGACTGAAAACACGAAATACTCAGTCACTCGTTACCAAATTTTTGTTTTGAATTTTTCCATCGTACCATTTACTATTATATTATCGTATAACTTACAGTTTCTTTATACATTATTGAATGCCATGAATTTAATATCTACATTACATATTGTACCATATCAGACCATTATTACATACATAGAATATTATTGTTGTGACATCCAAACGGCATAAGTGAGAATTTATTAAAATTATAAAAATCACATTACATGCTACATTCGATACAATATTTAGCTTTGAAACAGTGACTATGTGTTGTCTATTGTTCAGTGTAGCCATGTTTTGAATCTGTTTCTGAAACTTAGATTGATTTATTTATTTGGGATATTGTTATATAAACTGGTTAGAAGTCATATCCGTCTTGAATTCCCATATTTGTTAAACAATCTTGGCATATGATACGTAGTTTCCCTGAAATTTTGGTAGTCTAATCTCTGTTTATATTGGATTCTATTGTAATTCTTAGTCAGATGTAGTTATTTGTATAAGCCCCGCAGTGATAATGTATCACAGGGTGTGATTACATGCTTGTTGTTCTCAGTATTGGCTCCTAATACTATTTTGGCGTTGAATTATTCTCAAAATAACCAGGTGTAAACAGCTGGAACTCCCTCATACATCTTTTGCATATTTCATAGTCGATTTTGTTAAAGATGTGAAATTCATATATCTATTTAAAGTATTATTAAATTAATGGTAACTGTAAGTTCTGCACATAATCACGCATGACTCATTTTCCTGACATCATCTTCAAAATTTCCACAATATATTCCTTACATGTTAACTGCATGTTCCTCCTATTGAATCTGGAACATAGTTTATTTCAACTCATTGTATTACGAAATACTGTCAAACCTTTTGGCGATGGAACATGTAGAGGCTTCCCTGACGGACGAAACTGAAAATTCTAAATAGTTCCCAGTGCGATTGTCATTGCCGGACCCTGGTAGATAAAAAGTGAATAAATCGTGTTCCTTCATATAATACACAACTTTCTCCATCACGTTGTGTAGTCAGAATCCATGTTTTGTGGATCCTTGGTACCGATAATTCGATTGACGGTAACGCGTCTGTCTATCCGTCCGTCTGTCCGTCGGTCCGTCTGGTTGGTCTATGTGAACAACACTAATGCCTCGACTAGGCGTATAATTTTTTTTCCAAATAAAATAAACCCCTGTCGATGTAGCCTGAGTCAAAGCTCTACTATTCTGAAAAACCTTCATTAATTTTTGGGGGTACTTTTTTCAAGAAGCCATATGGACATTTTCAACATTTTCTCAAAAACGGCACCAATTATTCTCTTTTACATTTCTTGTAAGAACAGAGTAAAATACACTTATTAGGCGGCATAGGTCAGATTTTCACAGTTAACTCTGAATTTTCGAAAATTTCAAAAGCATGAATTTTTTCGGTGGCTTTCTACAACTAAAACAGAGATACATTTTTCCTTCAAATTAAATGTTTTGTCCACAATTAGTTATTTTATTACGGTTATGTAACGTTTATTGAAAATTCTAGTAGTTTTCTCGCATTATTGCCTACAATGTTTGCAATTATAAAAATAGAAAAAACAAGACTTTTTCACAAACGACTCAAATTTTGTCTTTAAACTTTTGGAAGGGATAGTGCTAAATGCACTATATGAGATGACATAAACTTCTGTTTGCTCTATTCTTTTGTTGTTTTTTCAAAAATGACTAAAATGTAAATTTTTTGACTTGTGTCTCACGTCGTTAATATTATACTAGCGAGAATTTGTTCACATTAATATATTCATGATAATATGTGGTTTAAGTAATGTCAGATAAATTTTCTCGAAATCTCGATTATTTTCTGTGAAAATTAGTTCAAAAATTTCACATTTTCAGAAACGTTCAAACACAATTTTCTCAAAAAGGGCTTCAATTCTTTTCTACAAACTTTTCGTAACGATAGTGCTAATTGCACTCTTTAATATGACGTAAGCTTACTTTGCTCTATTAGTTTTTTGTTGTTTTTTTAAATTACTCGAATATAATTTTTTAACTATTTTACACGCCATCAATATGCCCATTTCCAGCAATTTGTAAACACTATTGTATTTGTGAGTTAAATACAATAGCTTCAAATGAATTCTAATTGAAGTTTTTGAAAACGCAAATATATTCTGCGAAAAAGAGCTTCGAATTTCCAATTTATAGTAGCGCCTAAGCGCCATTTCTTAAAAAAAGCTCCAAATTTTCAAAGAAATTTGCCATTTTGTACGAGATTTCACTTTTTTTTAGTTTTCTTAAAATAATACTTCCGTTCTACAATTAGTAAAACGAAAAATTAAGAAAAAGTAAAAAAACAACTTTGGGCGGCGATAGCTGGCAGCTAGTAAGAGTACGTGGCAAGTCCAAATAGCTAGCAGAAGGAAATAGAAACCTATACGGGAAATTATGTGCCGTTATGTAACGCCAATAGTTTTATTAAATTTTGTCTTCTGATAGCGTAAAAATGTTAAGAGAATGATGAAGATCGCATATTTGGTAGAAATGTTGATTAAAAAATGGTGTTAGTGAATTATATGTTGAATAGTTTTTGAATAATTTTGAGAAATATGTAGGCAATTTTTATTTTTTTAAATTTTTTTTTCTCGCAAACTTGGCTTCAAACTTTTCTTAATTTTCTTCTCGTACATATAAAAGTTTGGTACAAATAGGTGATGCAAGTCTCAAATTCAGATCAGAATTTTTGGAAATTACACAAACTTAATATTTTAAAGGACGCATGGAATTTAAAGTAAACATATATGAATAATTACAATTTTCTGATGCACAATGTCTCTTAGATTCATACGCTATAAATCTATATGCAATAATCCTGACTATTCATATTATAGTGCGTCATGGACTACCGTTACGCACTATCCTCACGTAATAGTAGTGTTCTGTCGAGAAGCGTTATTAAATAAATGTTACAAAATAAATGTTTGAAACTTAATGTCGTTAAGTGAATCTTGAATATTATACGAACGGCTCATTAAAAAGAGATTTTCATTTAAACAAGTAAGAAAATAACAGACGCAAACAGAAAAGTTATGTTGCAAATGCATTGCGAGCACTGGCCTTATATATTTATTCATTATGGGAAATACAAGGTAAATGAAATGGATCAAAGATAGTATAAAAGGTAGGGTAAAGGGGGCGGAAAAGTCGCTTTGTCCATCCGAGATCGATCGAGAATTGACAACCGGTCGCTTTGGTAGGTGAGTTGTCAAACCACTTGCCTCGAAATGCCTGTTATAGAGCACTTTGTAGGCCCATTAACTTTCTTAGTCCGTAAATGCATCTCAGCGTTTATTTAACGTTTATCTCAGCGTTATATATTTCATCTGCTATAAATTAGAGTGTACATGTTTTTGTTACATAAGTTTCAAATTTCAAATGCATAACCCTGATAAAAGCAACTCATTTCTCACCGTCAGAAGTATCAGGTCGACAAACATGCCTGCAAGCTTTGCTTTCCAATTAATTGCTTATTCACACGGTCACCACGGTAAGTAAGAAATGGAAGTGGCCTTGTCTTACTGAAGTTTTGTTTTCGTGTGAATATTTTTGCCACTTTAATATTACTACTATACTATACTTACTATAATAATTTTCGCTCTTATCGTTACGGTGCATAGAGATCCGGTTTAACACGAATTATATGCCGTAGTCCTCGCTCTTAAATGAGCAGAAGTTTCGTTTTACAAAAAAATGTATAATTGTAGTTTATATTGATTATTTAAATATAGGGTTTTAATTAACACAAGATACATAATAATAATAATAATAATAATAGTAATAATAATAATAATAATAATAATAATAATAATAATAATAATAATAAGGGTCCAAAATGGGGAGGTATGCGAAAATAGTCACTCAACAAGAGAGTGACCTTATCCCCTACATCTGGATCACCCGTTGACCTTCACGCAGTGAACCTGATAAACCGAGCCTCCTGAGTGAAGGTTGGGAGTCAACCCCCAGCGGAATCGAGGTCGGGGAAGGCTATACCCCAGTGCCACACAAGGGAAAGGCTTTCTCGACTCCACGACGTGGGGTCGAAAAGGCAGAACGTCTACCTATGGCGGGGGCGGAGGACTAAAAGGCAAACGGCGGCGTCAAGAACCCAAGTGAGAAGGGTTACTGCCATTTCACCTGGCTGTAGGTATAAAAGGCTCACAACCCATTTTATGGCGAGATGATTACAAGAAGTAAAATTAAAAAGCCGCTATCTGGTGATCGCCAGGGCACGTCTGGAGCCGGTGCTGATCCTGACAGCATGCGAACCACCGGTGGTAAGTCGGGCGCCTACCGGGTCACCCAAAAATACTACAGCCAACACTCAAGGAAGCACCGAAGACCTCCAAGCTACGCCTAGCGACAGTGTTTTGAAGGAGAGTCAACCTTCAACCACCAATGTAGGAGAAGAAAGACAGCGCTTAAAGTGGGCTACATTCATTATGCGCTCTTACCATAAGATCAAAAAACTTGAAACGGACTTAACAATGTATAGGAATGAGCTGTATCAATAATTCACAATGCAATGCACAGAATTAAACACATAATAGAGGATCGCTGATCAACGTCATACAATTGTTACCAACAACCTTCTACCGCAGATGTTGGTAGAAGAAATTAATTAAGAGGTGGCAATATCCCTAAGCAATAGTGTCTAACAAACAAACATAATAGTTGACGATTCACCTCAAAATACAGACCCTCAAACAGTTGCAGAATACATTGAAAAAATTATCGAGACAAGTTTAAGTGTTGAAGATTCATCTCGAAATACAACGCCTCAAAAACCTCCAAAAGACGCTAAACAGATGGTGCAGACATAAACATGTTCTCGTTTCGAAAGTACGACACGAATTCTACGCAGTTTGAAAGTTCGGCCCCACCACAATGGTACAGCATCCCAAAGCAGAACACAACCAGAAAATAGCTCGCATAGTTGTAATTTTGAACAAGTCTGTAATAACAAATTATTTTATACATCATTCCAACTTTACTGATGTTCACACGGCAGTTTTTGGTGGTGCAGTATCATCAGTCAGGTCTAAAGGCTCCCACACCTTAGCACACACACAACATGGCAGTAAGGGACACACCAAGGAAAACCAAAATGGGAACAACGTATAGATAATAAGATAACTAACGACATCAAAGACTTGGGGACACTAACCAGTACAAACCAGGTAACACGCGCCAGAACATTGTTAAAAACGCTGCGAGTATCTTTAAGAAAGTCAAAACGCACACAAATCATGAAAGCCATAATCAAAATGTAGATGTAGATGTAAATGTAGATGAACGTGCACTCTGCCACATAAACGCAGTGCACATTGCCAATGTCTCCGGCGTTACAAAGAGTGTACAGCGCGAAAAAACATAACTCTCTTTTTCACACCAAAGAGCAAATTTTATACAAAAACCGGAGGGAAAGAAAGCATCAAGCCTCACGTAATGGAATACCGCCTAAGATGAAATAAAAACTTACTGGTCGTCACTCTGATCTATATTGTATTCATCATGACAATAGTGCCCCATGGATAACTGAAGAAAAAACGCGTTTCCAACAAATGAAACAGATGGAATTTATAGGTTTCACAGCAGAAAATATCAACTGTACCATAAAAAAGACACAATTGGAAATCAACAGGTGTTGAAAACATTCACAACTATTGGTACAAAAATTCACATGTACGCACACGCTGCAAGTAAAACATCTCACCAATTTTGTACAGCAGCCAGAGTCAATGTCATCTTATCTCACAAGTAATTAATTATGTGAAATCAAAAGATTCTGACACGACAGATCATCCAAATACAGACCAATAACTTGCCTTCCAACAATCTACAAAACATTGACTAGATGTCTGGCTGACAAGATATAAGCACATTGTGACATGAACGCAGTTACAGCTGAACATCAGAAATGATGTTCAACAACACTCCTAGAGGTGCAAAGAATAACTGCTGATTGATTCTGCAGCACTGGAACAGGCGTGTAAAGAT
>BOPP01000026.1:750335-813855 GCA_017312745.1 Gryllus bimaculatus | reverse complement strand
AATAATAATAATAATAATAATAATAATAATAATAATAATAATAATAATAATAATAATAAAATGAAAAAGTGCGCGAGGTTAGTAACGTTTGACATTTTCGTTCCCGAGTTATAGAAAACAACTACTCAAAATTGTGAGATCCAATCCACGTCTCAGCGATTTGTGACGAATAAGTCTGGCACGAGTTGTACGTTGTTTCGTTGTCGCTCCCCCCCCTCAAGTGTCCTATTAACTACTACACAAACTAACCTGTAAGATAACCTACGATCACCATCCGCTCTCATGCTATCACACAGAGTGGCTGACGGTTGGTTCCCAGCCTTGCGCCGTCGTGTGGTTCGCTCGGGCTCACCGTGCACACGTGCTTGCGCCCCGCCCCTCCCGGCGAGAGGTTTGCGGCGGAGCGTCCTTCTGGCGGTCGCCTTCCCGCTGCGCGTGGCGCCTCCCAAACGCTTCTCTCGGGGCTTCGGCGCAGCGCGCGGCGCCCGTGACGCAATCGCCGCGCAGCGCGTGCCCCCCACCCCCCCCACCCCACCGCCCCCTCCCCGCCGAGCGTCAGCTGGCGTAACGCCTCCAAAATGCGCCTTCTCATAGCGCCGCATACATACAATTACACACACACACACACACATATATATAAATGTGTGTGTGTGTGTGTGTGTGTGCGTGTGTGTATGTATTTGTGTGTATGTATAAATGTACAGGATGTGCCTTGGAAAAGTCGAAACTTCGCAAATAAGTTCTTAAAATAGTTCAAAGAAGCATATTTGGTCTAATAAATTACTGAGATGTTCCGAATGGTTGAGCCACAATAAGCTCTTAAAAATTGGTTTGAAAAAATGCTTTCTAGACCAAAATTTGCATTATAGAAGCATTGGAACATTTCAAAAACATATAACGTGTATGTTATTTGCAAAATATATTAAAATATTTCTTCAGAAAGAAAAAATAATAATCCAGAAACAAAAAAGCAGTCGAATTGTGTAAATTGGCTTCTTTCTTATTTCTGTGTTAATTTTCCGAATTGCAAAAGCATGCAAAAAGCGCTACTATTAGCATTACAAAGTCCAAGCAGTAATTTGTTATTTTTGCATACCTATCACTTCTGAAAGCCAAAATGAAAAAAAAAACAAAAAAAAAACGAAGAGGCAGATATATTTTTACAAAACAATTCCTAGTAGCATATACCATAGATACACCATTTATGCTTTTCACCAGACCTACTAAACAAGTCCAGGTATGGTCGCGAATTTGGCTTTGATTTTGATTCGTTGATTCATTTTGTGTCTTCAAAGAAAGGAAACACTGATTTTTTCGCAGGTATATCAATGATCGTGCACAAATTTGGGAAATGTAGAAAAATTTAAACATTTGGGTGTGAAGGTCTCACAATGTATACTTGGGAAACTCCCTTGACGTGTTCGTTGAAGGAGGAAGCGTTATGGTTTCTGTCACAAGAGCAATCTTATTCATTTCACAGTCCTGATTTTCCCCGTTGTATACATTTTTTAAACCTTTTAATGACTCGCACGTGCGGGCTGTTAGCAATTCGTTTCTTGGAACGCTCAAGGTCCAGCTGAATTCATTGCACTCATAAAATTAGGTAGACAAAATAACATAAAATGATAAGTTAAAATGTCTATTTGGTTGAGCATCGGCATCGACTTGAATGCTTCAGTTATGATTGCTTAGTCCAGGAATTCAGATAGCGATCAGCACCTTTTCGAGATGGTCACAATGCAGAAAACGACGTCACATTTTCGTCATTTCATTTGTCAGCTCTTTTTATTGACAGACTTGGATGTAAAAATTTTAGTTAAGAACACCTGCAATATATTTCACCGTCGATTAATTAGTATAACCAAATTCGGTTAATGAATTATTGATGTTTTACGACAAAGAAGTTTGTTAAATTCGAAATAAGGTTTTTATTTTATTCTACGACTACAATATATATTCAATCAGTTTCTAAATCAAAATAAGATCACCCTCTTCTGAAACACGTAAAGTAGAGTTCAGTAGCAAACCCTTTAACTGACATTTAAAAATTATTATTTTTTGTAAGAAATGAACGTTTGTAGTTTTAAAATAATGTGCCATAAGAATGGGTTGAGATGCTTTACCTCCAAAACACTGACTGCGAAAGTCCGCTGATGTCCCTGAAAAGGAAATAATCTTACATGTACATTCAGTATTGATTGACGATCAAATATTTCATCGCAAGGTTTTTAATGATAGTTTGAACAGCATCCCATCACCCATCAAATGTAGGCTTTTGTACTGTATTTGTACTATGCTCCGTTATTGCAGTATTCGTAATTTATTGCAGTTACGCCATATTATTTTACTTATTGTTTATAATCAGTGGGCATGCTACTTAATGGAAAATTACTTTGTATTGTGTGGTTCATCACCAGTCTTTCTGCTGCAGACTACTGGTAACAAAAATAAAATATCAAGGCATTTTATTGGAAACTTCTTTACATTTCTCCTCACTGTTCAATAGCGCCTCATTTTTTCCCAAAACCTTTGAAATAATATGGAAAACAGTCTCCCTCATTCCTCAACAGAGTGTACTAATTTCTGAGTACATGGTGTTGGTTGTAATGACGGTTTGGTGGTGCCTTCTTTTGAATCGATGATAAGGTTTTCAAAAGAGATCGTGGATTGTTCGCCGGGATACATGGATGAATTAAGAGAAGCCAATGTCAAAACAAACATTCGCAAGTCCTGCGCGGGAAAGGCAGTTCAATAGAGGAAAAGGTGAGGAGAAGGAGCAGTAGACGCAGAAGAAGAAGTAGAAGGGATTGAGTTCGAGGAAACGAAGAAAGGGAATTAGGAATTAGAACAGAAGAAGAAGAAGAAGAAGAAGAAGAAGAAGAAGAAGGCGAATTAGCAGTAGGAAGAGGCGAAGAGGACAAAAAGAAGTAGAAGGATGAAAATCCCTTGAAACCAATTACGAAAATGACACTAACATCAGTGATAACAGCAAATGCAACAGCAAGAAACCGGGAGATATGTCTCAGATGCTGTCCCTCTGACCGAAAAGTCCTAGGTTCGAGTCCCAACGGTGGCAGAATTTTCGACACTAGCTTGTTAGCTTCATCGAGTTCAGTTGCTGTCTCAAGGACAATCCTAGCGGTTGGCTGCTCTGATGCAATCGCCGCGCTTCCGTGGTTTCTCCGATCAACACCAGGTGATTGCCAGAGCAGCACCCTAAAAAAGGGCCACGGACCGCGCGCGATCTCATCTCCCTCTTCTTTGTCCTATCCTCACTCCTTAACACACACACACGAACACGCACTACAGTACCACACATTTCGGGAGACCTGTCAGGAGCTAAGAACTTGTCCTGGCTGGGGCGCTGCCCCGTTGGTCGGAGATAACTGTGGAGGAAAACCCCCACTAGTCTATGGTAGGTCTGCGCCATTCAGCGGGGGAAAGATCTCCGCCACCTCCCAGGCCAAAAACTGCATTACACTTGAGAGCGTAGGCTTCCGCCGCCGGAGTCAGTATTTACTAGGCTGTCCATGGCGAAGGTGCCGATGTTTCGGTCGCCATTCTGCGATCTTCCTCAGGGCGTAATGCCTATCCCATTACGCCCTGAGGAAGATCGCAGAATGCCGACCGAAACGTCGGCATCTTCGCCATGGATGCGGCGTTACCCGAACAGCCTAGTAAAAAATTATGCATTTCACTTACGGGCCTAATGGTCCGGGTAGTTGACGTGCTAATCAATGAGGCAATGAGCGCGTGAGATGGCCCCTGGGAAGGGGCGACCGTGAACTTGGCCCCGTGCGACCACGCGCCGCGCCGAACCTCGCCACTCTCACTCAGCACCGGTGCGCCATCTCCCCCCTCCCCCAGCCCGTCCGCCCGCCGCCGCCCGCCCGCACGCGCGCCCGGGCGCGACGCTTGGCGAGGCCGTGCCGCACCGCACGCCCTCGCCTCTCCACGCCTCGCCTCGCACGAGGCGCCCCGCACGCGCATGGAGTTCCCATTTACTTTTGTCTTTGTCGCATTGCCGTCCTTCTCCTCGTCCTTCACAGGTTTACCTGTTGTCCGCTTTCTTTTTATTTTCTTCTCATGCTTCGCGTTTTTTCACCCTAATCGTCGCTGCTCTCCTGCTTCTTTATTCTTCCTTCTCCCTTTCATCCATTACTCCAGTTTCCTTCTTCACAACCATCCCTTTTCCTTATTCTGTTTCTCCTTTCCTCTTTCTCCTCCTACTCCACTACATGTCCCTTTCCTTCTCCTTCACTCTATTGCCTTCTTTTTATCCGCTCTCTGTCCCTTTCTTTTCACCTTCTTTCTTCTTTCTTCTTTCCACCGTACGTACGTTGTTTTCCTACTCGTCCGCAAGATGTCTAGTAAGAAACAACGAGCCACCGATTTCTCCTGATCTGACTGGAGCTTGCTACTTACGGACTTAGAACTGGTTGCTATTTGTACAATACGTCGCATTATCTGCCCTGGAGTGTGTGCTGTCTATCGCCTCTCCTACAAAATTTTGTTTAGCTGAATTTGGAACATGAAAGCGTAGGGGATATGCTTGTTTAAAAAGTCGTTTATATCTGAGTACCGGATCAATTACGATCGCAGTAAGTGTAGCTTGAAAACTAAGCGAGTTGTAAAGTTTTCGCGTTTCCGCGACCACTTACTCCACGTTTCGTTTTCCCTTCTATTCAGAAGTTCTATAGCTTCATAATTCAAAAAAGTAATGTTAATAACGCAACTATTAACCAATAAGTGCTGTGTTGGATAGTTCGAAAGAAAAAGGGCACTCAAGAAAAATAAAACCGCAATGTTTGTTCCAGATCTAAAAAATGATCCAACGCTAAGCTGCTCTTTTAGCAACTGCCACCAATAAAACGGTGTTTTCACTCCGATTTTTTTTTGTATTTTTATTTCTCCGTTTTCTTTAGGTTCGCCCCTTTGTGTATTCTATAAGTACGTTTCAGTTATTAAAATAAGGTCGAATTTACATTTTCCTACTAGCCGTTCAGCCCAATACGGTCTCTCCGTGATTTACTACTCACACAATCGATCGTATGTCAAATTCAGCACGTTGGAGAAAGTGTGCAGTAATCGTAACTGGATAAGCGCACGTGCAAGGTTCGCACTCGACCTCGATAACAGGTATATTTTGCAGTTTGGCGAATTTTCCCGCACCGTTATCACCCTCTTGCTTTGTTTTGTCCGATACCCGCGGACAGCGCCGTGGTTCGAAAGGCGGCCGCGTCGCCCAAACAACCATCGACAGCGTCGGGCGGAGGAGGTGGAGGGGAGGTGAAGGTGGAGGCGGAGGCGGAGCGCAGCGGCGCAGACGGCGCGATAGAAAAGTTTTTCCGCGCCTCGTGCAGCCGCGTGGCGCTTGGCGCGTGCCGCGTGAATCGTGACATGCAACTCACTCCGCAAGTGCAGGTCGCGCGCAAGCGGGCCTTTGCCCGCACGCCCCCCCCGCCTCCCCACCTCCCCCACCCCGCCCCGCACCTGTCTGCGCCGCCAGACGCTCCCGCGACGCCCCGCCCCCTGGCTTTGTTTGAGCGGCGCGGGACACGTTGCCGTTTCGTTCGCTCCCACCGGCTGAGATGGCTCAAGGCGGTTTGTTTCCGCTGCAGTGTCGGGAGGTTCCAGGTTTCTAGCCCCGATTGATTGATTGTTTAGTGATTCCGTGCACGCCAACTTCCAGATTCATTAGTCCCGTAAGTGTAATGCATGTTGTTTGCTCGGGAGGTGGCGGTGATCTTTCCCCCGCTGTATGGCGAGGTTCGGCGCCGACCTACCCTCCGCTAGCGGTGTTTTCCCCAACCAGGTATCTCTCACCAGCCGGGACATGCTCTCAGTTCCAGACGGGTTCCGGCATGTGTGGTAGTGCATGTTAGTATAGGTGTGCGTAAGGGTGGAGAATAGGTCAAGGAAGAGGAAGGGGGGGAGTTCGTGGCCCGTTTGTTAGGGTACTACTCCGGCATTCGCCTGGTGTTGATCGGAGAAACAACGGTCAGAAGCCGGGCGGTAGAATTCTCTTCCAAATCTAGTCCCGACTGTTGCGATCTCTCGACATAAGCTAGATACCTATCATCAAGCGACCGGCTGCTCTGATCGGTAATTTTTCTTGGTTTGTCCGATGAATACATGGCCAATGTCGAAACTATACGCTAACAAATGGGCCAAACGGCGCGCAATCTTTCCTTCCTCTTCCTAGTCCCAACTTATATATACATACATTTACATCCACTGCACCACCGCACATGTCAGGAGACCAGACAGGAGCTTCATCCTCAACCTCCCATTAATCTTGTCTCCCTCTCAGCGGGCCACTTCTGACACTGCCCCACGTCATCCCACAAACTCGTCATCCCACGGCTCTGCAATCTGTCAACTCATCCTTTCCGTTGCGTTCCCTCCTTGCCCCGCCCCCTTCGTCCCCTTAGGCAGTGTGCGTGTGCGGACCCTCCAAACAGGACGTGGAAACTTTTGCGCACCACGAGCACAAAGGTAATAAGTAAGCGTAAAATTTCCAAAGCCGCAGATGCGAGTTCTGTCGTTGCTATTGAAGACGCGGAATAAGATCCATTACGTACGTGAATGAAATATTCCAATCAAGAGATGATTAATTATATACTAGCTATTTTTGTTTACTTGCTACGCATACTATAATGAGCTAACATGATACAGTGTATGTTCGAGTGCATCACTTTATCAAAAAACTTATCCTCCTTATATAGGATATCGGGTGATTACCTTTATCGAGAGGACGGTGATTGAGGATTTGGATTAAGACTGTTCCTGGGAATCACCTGCATCAGGGGGGGGGATTGGAAATCATCAATCTCATTTTTCAAAAATATTGTTTTCGTGGTCCGCTCTCTCATTGCTTGAAGAAATCCAAGGGGGTTTATTTTAAAAAATCCATCTATTGATATCTCTGCTATAAAAATATGCATAATAAACAAACACTTGTGTGACAAAATTTTACATACAATCGTGTCGCTTAAATCGCATCTCAATTTCTGCAACTAAGAATAATTACAAGATTGAAGGGATTGACCGAAACATGTTAGGTAAGCTACATGGAGTAAGATATTTCTGGTAATCGATTAAAATTCTCGAAAAACTATTGTATCTACAATGCAGCTGAAGGTCTCATCGTTAGTTCTTCGATATCTCTCTAAAATATTGAATTATATTTATCTGATTGTTTTATTGTCGAGAGCAATACTGTAAGGTTCCTACTTCGCCACAGAAATTTCGAAGACTGGGAGGATCTCGTCTTGGAGTCCTCACAGTGGTGAATATTCGATTCCAACTAAGAAGTTGGGTTCATGCCTGTTTATATGTGGCTAAGAATTCTAGAAACAGGACTAATCAGGCGTGCCTATCAGCTCCTCCCGCCAATTCTCTGTTGATGCGATAAAGCACCTAAAGGTCACAGATCGCACGCGATCCTTCTTTCGTCAACCTGTTTCCATTTCCTCAGACATCAGAGTTAGGGCATGGTTTGGACCTAATCCACCGTTCCCATGTGGTCCATCAGTCATGATCTCAAAAAACTGACCTTTCTGAGAAATCGTTGATGCATAAAGCATCTGATCAAAATGTATTAACCCCAAAAGAGTTTAGTGCAAGGACGCTTTAACTGTCATATAGAAGTTTACTACCACCTCCCGCGATAAAAAAAACATGTATTACACTTACGGGATTGAGGATCTCAGCCGTTTACGAGTCCAGGAACACTAAACAAGACAACTGGAACAAACAGTACCCCAAAACAGCATATGTGTGTTATTTATGCACCTCTCACTGAGATCGTTCCGCCTTCTTTACAGTGTTTTCCATGTTTCGCTCAGTAGATGAGCAGACTTTGGTTGCTCACGCCATTAGTTGTGCTATTCGCAAAGTTAAGACGCCCTCGTCACCGCGCCGCGCCATCGCCATTCGTGGATGATAATTAGGATGTACAGTCCGCTTGAAAAAAGCGCCATGTGGGCATTCAAATTAACGGATCGAGCTACGCGAACAAGCCGGTTGTAAGGTGATGTATTGTTTGTTTCTTTCCTCCGCTAGCAAGATGATGTCAATCTGAATAAATTGCGTTTGTTTATAAAAATTGCACAACATACACATGATAGTGTATATCGTCAATGCAAAGAAAAAATGGTTAATTGTCTTTTCCAAATACCAAATCGGCGAATGTTGGAGAAAATTTTAAAAACATTAAACCTTTTGTCAGAATAAATGGACACACGTACATGGAAACTGTTTTATTATTTCATCATGAAGGATAAGGAAAGTTATGTAATGCTGTAGAAAATGAATGTCGTATGATAGCACGTTTTGGGAGTTACTGCTACGGAAATAGTGTTTTTTAACGACCCACCATCCTTTGGACTCCGTCGGAGAACAATTTTGATACCTAAACTAAACAGAGGATGTTACCCAAATTGGAAATTTTAATGAAATAGATCGTTAAATATTTTGTACAGAGTAGAGCACAATACACTGAATTCAGTGGCATAAGTGTAATTTTTTTATTAAAACTTATCGAGTATAGTTTTCTATATTTAAATTTTTAACGCGCAACTAAATTTCACTGTAAGTTTACTTACCGTATTTCGTCAGTCTACAGAATCAATCCATCCTACAGTTACCAACAGGCTGTGTGAAAGGATCAATTCAGATTTCGACGTTTTTAAAGGTTTCTAACTTTTTTCCGTTTGTAGGAATTCTTATTATCATTTCAAATGTTCATTGGGGTTTGAGCACTGATAAATCTGACAGTTTTCTGTGTAGTACTTAAAAAAAGTTGCGTCAAACTAGCATCAGTTCTGGTTCAATATTTGCATGCGGGATTGTTTAATGTATGCAGTACATTTCTACCTGAAGCCGTCATAGGGCAATTAGGGTAAAGTTGATTTGCTCTGGTAACTAAATTATCCAGTAAGAAAGCAAACATGTTTATCTCGCTTTTCGAGATATCCATACTCTAGTTCGCGTAAGTACTGTTGGTATACCAAGTCTGCATTTCTTATCAGGTAACTGGGCGAGGGTCAAGTATTTTGAAAAAAAAATTGTTTGTAAACGCCTATTTCTGTACGATCTGCGTTTTTCTCGGTCAACACGCGATTAAAGTAAACTTCAGTAAGCCAA
Organism: Gryllus bimaculatus; assembly: GCA_017312745.1. Taxonomy (NCBI): domain Eukaryota; kingdom Metazoa; phylum Arthropoda; class Insecta; order Orthoptera; family Gryllidae; genus Gryllus; species Gryllus bimaculatus. The sequence continues at coordinate 804,705 of BOPP01000026.1, read as the reverse complement.
AGTGAGTTACTACGCAGGAACATGTTTTTCTGATAAAGTCACACCAGAATATTGTTTATCAAGAAAAATACACATTTTAACATGGCTCAAAAAATATCGTGATTGTCTAATACTTTTTCATGAAATATATACACAATGTTCTGGACAAAATGAACACGTGACGTCATTCCTTTCAACTGACATGTACCGTGTCGTAATGAAAGAAAGGGAAGACAGTCCTCGTATTTTTCAATCGGATATGATGCGGATCACAACACTGACGAACTGTGTCGTTGTGGCGTAGGTCGCGGCCCGGGCGCGGAGAGAACTATCAGACGCTCTGCAGTGTCCGTAGCAAGAGGGATCAAAATCAAGACTAGCGGTGCTGCAAAATGGCACAGACTATAGGCTTCCGCTGGCCTTTTGACAGCAGCACAACAATGAGGAAGGCCAAAACGCCAGCCACACTACACAGATGCGGTTCGTCCCTGATAACCAAGATCGTAGCGCTAATTAGTTCCTTGTTGTAATAGGTATGAGGTTTTTTCGCTTTTTGCAGCACGTAATTTTCACCTATCTATGAGACCTATCAGGACTCTTCGTGGAAACCACCGCTTCCTCACGAGAAACTCCATTTAATAGAGGATCTCATGCAAATCGTTCATGCGGTGGATTTTAATCAAGACGATCAAGAGTACGATTGCCGGGTGTGTTGATAATGTATAAAATATCCGCGACTGTCGATCAAGCGGAGGATGTCGTGAAGCCAATCAATCGGATAATTTCTGCGCAAGTTGATCAACAAGAGTAGGTTGCTCGAAAAAGTATGTCAAGCAAACTAATCAAGTCAATACGTATCATCACGCCAGTTGCTCAAGTGGAAAATCTTCGGAAAAGTTTTCAAATAGACCTCACGCCTGTTGGTGAAGTAGAGGATCTTGAGAAAATTAATCCTGCGCAAGTTGATAAAGTAAACGATCTTCTACGTTTATTTCCCGGAAGATTTCAAGGATTTCGAGAAAAGTTGAAGGATTTGAACTCGAATCTAAAGAAAGTAGCGAATAAGAGTAAGGTCTTAAAACAATCGATAATGAAGGAGGATTTCATGAAATTCGAGCTTCAGTGGACGATTTGAAAAAAGTCAAGATCAAGAGGATGTTCTCAAGAAAGTAGTGATTCATAGGAAGATCTCAAGAAATTGGAGATGAAGAATGCCAATCAATGGGAAGTTGTGAAGTTCATCATTCAAGAAGATCTGAAGAATATCGTTCATGTTGTTAGTGGGAAAATAGAAAAAGTGGGTGATTGTAGAAAATAAATCGGGTGAATGATCGTATGTTTTTTTGTTTAATAAAATCGGTGAAAGTCTTAGCGTTATTCAGTTAACTGTCACTAATTTTGAGACAATTCTTCGGGATTATTATTGCCAATAATTTCATTTTACTTGCGATTAAAACATGTTTCATTCCATTAAAATGAAACATTTACTAATGCAATGAAAAAATTTTATTTTCTTCCGTCTATTCTACCAATAATATTCGTAAATTGCCATATAAAAGTGAAAATCGGACTAATACGGCCTTTATAGATTATTTCACATCATTCGATTGAAAAAAAATAAAATTGAAAGCCATTTCAAGAGCATATTGCAAATGTTATGTTTTCATGTAAAGGACTCTCAATAATTAAAAGAGAATTTTCAATTTTGCATCGAGTCGGGACATTTAGAAAGAGGAATATTCATTTTTAAAATAATGTTGAGAATGGTTTAGGCGGTAGTGTTGTTCATAAATCGACAGACGGATATTTTGAATGAAACCGCCTATTTGGTATCAGGGTACCTCAAAACGTTCAAATCTTGACATCGATTCTTCTCTCATACTACGCGTACGTGTATTGGCCGTATGACTTCGGGGCCTACGTATATGAGAAAGTAAAAATCAATACAGAAATTGTAAACAAAAGAAGGGAAAATAGAGAAAATTGTGATTAAGAGCCGAATATTCTCTCTCGATCTCGTAAGCGAGAGATACTACACGAGACTACGGCACACGAAAAGGCCTTGCATTGAGAGTTCGCTCGAGGAAGAGGGAACTGCATGTTCTCGAAGCCATAAACGCTTGTTACAATTATCCTGATAAATACTATCCTTTTCTAAAGTTTGTTATTGTTCGAGGTCTGTCTCCCTAGATATCAGCAATCGAATAATGTTTTAATGGATTTGTTGGTCTTTGCTGAACTCGTTAACACGCGGCTCATCACGCGAGGCAATTAGCATTACGACCGGCAACGGATCTCGGTGACAGGCGTCCCAAATTCGAAGCATTTCTCGGAAAAGGTGTTCTCCTTCCTACTTTTTCGTGCTTGAGAGAGCATGTCCCTTGACCGACGCACTCTCTCAGTGCTGCATTTGCAACATTGCAAGCAGCAAAGCCCGCGTCCCTTTCTGGGCCAGCGAGTTTTGAACATTATCACCACCAAGGTTTGTGAGAGGCTAAACACACCTACTACTCAGAAATTCGCAATTACTCCCTTCTCTCGCGCTACGCCCGACTTGGTGTAATGGTGGTTGGTGGAAAGAGAATCAGCGAAGCGGAGGTTTGTGCTTCGAACGTTGATTCCAAAAGATAAATGAGTTGTAATGAAGCAGAAAGCTCCTGTCAAACTTTTGGAATAGCAAATCAGCCGTTAAAATAGTGTACTTTGTCATCGTGTCACGCCCAACTGGCAAACACGTAACCTCAAGAATAAAAGAATTCACGATCCATAAAACGAACATCCTTGAAGACTAGAATATTTTGCCATTAAAATTCCTTTTTGAAACTATACGAAGTGACAAGAATTATTTCAAGTATGTCATTTGTGTTAACTTATTGATGTGCACACATTGATTGCCAGTACGGGTTACTGCTGCAGTCATAGGTCCCGTTAATGTAGGGAATGTTTTTAGGAGGATATGACGGTGTTTCTCCTTCAGTACATAGTCGGATTCGGCGCCGGCCTACATTTCAGCTTGCGGGCGATTTTCTCCTCCAGGCACCCCTCCTCCTCCAGCGGGGCACCGCCCTCTTCCGGTCAAGTTTCAAGTTCTCGACTGGTCTCCCTATATGTAAGGTAATTGAGTGCATGTAAGTGAAAGAACGTGTGGAAGGGGAGACAACAAGCCAAGGAAGAGGAAGGACAGATCGTGCGCGGTCCGTGGCCCGTTTCTTAGGGTACTACTCCGGTATTCGCCTGGTGTTGATCGGAAGAACTACCGATTAGAACAACCGGCTGCTACAATTCTCCTCCAGACTGAGTTGAAATTGACGTAGTAATATAACTAGTGTCGTATATCCACCACCGTTGGGACTCGAACCTCAGGCCCTCCCGTTCGAAGCCGGAGACAATGACAGCTCTAAACTCAACCTGCGGCATGTGTCGTGCACGGGGCGACGGGGCGGTGAGCGCGGGGCGATAAGCGCGGATAATGAGCGGCGTCCGCCGGCGGTGAGTCAACGGCTGCGCGTGGGGCGGAGGCGATGACCGCGCGCGCAGGAGGCGCCGCGTTCTGCGCGTGGCAGGGCCGCTGCGCGTGCAGGTGACTCGTCAATTGGCTCCTCCCGCGCGACCTCGCGCGCCGGCCTCGCACGCCGAGGACGCCCGTTCGAGCCCCGCGAGCGGTATGCGCATGTTGTTTTTGCCACGTGGTTGTTCTCCGCTGCTCTTTAATTAGATCGGATGCAGTTATTCGATCGGGAGCTGCAATACCAAACGTAACGAAGCTGGTGATTGGATAATCGCGATCAGTTTGTTTTTGGCCACGTGGTTGTGTCTCGCTGCTCTTTAATTAGATCGGAATGCAGTTCTCCGATCGGGAGCTGCAATACCAACGTAACCGAAAGTGGTGATTGGATAATCGCGATCAGTTTTGTTTTGCCCACGTGGTTGTTCCCGCTGCTCTTTAATGTAGACGGATGCATGATCCGAAAGGGAGCTGCAATACCAGACGACGAAGCTGTGATTGGATAAATCGCGATCAGTTTGTTTTTGCACGTGGTTTGTTACTCCCCGCTGCTCTTTAATTAGAATCGGGATGCAAGTTATCCGAACGGGAGCTGACAATACCAAAGACGTAACGAAGCTGGTGATGGAAATCGCGATCATGTTTCTTTTGCCATGTGGTTGTTCTCCGCTGCTCCTCTTAATTTCATGAATCGGATGCTCAGTTAGTTGCCGAACGGGAGCTGGCAATACCAAACGTAACGAAGCTGGTGCATTTATGATAATGCGCGATCAGTTTGTTTTTGCATGTGGTTGTTCTCAGCTGCCTCCTTTAATTAGATTCGCATGCAGTTATCCGAACGGGGCTGCCAATACCAAACGTTGAACGAAAGCTGGTGATTGGATAATCGCGATCAGGTTTGTTTTTTGCCGACTGGTTTGTTCTCCGCCTGCTTCTTTAATTAGATCGGATGCAGTTATCCGAACGGGAGCTGCCAATACCAAAACGTAACGAAGCCTGTGGTGATTGGATAATCGCGATCAGTTGTCAAGCGACTGATTTTCGCTGTTTAATTAAATTGGAATAGATTTGCATGAATCAACCCCGATTAAACATTATCCCGTGCCACCCCGGGTAAGGTGCAGGCATAAAAAGGTTTAAGCCTCTTTGCTTACGTATAAATGTTTGGAACTCAACATTCGTGGTTTCTGTGGTGAAACAGCATACAGCACTGTGGTACACAAATTCGCCTTCCTTCCAGAAGGGAAGTAAACCGCTGTCTAATGTCGTAGGTAAAGGTGCTCAACGATGAACGCAATCCACAAAGATCCACAAGATTAAAGGAACATCTCCGCAAAGTTCTAATTGTCTGTTTCGTCGCCTGTGTGATACCTTTCTCGTTGCTAGATTCCAAAAGGAACGAGGCAAACTTTGGGTGGACAGGCGGAATATCAGGCCTCATGGCCGGAAACTGAGTCATAAAATAAGCCATTATTGAATGAAATTGAATCTTCTCACATCACGAACTCAAATCATTCTTTACTTCCTCTTGATAAGCCAACACTCTCCTAGAGTGAGCACTGGAAAACCACTTCGGTGATCACCTACCCAGACAAGGAGGTCATAAAGGTATGTCTCCTATCTCCCCTAAACTTAAAAAGAATGAAATCTAAGTTCATCACCGTCGGAGAAAAATAATTCATACAGTGCAAGGCTGTGGCGATTGACAACTGTGAGCATGCGTAAGTCTCCTCCCATGCCTAAACTCGGATATGAAAATGAGCTCATCCTCAGCAGCGGAAGGAATTCGTCTTAGGGGGTGAATGTAAATCACCTGGCCAAGAAAGGAAAGGCCACAAAAGTTCAAGACCCCTTCTTCGCCTACCAGGAAATTTTACTCATCATCTGCCTCACCCCTCTCCCTTGGATTACCTATAAGCTCCAATTCATTTGTAATCCCCTTGATTTATCGAAATACTGTCTATTAGAATAAAAGGTTGATTTGAAAACACTGTTAAGGACACAAATGTATGCAAACTAATGCTTCAACAATATTGCATAAGCTTTCTTTTACATGTGTCGGTTACGTATATTATACTCGTATTATCTCTCGCAAAACTCGTTCTTCCCACTACTACAATGACAGCACAATATATCTATGTTCTAACATCTAGAATCCACATCAAAAAAGGCTTGTAGGGACAAAAAATACTCTTTCCTATGCTGTACATGTTAATCGCAGAAGCTCACGTCCGAAGTAAAAGTCCTGCCCCCAAATCGACCCCAACCAAGTAGCTTCGGCGAAATGAAGAGAGAGGCTCAACCAGGGAACAAACGGTGGAGGCGGTCGGATCGGTCGTTTCCGTGATTACTGTTCATTGATTGGTCAACATCAATCGTCCAATGCCCTGCCTCCTTACGGCGCGTCTCGCTTGTCACGCGCATCACGTTTTATGGACAACGGAATTCCCCAAAAAAGTTACTATGTGTTTTTAATGTAACTTTGTACATTGCCTTTACAATTAATGACTATATACTTAGGGTCGCAAGTTGAACCAGAAACGTCGTACAACAATGTTTAATGAAATGAACCAAATATACACTAATAACAACTTGTTTTGTTTATTGAAACCTTCAATACCTTCATAATTTGAATCATCTAGTCAAAAAAGGTACATAGTGGAGTCCATCATATTCATCGAAATAGCTACATCTTGACGGTTTATGACGATTCTTAAATTTTAAAGAATTTTTTTCAAAACCTCAAATCCTTGACTCGAGCCAGATGGGCAGGAGTTTCTTTACATTGGAAAACATCCTCCGGTAGTTTAGCCGGTAGTGGTGTTCACAGACAGAGACAGACAGACGAACAGACACGTTTTGCCATCAATTCGACAATAAAAACAAAAACTCTATATTGCTACTGCCTGTGGGAAGGTTATGTGCTGAAAATTATTGTACTCGCCAAACATCAGTGCATGATGAGTTCCTCACCAATGAGGAGCGCCATATCAAACTAGTGGTGCAAAAACAGCACGTAGTTCCTCACCATTAGTAATGGTTATGCAATACTATTTATACCACAATTTCTCTCCGAATTAATATTTGTAAAACTCGTTTGAAATCGTAGAACATTTGGTGCGAAAAATAAGCAGAATGCGAGAAAGGAAAATATTTAAAAGTTAATAAATAATATAATACTGATAGCTTTGGAAAACAAAATGGTCGGAAAATATATAATAGCAGTTATTAAACATTATGATATTGTTATATTCTACAAGTATATAAAATAATTTGCTTTTATTTCCGAGAACTAAACGCAGCCGCCATTATCGAGTTATCTGTTCGGCGCGGCGTTACGACAATAGGTAACAACAACCAACAATGACCGCTCATCTATTCATTTTCACATTTAACACAATGTATTAAAGAACACTATTTACAATGGAATAACATAAATATATAATAAATAATAGTAAAAGAATATATGAAATAATATACAAAATCTAACATTCTCTAACACACCCAATTCAATCGAACACATCCAACTGCCTCAAAACACCTACAATTACGGTCAAGAGGCGCAGCATTCTCAGAGCGGGCGACTTTAACTTTGATGCCCAATTACTCCAAAAATATTGATAGTTTCGAAAAATTCAACATGACCTTATTTGAATATGTCTTTTTGATGAACACATTTTATTCAGAAATGGTATTGATTCAAAATAGTATTTCCATAATTGTAGTTGCAGAAAACGCTGATTTTTTTAAATTTATTCAATTCTCGAAAAATCAGGGTTTTTAACCAACATGAGACCATCAACGTTTTCTTAAATGTCCTTCAGACTATCCAAAAACAAAATTTCTACAAAAAGATTTTGCGAAAAAATGGTTAAACAAAACTTAAAAATTGCATACATTTCACGCACAATTACGCGAAAAATAAAAATTTTCTAAAAATTGTACATTACCTTATTTTAAAAAAAATTTCTGGAACATATTTCATTAAGAGAAAATATTTCTATCATTAATACTCTAGTAGTAGGAAGACGCCAAAAGAATAGAATTTTTGCAATTTTGGAGAAGTTAGAGAGTTTAACCAATATGAGACCATAATCGTAAACGTCCTAAAGACTATCCAACAAAATTTAATCAAATTCGTTACTGCCATTTTTGGAAAATTTTGAACATGTCCCAGAGGCTTTCTGTAAACTATAAATTATATAAAATTCTCCCCTTTATGTCAATTTCAAATTCAAGCGGCCGCGACATCAGCCAGAACGATCGGGGAATATCAATTTTGGAGAAATTCAGCTGAACGGTTTATCCGCTGGGGTTGTTCACAGACAGACAGACGGATGGACAGACGGAAGAACGTTTTGCCGTCAATCGATTTTTCGGTATCACGGTCCCACAAAACATGAATACACTGGCTACACAACGTATTTGAGAATTTTTTTCTAAATTTATCATCTGAATTTATCCACTTCTCCGTTACCGGGACCCTGGAATAAGAGTTTTCTGTCGAAAATTCGCCGTTTTTTCGCGCAGCCTAAAATAACGTTCCATCTTAAGAAGTTCCTTCATAAGCGCATGCAAGTAAAAAGTAAGATGTAACTTCATTTTATAAGATGTCTCCCGCAAGTTCATGGTCAATAGTTAATATCTTCGACAGAATTACATGCCCCAAATGTTTGTAAGATTTACTCTGAACCACCAAACTCCTAACCAACCAGGAAAGAGGCACCTTCCGGCATGTTAACCTTTGGTGATCTTACAGAACATAAGCTTGCAAGTTCTTAAATCCATTTTATTAGTATATCACGTAGTAAATATGTGTACTTTCACTGTTGTAGTTTGCAATAGTGTGTGTCCACAACTGCATGTTGGCTTTTAAAGATGATCAGCGGAATTTTCGCAACGTCGGGATTTTTGTTGCGAATCAATCGCATCGTTACCTTGCATTATCACCGTCACCCATACATGTTTCTAGCGTTCGGCTGCTCTGATCGGTGGTTCTCCATGCTTTTCGATTAGCATCCTGGGAATGTCGGAGTAGTATCCTTCCAGACAGGTCATGGATGGCGTGCGATCTATTCTCTCTTCCTTCTCTTATCCCATTCCTCTCTCATTCTCTTCCCTCTCTTCCGCCAACGCCGGAAGACCAGGCTGGACCTAAGCGATTGCTCCGGCTGTGGTGGTGTCCTCCGGTGAGAGATACCTTTTGGGGAAAACCCCGCAAGCCGACGGGTAGATCGGAGCCGGAAACTGCCATCACCGCCACCTCCCACGATAAAAACCGGCACTCCACTTACGGGACTAATTTACTTAGCCGTCGTCGTGCCCAGAATCATTAATCAATCAATCAATCCACCTACACATGTATTTCCATCCGCATCTCGATATTTTGGAGCTGTACATATCTTGCTGTATACTCCATTCAGTGAAATTAAAATTGAAGAGTGTGAAAGGAAGTGTCAAAAAACCTTATTGGCGAAAAATCTGCGCAGAAGCGAAGAGAACCCAGTGCTCGTCATAACTGCAACGTAACCCTCTCGTAATCGCCTGCACATTATATGCGGGGTTAAATGTGTTTATCAGCGGAGCACGTTTCGATTCGTAAGGAAATCTTTGCACTTTCACTCTTGGCGTTTGCAACATGTTTACCCATAGCCGTCGGGTGGGCTAATTTTCGCGGCGGCGGCGGGCGTCCAGATTTTTATTGTGGTCTAATCGCTCCGCAGCGAGGCCGCGAGCCACAGCGGCGCGGCGGCGCGAGGGGCCCGGCCCGGGTGGCGCAGGGGTCCCCGGGTAGCACGCGACCCCCGCGATAGCACGAGGCGCCACGAGCTGCCTCGCCGCTGCGTTGGCGCCGAATGCTCTGCGCGGAATGCTACACGTTACGTAGTGTAGCCACAATCCGTGTTTTCCGAAAAATGAATGACGGCAAAACGTTCTTCCATCTGTCCATCCGTCTGTTTGTCTGTCTGTGAACAACCCTAGCGGATAAACCGTTCAGCTGAATTTCTCGGGCGACGAGTCTACACCCGCACTCCTACACTAGGTAACCGAAACTAGCCGGATACGTTCAAAATGGTGTTATGGTGTCGTCGTGTTTTTCATGGAGGAGGCTTGCACCCCTTGTTGTTTTGTGTGGCGCTATCACGGCAGAGGCTAATATGCATGTTTTAAACACCTTGCTTTTTGACTTCCAGGCTGTCTGGGTGACGCCGCGTCGTTGGCAGAGAGACCGACTTTTCGCCTGTCATATCACAGGCTTCTTCAGGGTAGTGCGGGTCACAACACTGAAGAAGCCTGCGACATGACAGGCGAAACGTCGGTCTCTCTGCCAACAACGCGGCGTCACCCGGACAGCCTTAGAAGTCATGAATTCGACCCGCCAATGTCTACGTGTACCTTCTTGGTTTCCCTCTGTTGAACAGCAATTCGGGGATGGCGATTGCATCTTTCAACACGGTCGAGCACCTGTTCATACTGCTCGGCCTGTGGCGGAGTGGTTACACGACAGTAACGTCCCTGCAACGGACTGGCCTGCACTGCGTCCTGACTTGAATCATTGTCACCTTTGGAATGTTTTGGAACGCCGACTTCGTGCCAGGCCTCACCGACCTACATCAATAGCTCTCCTCTGTGTGCAGTACTCCGTGAAGAATGGGCTGTCATTCCCCATGAAATCTCCCAGCACATGATTGAAAGAATGCCTGCGAGCGTGGAAGCTGTTGTGGCGTCGTTAACACGAGGGCCAGAACCGTTAGGTCGGTGAAAGTGCGCTGCGGGGGAGGAACGGGGTTGAGCCTTGAACTTCCGGGAGTTTCGCTCTGGCGGTTGACTCAGGTAGAGCCGCAGAGCAAAATAGAGAGACCTGTAAACTCCGGAGGAATGCTAGCCAGCCGAAGCCTCGCTTAGGGAAGAGGATGAGTTTGTGTGGGATAGAATAGCATCGGCACGCCGCCTCGCGGCCAACGCGCAGCACGGCGAGCCTATCTCTAAACTGGAACAGTGGTGGGGGGGTGTCAGCCTCAAAATACCGCGTTCTCAATTAGTTCATCTGGAAGCTTTTGTTGTGTAATAGGGGTGTAAGGACGTGTGATGTGAACGAGATGTCCGGAAGCAAGTAGGGCCAGTATCAATCCTCCGCGTGCTGTAGGGCACACGTCGCCACGACCGGTTTAATTTTGCGCGTCAGGCCTGTGAACGGAATTGTCACGAGACGGAGGTCCGAACAGGCTCGCATCACGCGTGGCTTTGTATTTTCTGGGCGGTAAAGCAAGTGTTCTGAAAGGAAAAGGTTGCCCGAGGGTTTTTAATATTAGCAATCCCATTGTAACTTGTACATCAATCTTTAATATATTATTTTTCTTTTGTTATTGAAATTTATTTCTTATTTCACTACGTCACACTGTCAAGGCTAAGGGTGGGCCAACACCCTGTTGATTTCCAGCATTTCCGAATTGAATTCCAGTTATAAATGGCCATACCAACAAAAGCTATGCCTTTATAAATGTAATAGAAAGTTAAGAAATATGAATTTTGTAAAGAACGCTGTCGAAAAGACATGTTTTCTTTTGTTGTATGTTCTCTCGGATGTTTTAAAAAATGTTATAATTAGTTATTAAAATCTTCTAGCTATATGAAATCCTCTATTTAAAACACCGACCGAGATGGCTCATCAGTCACTAACTAAGATGACTCAACAGACTAATTACTCAACGACTGTTGTCGCTGCAGGATCTGTGACCCAGAGGTTCTAAGGTTCGAATCACGGCGGTGATGGCATATTTGCGACTCTAGCAACATACCGTAGATATTTAATGCTGGGGGGGGGTCCAGAAGCGAGTGATTTTTTATCTATGTATGTATGTATGTATGTATATATACATTGTATATATGCACAAAGATAAATTATACTATAAAAAAGGTAAATTATTTATCATAAAATGCTTTTAGCAAAATTAAAATTTTAAGTTTAATATTTAAAGAATACTTTATAGTATTAAATTAAAAATGAAGTAATTTCTTATTTAAATCGTTTAATTCAACGATTGCAAAGCAACAAAGGATTGGGGTATTATATTTTTCATTCTACGATACAGATATCAGCATATAGAATTTAAATAAAAAACGCATGATATATAGATTTAGAAAATAAACATTCGCTTACAAACCTTACTGTTCAGGACTGAATAAAGTCGACAGGATGTCACAAAATATATATCAAGCCTCCGAAATCTACTGGATGAAATCTTTTTGAACATTCTATTACATTTTTGCTGGTCCAACGCATCTCGACATTACACCACCTGCTCAGAGACGTGCAGAATGCGCAACTAAATGTGTATGAGGCATATTCTGCCAGACTGAGGGAGAGACTGAGAGACTGAAAGAGGGAGAGAAGGATTGATGAAGAGACGGAGAAAGAGGCTAAGAGAGAGAGAGAGATATGAAGAGGGAAGGAGAAAAGAGAGATGAAGGGTAGAACAACGTCTGCCGGATTCCGCTAGTTTTGTATAAATTAGAAGATGCAGCTGGTTTCGGATCACACATTCCGTGAACAAGGACACCAAGAAGAGCTAAAAATGTTTCACTGTAATAGAAAGTTCAAAAAGATGTCATTTTCTTGAACATTGTTAAAGAAAAGTCGCATATTTCTTCACTTGTATGTTCCAAATACCAATACAAATATGTGCTAAAGATTGCTGTAAGTTGTTATTCAAATCTTTCATGTATTTAAAAAACTTGGCAATTTTTCATAACGTTGAAGTTTGTTCACTTACGCAACGATCATTACGCAGACAAAATAAATAGAATTTGAGAGAGTTTTTGAATTACTCTAACAGAAATATTATTTTCAAAAAATTTTAAAAGTACTTCATTGTTTCTGTAAGACTTTATGGGTTGCGTCTCTACGCTGTCTGGAACAAGTAGATTGGAAATAATATTTAAGAAAAGTTTCTTAAAATTAAAAGTTTTCTTCTTAAAATTCCTGTAAAAAATTTAGTAATAATTTATAATATTGGTGGGGAGCGTTAATGACTAGATCGTCCAGTTTCATATAGGCCAAATTTCTGAGAACCATGTTCTTCAAAATGTCTTTATGTAAACCCTCTGTGGGAAAGTGTATTGTATTCCCACTAATCAATAATTCCAATGTTAGGCATTCCGCAAATAACAGTTGCATCAAGCTTACGAGAGAAACTATTTTACTAATTAATTACATCGAAAATATTTTTTATCATTTCAATACAAATGTGGTGGGGCCAGCGCGACACCCAGATAAATTTGATAGAACATTTGAAACATAAAACTAGTTTTCTGTTTTTAATTGAATGTGACATTGGCAAAATCGAAAATATTGACGAGGTAAAAAAGCGAGTAAATTACGGGTACCTAGGTACTAATGCGAGAAAAACTTTGACTAAGATGGTCCTTGCCTATGTCAGGCTAAGGAGGCCGAAAAGCCAAAGAAAAAAAAATGCAGGTTTGTTACGCGGGCCGGTCCTCCATTAAATTACTGAAATAGTGAAAGACTTCTCATTAGTCTCGTAAGCTCGCAGTGGGTAGAGAGAGGATGTGGAAGTGGGTCGGTTGAAGCGGAAAGGCTATATAGCAGACCTATTAACTAAAACAGGTCAGGAAAATTAAAAATGAGAATAAATAATGCACGAACTAGTTAATGCAATGAAGGGTTAAAATACAAGATGACTTTTGAAGAAGTTAGAATGAAAGAGAAGTTAGATTTTGAAGACGTTACACACAAAGGAATCAACGAGCAGAAAATACACGTGTGTGTGAAAAACTCAGAGAAATGGCTTCGTGTTGAAATTTGCGCTTTTGAGGTCTAGCGATACACGAGAGCGAAAGCATAGTAAGGTCAAATCTTGACTTGCGTGCGACATATCTGATGACAATATCTGAGATATTGAAATCTGCTTCTGTAATAAATATAAACGTTGGTGAAGATTTTAACATATTTATTCAAGAAGTTAGTAGATGTTTTAATAGTGTCACTAATCATTAAGTAAAAAAACTATTACGAAATCAAGAAATAGTTGCTTTAATATCGAAAATTAGTATTTAAATAAAACATGTGCTAATAATTATTAATTTCAATTACTGGAATAAGGAAGACGATGTATATTTTGGGGTTTTAAAGCCTGCAACTTGAATTACAAAATTTGTTAATAATATAGTAATTTTATTTAACTATATTCGTAAAGCTAAAAAAGAACATTGAAAATACTTTTTTATTCACCAACATTATATAATATCATTTTCGTTTTAACATTCCTTTTAAAATGCTGTGTATTCGTTTTAAAATGATCTGCTTCTATTTGTATAAATAAGTAAATATAAATTTCTCTTTTTGTCTATTGAAACTCTTCATATCCCATACTTTTCCTATTGTTGTAGATGATAGTGTTTTGTCTGCGTGCTGGATGCTTTCTGCGGGCTCACGGAATATTCTTACGACAGGAAATTTGGTCTGAGTTCAATGAGCAGCTTAGTAAGTTTCATTGATAATGTAATGCCTTTCGCTGTAGGTGTCGTGCTACTAGCAGCGATTGCCACAGGCCCATACAAATGTTCCAGTATAGGATGCAAAAAAGTTGAGCTTCGCAGGGAAGCTAAGTTCCCTGGGAGGAGCTGGTGGTGAGCGAGGTTTTCAAGTACAGAGACCAAGTCCGATGAAGTCATGAAAATAAGTTTTAATTGAACAAGGTAGAGCTGCAGAAGCAGCGTGAAGTTACACAGCAAAGTCTGTAGGCTGTCTGTCCGATATCAACGACTTACAGGATCCTTATATGGGAAACATGGAGATTTACGAGGCCATTACGCCACCCCCGCCAGAACTCGGCATGCCCTGGACGCCAATAAACTGACATAACTGTACAGAGGACTTTTGCCCTTTTGAAAACTCACAAGATCCCAAACCTTCCTGTTTCCACGTCTGGATTCGTGTTAACGTTGACGGCGGTTTGGGGTGCCCAATTCACCCAAGACCTCAGGCAGGGGCTCTGCTCCAGACACGGACCCTAATTTAAACATGTCTGAAGGGTGATATTTTCTTTCACGTACAGTTTGAAAGAAATATTCATTGCTCTTCTTAAGCCAATGCGTACTTCATATGTTACGTAGGTGCCATTTACCCATTACAATAATACTGTTTCTGCCAAACAAAATCATAGAAGGATATTGTAGATAGTATTTCCAAGAATGTATCAGTAGCATTTTATGAAAAGCAACAGTTTCATTACAGTTTTAAAACTTCCAGAATTGCATCGTAAACTATTCATAGCACTGAATAGTGTCAAACCAATGAATTATTTTATCCTTGATTAATAACTGACAGTATATATTATAAAAATAATTAACAGTTCGGTGGCCAGAAACTGGCTACCATTGAGGTCACACACATTTTATTGTCCAAACGTCCTCACAAAAAAGTGGCCATTTATTCTCACAGATTTTTTTCTATTTCGCTAATAATAGCTTTTTGCATTACATTTGCTAAACACCATCCTTCCGAACTCATAAGGAAGACAGCCTTTTATGATTTGTAGTTGCCGCAACAGCTCTTTTGCGAAATATAAGTCGAATAGAAATAACCGGATTATTTTATCTATTAATTTACTAAATTTTGTCTTTAATACAAACAATAGTGTCTCTAGTACTCTTCTCTCTTTTTGAAATTCAAGCTGTAAACCTTAGTGATGGTGTGTATTTGGTCTTTGCAACATTTTGCAAATCTAATTTTTTGCAAATTTTTCTCTCACCATTTTTTGCAAAAAATTGTGTGAACAGCGAGACATAGATACTGAAATTCAATGGCATCTGATCTTATCAACACTTTACAACAATTTGTTCTTATTTCAACGCAATTCTGCATTAAATACAATTATACATACATAGCATTTATTAGAAACTGCAATTTGGGTATGAACGCCCACTGGGTGGCAGTTAATGGCAATAATTTACAACACTTACATTAATAATAATAATGATAATAACAATAATAACAATAATAATAACAATAATAACAATTAATTAATATAATAATAATAATATAATAATAATAATAATAATAATAATAATTACCGTACAATACAGTACAAGACGAAAAGCAGTCATTGAAAAGGAGCAATGGATTCACGTTCACCGCACTTCACTTCACTCACTTCACTACACTACTTTTGTTTTTTTTGCTTGGGGATTTACTTTTGGAATTACACCCTGACCAGCACCTTCACAGCACTTCACAGCACTTCACCGCACTACACAGCACATTACTTATTTAATATATTTTTCTAATTTGTTTTCTAAAAACTTCGGACACTGAGAGGAAAAGCTTTAAAAACATGCTTGCAGGCGTTAAAACTGTTCCAATCCTTAATTGTTCTGTTACCAAAAAGCGAAAACTTCCCAAGATATTGAATTTTGTTTCCTGGCTCGCAAGTTTGTGGCCTGCTGATCGCTTCCGGCCCAACGAAATAATTTTGGTTTTTCTAAATTAACCTGAATTTCCTTCCCAAGCTTGCGTTGACCCTACGTACCGATTTATAAGAGCGCCAAAGCCTCGCCTTTGTTCTTCTTCCTTTTTCTAGCAAGGTTCCCATGACTCTTTTTTGTTGCGGTTACTCTATAGGGTAAAAATTTATTCGCTTTTCTCTGTATTTCTATCTAGATTTTTGCCGAGGCTGCCTTTCTTATGGCCATCCCAACACGCCAACTCCCCGTTATTCACATGAGAGGGCCGAACCCAGCGTAAAGATATGCTAACTTCTTTGGCGTTTGCAGAACTTTCTTTAGTCATTCGCATTACAAAAGGACCAAAGATTTCCACGTTTTTCTTACCCTGTCGTTGGGATTATATGGACAATCTCCCACCCTAAAATTTACTATCTACGATGAATGCCTAAATAATGTGAACATTCTTGAGGAATCATTCAGAGAAAAGGGGTTGTTAGTTTATTTAATTTTTGAATGTCAATTGTGAAGTGAATGTCAAATGAATATTTGAATGTCAATTGTGACGTGTGTGTTAAAACGTGATTTTATTTGGTTTTCAAACTACAAAAACGCATGGGAAAAATAGAATGGTTAACAAACGTAATAAATGTGATATGAACAAACAATATCTCGTTGTCATTCTTTCATGCTTTCTCTGCAACTTTCAATTCACTATCTCTACTCATTGCTATTCCTTCTTGCTATTTCTGTAACTTTCAATTGACTTCTTACCTACCCCGGATAACTGAAATTAGGTATGTCTAAGTGTCTTGTTTACTTTGATTCAAAAAACCATGTGTTCGAATATCGCTTTGGGCTTCAGTAGATGCTTTTGTTAATTTATTTTTGATAATTATCCTTACATTTTCCATGAATACTCATTGTGGCACCGTTTTAAGTGACTTGGAGCATCAAAAATGACGCCTCAACAGGAAACAACGATAGCTTTTCGTGGTTTTTCTGATCAACAGCAGGCGAATGCTGGAGTAGTACCCTAATCAATGGGTCACGGACCGCGCGCTTCTATTTGAAAATTGCCAAGAATGAGTGTGTCATGAACCTGGCTCAACTACTCTTAGAAATATGCTACGGAGAGTCCATAAGCAAGTTTGATCAATGACGCATCTTTCAATTACACTGAAAGGCTGAACCTACCCAGTTTTCAAAACATGAACGTTGTTCTTCTTACTTAATTACATGGGGTTTCTTGATCATTTTTAATGCAAAATTACCACGCACCTCGTCCTTGCACGTCATGCAGCTTCTAATTCTCGCTTAGTTGGGAACATCTCCGATAGCGAATGAAGTTTCTGATTCTTCAATCTAGGCTCACTGCGTGTTTCTGTGAGTCGCAGATAAATGGAGAGAAATATAGTCACTTCATTTTGTGACACTGGCCTTTGAAAATCATCGACATAGTTTTGGCAATGTGGCGGACTTTGATACTCGCCCACAGCACGCACAAACACACACACATATATATATATATATATATATATAAAATATACTATATATATATATATATATCATAACATACAGTTCAGCTAATCGGAATGATCAAGCACCTGATGAAAAGTGAGTCGCAAAATAGAGGCAGGAATCGACAATATGATGGATTTGGATTCCATAGGAGAATAGGAGCCGCATATTCAGTTTGTTCAGCTCCCGCTTTTGGTGAGCAATGTCAGGTGACGCGGTATAGAGTGTGGAGATTGATTCTCAGAATTTTGCATATTGAGAAAAATAACTACTCAGCACTTATAATGATGTAATATAATGTAAAATTAGGTCCAAAGAACTCGTGTGAGTGAAAGCAGCATAAGAGCGAAAGAATCGAATAAATATCTAATTATATTTATCATGTTATCAAAATATTGCATTATATTATTATTTTAATTATTTTCGCTGGTAATGAAATAAATTTCCCCCATACTATTAAGAAGGGTAGAGCTGGAACGCAATCGATTCAGGTTACAGCGATATCTTGTCCGCGTGCGTGAGGAGAGGAACTCCTGAGAGGTTCTTAGTATTGAGATTCCTATTCTGGACCACACAGTTCTTATACTATACTATCAGAGTGAGATGAGACAGCTTCATAAATTCATTTTTGAGCTGTTCTGAACAACGAGGGGACATACTGAAGTACCTGCTTTCTTTTTATCTCAGGTGTTCTTATAATATTTGGAAGAACACCGCAAATCCCTGTCATTTCTGAATTAAGAAACCCGCCTCACGTTTATGAATTGCAATGATAAGCGCTTTCGTATTGCATTCATACGTCACGCTATATTAATATTAGTTACAACACTCTGGAGAAGTAATAGAAGAAGAAGGAACGCAAGAATGAGAAGAAGGAAGTGTGGAAAGAAAATAAAAATATAAGGAGAATAAAAGAGAAGGAAAGACTAGCCGGGAAAAAGGAGTGTTTTGCCAGAAATATAGATATACAATATATGCACGCAATGGCACACATATAAATATGCATTTAAAAAAAAGTAAATATACGGTTAAAGATTGAATGTATAAAAGAAATTGTTAAACGTGAAGGATGTGGCAACAGTCGTAGGATACCTGTTGAAGTCAAAAGAAGAAGAAATAGAAGAAGAAGAAGAAGAAGAAGAAGAAGAAGAAGACGAAGAAGAGGAAATACAAGAAGAAGAAGAAGAAGAAGAAGAGGAGGAAATACAAGAAGAAGAAGAAGAAGAGGAAATACAAGAAGAAGAAGAAGAAGAAGAAGAAGAAGAAGAAATACAAGAAGTAGAAGAAGAGGAAATACAAGAAGAAGAAGAAGAAGAAGAAGAGGAAATACAAGAAGAAGAAGAAGAAGAAGAAGAAGAAGAAGAAGAAGAAGAAGAGGAAATACAAGAAGAAGAAGGAAAAAGAAGAAGAAGAAGAAGAGGAGGAAATACAAGGAGAAGAAGGAAAAAGAAGAAGGAGTAGGCTTTGGGGGCGCCCCCGTGGCCCAGTGCCCCGCTTGCATGCCGGCGCGGCGGCCGTCCTTCGTCCCCCCGTCTCGCTCAGCGTGCACCAATGCACTGGCAGCGCTGATCGGACGCGCCGACCGGGCCTGCAACAGGTCGCGAAGGCCCCCCCCCCGCCGCTCTGGGCGATACGCATCGTGCTACAGACATTGCAGCGGGGGCGGCAGTCTGGGAAGGAATTTACTAGCAAGTGTTAATAATGAAATCGTTAAGTATAACTATAATTAAGGAATTCGGTGACCCGGCGAATGCCGATCCTGCTGGCGCAGAGGCTTAGAATAGGGCTGATCAAATGCAACTCTCACAAAAATATCTAGAACACCAACGTCGGCATAGTTAGAATGAGGTCCTTTGATAAAAACAGGGAAATATTAGGTAGAAATGATTGCTGATTAACTGCATCGAGTGTGTAGTTATGTACTAAACGTTCTCGATAGCAAACAAACACCTCTTTGGGCTATTTTCAACAACTTCCTGAATGAAGCATACAGGAATGTGTTGGCTTCAAACAAGTATTTTTCTTAGTGAACAAGTCAACAAGCCGATAAACTAGTATTTTTCTATCATTGTCCGCTTCAGTTTCCCGCTTGCAACTCCTCTTTCACTAAACTGAACCCGATCGCGCCTGACTCCATAAATCACAGTGGGGGGAATCTCGGTGATCCAGGTGATCGCGGTTCCTGATGGTGACTTGCAAACGACCACTCACACACCGAATTCCACTGCGGAACTCAAGTCGTTAGTCTCACGGTAGGCGCAGTGAGTAGGTGGCTTACCACGATCCTTGAGAGTCTAGTTTCGCCAGCCAGCATGCTCCGTGTAGCAGGGAAGCGGGCCTCAAACCCAGCACAAGTCACTGTGGGGCATGGTGGACCACGTAGGGTCCATATGGATCATAAGTAGCAGGCCACACCGGTTACCCGCAAGTAGGTGCTAGGCCAGAGCACATAATTCTACATGTGCTCATTTAAAGATCTAATTTTGAAGCAGTAATTGCATTCTCCAGAGAAAATTCTATCTGCTGTCAGACTTTTGCCGTATACCGAATTTTCGGAATCAACGATTTACAAAACGTGGATTTTGACTACACTATACCTGTTAGAGGAAGTAATTTCACGATAGGAACAAGAATTAAATCGCCGTTTTTCGCTGCTGCATTACTTAACTGTCTGTATACTAGGTATATCCATAGTATGCAATTAAATGTGGTATGTAGTTTGCAAATTAAAAATCTTTAAGATTTAGGAATATAGAATACTGAAAACAGAAAGATTTGAATATTGAGGAATAAATTTATTATGAAGGAAATATTAAGCTTCAATGTTGAAGACATTAGTAAAAATTAACATTTTTAAGTTTTCAAAATTCTAAAGAAATTAATGAAAATGGAGTCTGTGTATTAAGAAAACTCTTCTTTATTTGAGCAAAAATATTGAAGAAATAATCGAGTATACTTTTTGAGAAACTCTCGTTTACATTTCATTTCATAGACATGGTTTCACTTACAATTACGCGAAAACTGCTCATATTTTTAAAACATTGTATTAGCACTATTTAAAGATCTAATTTTGATTAACATATTTGATTGAGGCAAAAATATCTTTCTTCAAAATTGTATTTGATCCGTTGAGAGCAAAAGTGGTGTAGGTCAAATTTTGGAAGATTTGAGTTAAATTCGTGGTAGGTGGTTTTAACATTATTCCATCACGAAATGAAATGATGTGAGACAAACTTCAGTATTAATTCTCTAGAGGCCAGCACAATGCAGAAGTAGCCAACAAGTTGCTCATACAACTGCATGCAATTGTGGTGTAAGTCACAGGTGGGACGAAACAACAGCTTTCAGGAGATTGTTTATCTGTTTCCATCACAGAAAAAAACATTTAATAGCTTTTAGTGATACGTGCACCAGTGTCGAAACTAGAGTCATGTAGCAGGGTATTCTTACACGTTTTGTAAATCAGCTCCATTCATCGGGCGTACCGTTCCGCTTGATAACTTGTTTTTAAAGTTGACTACTCTGGTAAGTTAATTTAGCTTTTTTGCCGGTTAATTATACACTTTTTGGTAGCGAGTGTACTCTAATTATTGAGCCTGATATTTCCCATAGAATTTCTTAGGAAAGTCTTCACTCTTTTTATTGTTGTAGTAAATATGAATTTCCACCCTATAATAATTAAATTTACAATATTTTTTGGCCTCACGTTGAATCATGATCCGTTGCCTTTGTATTGCCTTGACCCGTTGAGAAAATTCTGAGATGAACTCATGTCTTTCTGGGCATACAGATTGTATTCACATACCCCAAATATCGCATACAATTTTGCTATTTTCAACGGTAAACACGTTTTCATTTTCCTCCTCTGACCTTACTTTGTTTCCGCAGGAAAATACCATCGTAATTTTGGACAATTTTTGTCCTGATTTCCACGTTTATCCACTGCCGTATTGTCTCTTCAATTGATGGTAGCACAAAATATCTTTCTAGGTATGTACTAGTAAAAGCCTTCTTTCAGGACATGCATAGCGTGCTGAAAGGTCGGTTTTTGCACTGAAACTTAAAGTGAGGCTATGCTCAAGTGTTCAGATAAATATGTGAATGCAACAAAGACGAGAAAAAAATACTCAGATGACCGCATCAGCTTCTACTGACCTTCATTAAGTGATTTGTAGGAGTTAATTAAAATAGAACGAATGTCAGTTACGCTATTAAAATAGTGTATGACACACACGTGGCAAAAGTGATTTTATTTTACTCGTAGTATTGCAACACGAGGCCAATAGACCTCAATCGCAATCTCTCCCACTAACAAAATCTCACAATGTTATGGCTCTTGTATTACTCGTCCCATAAATTACTATTCTGTACTCTTCCATACTCCCTAGCAAAATCAGTACCACTCAGTTTGTACTTCAAGAGTACATTTATTTATATATAATTTTTTTACCCGAAAACATATTTTTTATCATAGCCTTATTTTTTATATCAATTCATTTATTTTTGTCCCAATTTCATCGTTTAGTCTTTTAGGCTGTACTGATTGGTGACATATTCTAATCTTAAAAATTAAGAGTGGGGAAACTCATCGAGCACCACCAGAAATCGCTGGGAGATATTAAATACTGAAGTTATTTATTTCTATTCGACGGTAGAAAAGTAGTTAAAGAATAAATAAAGGAGATATCTGCTTTTTATTCTCAGGAAGGGAGGGTTATCTATACCGAGATTGTAAAAGGCTGTACTGGTTGTATTAGCTAGGTTGAAGAAGGATCATAGCTCATGGTTCGTAAAAAGGTGTCCTGAAGAAACTTTCCAAAATTAATTAATGGAATTTCAGTGCAAAAATACGCATCAGGGAACGTTATATGTAAATGTTAAATTGTGTTGCAGAACTGTTCAGAAGTGAACTGCCTGACAAGTTGCCTAATTCGAGGACGATTAGTCATGAAAATCAGAAACGACCATTACAAACGCAAATGGTCTCAAACGTAAAATACTCACTCAGACACTGGATTATCGAACCTAAGATGTAATATTATTGTTTTTTCACGTGATATGAAGTGTCAATTTCCAAACCTTTTTGTTCAGTTTCCATATATCAACTCTTATCAATAGTATGCACTCTGTATTCAAAGTTTATAAGTACTTTGCCAAGCAAAACGTTTGGTTTTAGTTGCCGTCTTGCACTTTCCTGTCAATACGGGTAGCGGATATTGCTAAGGCAGTAATGTTGGGGTCGATTTCGGATCGAAGGATCGCAGGTTCGAATCCCGCCTGGAGCGTGGATTTATTTGTGAACGTCCTTTCACCCCTCATTATCATCTTATCACTTCATTAATCGTTCAGATGTATTAATAATTCTCTGCTGAAGCAGAAGGTCCTTGTCCTTAATGGGATGTGCAGTTGGCTAATAAAAAAAACTTTCCTACAAAAACTTAAAAATATTAGACAACTCTAAGAACAATATATTCAAACTTTTGAAAAATGAATTACCTATTATTTTAATAAGTATCATCGACTTAAGTGTCGATCTATTCAAGAAACGAACGATGGACCATAAATTTGCAAAGGTTTACACGTCCGGTCCGGTTTGCGTTCTCTTCTTGAAACGAATTCATGTGAACGCGAAGCATTCTCAGACACCCATGTTTTTCCTTTCAAGTTGACTACCTTCTCATTCTTAATTATGAAACTATTATTTTCATGGTTTTAATGAAATGTAACTGGGTTTAGGTTGAAGGACTGAAATATTCTTTATGAGGTAAACCTCGAAAATTCTAAAGACAATCGGCAGCCGAGTAGTGCCGTTCTAACAGATTTACCTGTGGGATCACCACCACGTGTCTGTTGTTTACCCAAACGGCTGGAATGGTTGGAATAAATGTGTCACGTACCCTGATCATGTATGGGCTTCTTACCCCAACCGCCCACATTGGGACGTCAGCTCAAGAGCAACGCATGTGGACCTCTCTATCTACGAACGGCTTCAGCGATACTTCAGGTTCAAAAGGCCTTCCGCGGTCAGTTTCGCGGGTGACTAAGCCTGTGTTTTTTAAAAATACACTTACTTCGCGGTTCCCTTGTATGAAGATAAGTAATGCGTTGTTTATTATAAGGCACTTGTCAGAAGAGTTTTTCTTTTTCGACACTTAATATAATTGATACCATTTATCCCGTGAAGACTTTATCAACACATGTTGTTCTTGCAGGAACATGGTCGCAATGCCAAGTATTTGAAGTTGCGTATGTGCACGTGTTGTTAGAAAACGTGATTAGCTTATCCATTGGTATCAGTCCACAGTTGTAATGTACACTTCATGTTACCAACCTCAATGAAGTTGAGCGTTTAAATGTTTTGACATCTGCCGTAGATGACATATGAGTGACTTACGTAATATTGTACAATTTGTGAAAAAATACTTCTTAAGCGGAAGTAATAAGAAATAACATTTTCTTTGCTGAAATGTGTTCCAATCAATATTTTCATTATATTGACTTCTCTATGTTCAAATATAAATATAGTGCGCTTGTACTGGGGTACGTCTAATATGTGAAATGAAAGTGTTATACTAAAATTTGGTTTTAGTATCCTCTTTGGAGGCCCTACAAGAAAGAGAGGCTGCGTGACCTCGATTTATCAGGACATCTCATTTTACAGGACTCATATTTGTATTTGAGTGCATGAATCAGTTGTATTAAGACAATGCTGATCAATTTGGTTCATGAACTTTATACGCTACGGGAGCAATTTGGTGCATTATTGATTTATATTTACTTCTAAATAAAGCTGTTTATTGCTAATGTACCAAGAAGAATTGGTACTTTCTCTGAGAAAAATGTTTCATATAATTTGTGAATTTGTTGTTTGAGATGACAATATTTGCCCACACTGAGCCCCGTAAAAATGGTCTCATTATGGTTCCATGTTTCCCACATGCTCGTAATAAGGCTTCTGTTTCCTTACTATTAATCTAAAAATTAAAAAAATAATTGTCTGGAATAAGTAAAAAAAACTCACATGCAACATATCTATATTACGAATTTTCAATGCGCACAGAAATTGAAAGAAAACTGTACAACTTCCGGCCACAAGAGAGAGGTGACTATGGTTTTCTTACATATTCAGAAACTTGGGTAAAATTCAAAGACAAGTAAACAGTTTCGACTTTTACTGAAAAAGACAAATACTATTTCATTGTCTTATTCCTTTTATTTTTACTCAGTGCGTACCGTCTGAATTTTCATTCTCCGTGGGCCCCTTCTTATGACACATGTAACGTCTTACGACAGCAACCCTCTAAAGAAGAGCCGTCACTCATTGTATATTTGGTATTCACATTTTGCATCACAGCAATGTCTCTGGTGTGTAAAGAACCGTTTGTCTACTATTCTAGGTTATTGCAGAGGTCGCGAAAACTGTGTCTCGTCCTTTTTTGGAAAATCATTTTGTGAGGTTTATTCAACAGCTTCGTTGCGGAAAGCAATTAGTACGTTGCCAATCTTTTTATAAATTGTAAAGGAACTAACTAAAAACTTCAGACATAACAGCGCACATTAATATTAATTTACATATATTTCTGAAATAAATAAAACTGTTTTTGTGCCAGTCACACGAACGAGTCTCGAAGTCTAATTTTAACTTCATAAACATGTAATCAAAGGAAGCAAACAATCAAGATTGTCATTTCAAAAAAATCGTGCCAAGAAGAAATAAAAAAATATGTTACATTAAAAATAATTACAGCACTTTCTTATCAGCATTGATCTCAAAGTTAATTTGAAAATATTGCTTTTGTAGCCATTTATTTGGAGCAACATTTTTTGTTTGTAATACGCGTTTCTCTTGAGAAATCAGGAAATCCAAATTCCTGTTCGATTTGAAACCATGTACTCGTAACTTCAAAATTCATTCTGATACATGATGAGTTGCAAATTCCTGAGAATGTGTCGAAAATGCGCCAATATGCATGTGGATTACGTTATCTTCATTGCTTCTCAATAATAGAGTCGAATTGTCTGTTTAATATTTAAGCAGTCTTTAGTTCGTCTTCACGAGCGAGAAATGTCGTTCATGTTTCTCATTTTGTGTGTCGGCGTTCCAGTTTCTCATTTAGATTGCACAATCCATTATCGTGCAAGTAATGTAAACGACGGCAACATCGAAACTGTGCGCTGTGAATGAATTCAAAGAATCACCATATTACCTGCTTTATTATTTACTACTCGATATAACAACGGAATACGCATCAGTTTCTTTTATAAAATTGTTACTCTTTGTTCAAATTCAAACTCAGACGAACTGATCATCTCGGAAACTCATTACTCTCAAGACATGTAAAAATATATCGTAATGTCGTTTAGAATGGTACTCAATGACCTCAGCAACAATTTATATTGTAACTACGAGTATCTCTTATTAGAGTAAATTCAATATAATGTGATTACGAACAAATGATTCTTAAAAAAACACAAATATGTAGATAGTTTCTCGTGATGAGAAAACGTTCATCAGTCTCGGGAGCCTCTAACTGTTCCCGGTTGACAAAGATGAAATACAAGTACGTTTAGTGGTTTTGTAATGTTCAATTCTAAACTTATTTCTGTAAAAACTTCTCTTCACTTTCGATTACGTATTTACAGCTTAGTTTGTCTATTCTTCTTTAAAGTTTCTCTGGTTCGTTTTCATCTTCACAATTATAATTGTCATTTCTGTACTTTGTGATATTCTCCAAAAAATAATGTAGCATTGTATTTTTCGTGCTTTAAATTTTTTTGCTATATTTTCTTTTTTCTGAAATCACTAATGAGTAATTCATTGTCTACATATTTTTATTTTAAAACCAAGCAGTATCATCTACACTATGTGATCAACAGTATCCACTTCGTCCAAAATGGTGTTATGATGTGGTCGTGTTTTTCAAGGGGGAGGGGCTTGCACTCCTTGTTGTTTTGTGTGACACTATCACGGCACAGGCCTACGTTGATGTTTTAAACACCTTTTTGCTTCTCACTGTTGAAGAGCAATTCGGGGATGGCAATTGCATCTTTCAACACGATCGAGCACCTGTTCATACAGCTCGGCCTGTGGCGGAGTGATTACAAGACAATAACATCCCTGTAATGGGTTGGCCTGCACAGAGTTCTCACTTAAATCTTATCGAACACCTTTGGGATGTTTTAGAACGCTGACTTCGTACCAGGCCTCACTGACATACATTGATACCTCTCCTCAGTGCAGCACTCCGGTGCAGAATGGGCTGCCATTCCACAAGAAACCTTCCAGCACCTGTGCCTGCGAGAGTGGAAGCTGTCCTCAAGGCTAAGGGTAGGCCAACACGCTATTGAGTTCCAGCATTACCGATGGAGGTTGCAACAAAGTAGTAAGTCATTTTCAGCCACGTTTCCGGATACTTTTGATCATATAGTGTAAGTTTTTGTGACAACTCAATATATTTTTTCGCCTTTATGAAACTTAAAAATTTCTTGAAAATAAAAAAAGATATAATGCTGCATGTTCAAAGGAGGCCGTTTCACGATCTTTGAAGTATTCTAATTTAAAAATACGAATGGAGTTTCTATTACAACCGTAACATTCTCATAAATATTATAAGTCTTTTAATGTTATTTACGTCCCGTTCAATAAACGTTTTGGAGGAGGGTTTTTATTTTTTTAAACTACCATAAATTTGAAACCATATTGCCAGAAGATAAATAATAGGAAATAGCTTTGTAAATGTAAAAACTTGGAGTTTGCGTTCTTTTCTGGTCACAACTTATGTTTTTGCTCACGTTTACGTTGAAATACACCGTTCTGAACGTGTGTCATTCTAAACTGTTGAATAAAATGACTTCCATTCACTATTCGTTTACGACGGAGGTCCTTGGTGACTGAGCCTTCGGTGTAATGCTGATGGGCGTATCGTGAGCTGCGACGTGGGATGAGGGGGAAGGGGGAAGAGGGAAGAGTGGAGGACTGCGACGACGGCCTAAAGGCGGCTCCACACATTCGGCATTCTCCGAGCAGCGAGCTACTCTTCACCCAATCCCGAAAATCCGATGTGTTAGGTGAATGTTCGCTTCCTTTGTGTGAATAAAATTCATTTGCGGTGGGTGGGTGGGTTGGACGAGCACCGAATGGTCGTCATTCGGTAAATAGCGAGCAATCCATCCACACTTCTTAGGATTCGGCGAGCAGGTGTTCGCTTTTTGCCGGTTGCTAACCCTAACACTATACCGGTTGCTAACCCTATACAGGTTGCTAACCCTATACGGTTGCTAACCCTAACAATATACCGGTTGCTAACCCTATGCAGGTTGCTAACCCTATACGGTAGCTAACCCTAACAATATACCGAAAGCGCGCCAGCACTATGTATTCGCACAGGTGGTAGATTGGTGTGACTGTTATCTCCTAATTTCGCAATTTCTAGCCGAAACTATTGCTTCGATTGAAGTAAAAAAAACATAGCGTAAGTGGTTGTATGCTGAGGTCGTCCCTCTCTTCAGTTGCGGCCACTATGGAGCTCACAAAGTTTCCTGATTCCATCAGCTTTCCTGATCAGCTAGTATACAGCAAAGCTAAGAGTAGTCGGAACAAAACAGGTGTTGCCAAACATCGAGGTCAATAATGCATCAACCAAGTACAATTGATGTTTCGAAACATCAAAGCTGTGGAGTTGTTTTTATGACCTCTAACATTAAATTCGTGAGCTGCAAAATATATTTCGACAGTCTCTGTGTATTTAATCTAAAATTAAAGTTTAACTGAAAATGTTATAAACGTCTTCCCATGCGCAAAATATGAGAAAAGGTGAAGGAAATACTACGACATCAGAATCAATTCAGGCGAGGGATAGTCTGCTCGATGAAGGTTAATACAAACCGCGTTGGTTTGGTTTTAACAGAGACTGGTTTTATTCAGTTATTACTTCATATTTTAACTTTAACAAAATTATGATTACAGGAATTTTTCATCCACGAACAAAACAACTAAAACGTAAAAACATTCATAACAAAACATCGACTACAATACATCGTTCTTTAAAAGGTTGATGTTTTTATAGAAACGTCGATGTTTTGAAAACTTCTTCATCGATGTCACATCTCTTCTACCGAGATATGCCATAAGACCCCGAAAGTCCTTCCCGAAAACTGCCACATATATGGGTTACATTGTCGAAATCAGCAGCTATAAAGCTGGAAAAAAACATCCGTGGATAACATGAAATGAAGTAGAACTTCTCATCCAGTAAGAGCTATTCTACTAGCTTCTTTAATATCCGTATCCTACTTTCAAATTTTGTTATTTACTACGAAATTAGAAAACAACTCGGATCATTAACATTTTCAAAACCATTTCTTCCCAATTAATTATTTATAACAATGGAACGAGACTTCTAGGACATATCTATTGTAAAATTCTGGGCTCATCGAACCTAGCATACTAGTTACGCTATGTCGCATACCAAGCAACCCGTTTATCACAGTTATACCCATTTTTCAAGAAAACAGAAAATGCAGTTATCATGCTTTCTGTCATGGCTTGTAGACCAATGACATATCCAGAATTCCAGCGTAAACATTTCCGTGGACCCAGCAAGTGGCTCTCGTCAGAAACTAGGGTTCCCAATGAACTCCCAAGTGAGATACGTAATGTAGTATGATACAGTATATATTAACCTCTAAGTCACAGAAGCTCCATTTGTTGAGAAAATGCTCTAACTTCATAAAATTACGTCTGTTTGAAGGGGAATGCATTGATGTGCTACACTTATATCCAACAAAAACTGAAATACGTTGTGAACGACAATATATGGGTAAGCTACTTCAGATGGTAAAAACATACCAGAGCGTTTTTCTTAGTATTATCCACAAATGAATCCTTTACCTTGGTCTCAGAAGAATAGATTTCCGGAGAAAATATTTTTTTTAAGTTTTTGTATTTCGTCGCCGCCTGGATATCACCGGAACTTAAGGCGCGTTTCCTAGAGTCGAGCAATATTTCAGACAAGGGAAGTCATGGATGAACTGCGAGTTCATTGGAATTCTGACGGGCGGATGGGGAACGAAGGTCTTGAGATCGAAAATCGGGCTTGATTCAAAAGCGCGTAATCTAGGGCTAACGTAATTTACACTCCAATTTCTGGAATTCGCATTTTTTCATTTTTATTCCTTTCTATACGAAAATGGTCTTCTTTTTATATGCGGTTATACTTCGAACTGTTCTCGGGGCTTTGACTCTGTCAGAACTACCTGTTGGATGTTAATCAAGAAGCTTTATCCTGAAGAAACTGGTGTACGGAAAATATGTATAGGCGGAATATGAATACTGCAAAATGCAATAGGATATATTTGCCCGTCTAACATAGAAGTGTACTGAGGTGTATTGTTTACCCGCCCAAAATGACCCACCCTCAATCCCTCAATCCCTCAATCGGGGTTCTGTGGTTGACCTGCTTCGTTGAGTAAACGCTCTCGCTGTCAGCGTAGACGCGCTGTTAGATGAAGAACAGATTACTCACCTTGGCGACCTCTCGCGGGCAGGTGCGTGGCGCGGCGGGACGCGGGGGGGGCGGGGGCGCGGGCGCGAGGCGTTGGGCGAGGGGCGCGGGGCGGCGACAGCGCCCACTGGCGACTGCGGCGTCGCTGCAGTCCGCCGCACGCGCTCGGCCCGCCCCCTCTTTCGCCCTCCCGCGCCCGCGGCCCGGGGCGGGTCGCGGACCGCAGAATAAAGCAGGCCGCAACACAAATACTTGCCCCTCCCGCACGCCCGCCGCTAGCGCGTGCCTCTGTCTGTGGAGTCCGACACACCACACACACACACACAGCCGCCACACAGATTAAATTGGTTTATGTCTGCTTCCGGGCGCGCCAACCTCTACGATCGTTATTCCCGTAAGCGTAGTGCAAGGTAGGTGGTGGTGATGTGATCATCCCCCGCTGGCTGATGACATCCGAACCGCATGTCGGCTAGCGGGATTTTCCCTCATCCAGGTATCTCCCACCTTCGAGGCGGTATAACATCTAAGCTCCTGACTGACCTCCCAATATGTGTGGTAATGTAGTGCGTGTAAGTGTATATGTAAGTAAGGATTGAGAATACGACAAGGAGGAAGAAGGAAAGATCCCTCGTGGTAGTGGACCGTTTGTTAGTGACCATCACCGGCATTTGGCTGGTGTTGATTGAAGAAACCATGAAAAGCTACCGATCAGACCCGCCGACTGCTAGAATTCTCGTCCACACAGCGGCTTAATTCCACCTAGCTAGGTAGATAGTGTCGAAAATCCTACCATCATCGGGACCTGAATTCTAGGACCGGCCTTACACAGTGCGACGTTAGGGTCGTAAAGTTAGGTCGTAGGGTCGTAGAGTTAGGGTCGAAAACAAAATGATGTGCGTACAAGTGGACCATTTACAACTACTTGTACCAGTGAGAACTATCAGCAATTTTAAAATTAACGCTCTAAAAGTGAAAATAGCTTCGTTCTGGAACACAACATCGGACGTTTCTGACTGCCCGTTTAAGTCATGTTCCCAAAAAAATAAGCCGCCGATTAATATCCACAACATTTCCTCTTTGTTGATTATGACATAATAAATATAACTTCTCCCAGGGATCAAAATTCGAGTTATGAAGTCTAGAACGTTTCGTTTACGAGTTATGCTCCATGGTAACGAGTGCAACCGCTTAATATGTGTTGTGGGTTGCCTGTTTTATTTCATTCTCTGCAAAATTCTATACTTATCGTTTTAAATGTGTTTGATACCCCTTACGAGTAATTCCATATCCAACAGAAGCACATTTTCATTATTGATGTTTTGCAAATTGTATTTCTTGGTGTGTTAAATCTGGAAAAGATACAGGATCATCCATTTCACACGGCCTCTTCTTTTCCTTCGTAGCCTACCGCTCCCCCTCTAGCGATCCCCAATGCTTTTCGTTTCGCCCTTCTCTCAAACGAGGGTGCCACTGAGGGCACAAATAGCTTGCGACGAGCTGAGAACCCAAATAATGAGTAACAAATACTATACGCACTCGGAAAGCGACGTGGTGCGGCGAGATTTCGGAACTGTCTACCTGTTTTATCGCGCGAATTCACGTGGCCAACGACAGCCACCTACTAATACCTGATGAGCTCAATGGATGGAACCGTAATATTTGAAGAATTTTCTAGACCAATTATTAGGCATTCTAATTACAAACATCCTCTTAAAAGTAGTGTTATCAATAAGACTTTCTAAAAACATCACGAGCAATGGATACAGAAGAGTGTTTTTCTATAGCCTATTCATCATGCTCGTGTCTCCCTTCTTCTTCAAAACACTTCTACACACTTCTCTGTAAAGACCTTCATAGCGCCACGCTGTCGAAATTGTTTGAGAGCAATTTAAATTCAAAATGTAAAATAAATCATGGAAATGCACTGTATAAGATGAGCCATTTTCTGTGTTCTTTTGTTTTTTTCAAAAAATACACAATTAATTTTTTTAATACCTCTCAGGCTGGTATAATGTACATTTCCAGCAATGTGTATTCATCATTGCATTAATGAGTGGAACTTCTTCAAATGACTTCCTATAAAGTTTCTCGAAAGCTCAAAAGTTTTCTTTAAAAAGGAGTTTCAAATTTCGCATATACAGTTACATTTCAACGACATTTTCTTAAAAACGGCTCCAAATTTTTCAACTAATATTTCCATAAAGGACGAGATTTTACTCTTCTATACTATTCTTAAAGTAATATTTCGGTTCTATCGAAACCGAAAAATTAATTTCGGTATAGGAATCGAAAAATTCGAGAAAATTTCAAAATAATGTACTTAGGGCGGCGATAGATGGCAGCGGGTAGATGGGGCGAGATCGAAAGGCCAACACAGACCAAATATATTAGAAAGCTATTACGAGAAAGTTTGTGCCATTCTGAAACACCACTATTTAGAAAGTGTTATATAATTATCTGCTGACTATATTGTAATATTAAAAAGGCAATTGAAAATTTAGAATTTGTTTAATAAATTTAATTCAAATTTGTTTAATAATTTCAATTGAACACGGAACTTTTTTGCGTTCTAAGACTAATTCTGGACAAATTATAAGCATATCAAGAAACCGTTCCAACTTATAACAGCCAGAGATCCAGCGATTAGATACATGCAAAATAAATTTTTTTGTGAACCATCAGGAGTGCCATTATTAAGACCACAGCTTTGATTTCTAGCACAATATTGGCGACATTGTATGTAGATGCACGGCGCAAATGTGTGTTGGAAAGATTCCACATATTCGAAATTTCTTTAAAGAAACTGCTATAAATGAAGCTGTGTGATTGGCCTTCACTTCCTTTACAGCTATATTAATGCTCACCATCAAGGATCCTTCCAGGAAATGAATCGTTTCCCCCAAAAATGCTCTTTCTTCCACAGTTTCTGTCCATCTATCAAGGGCTATCCATATGTTTTGCTGCTTCTACGTATCAATTGGTTGTTTGCAAGCTCACTTACATTGTACTTTTCTCTGAGTCATTTCTCCGTGAAGGCAGATGATGACATTACAAAGGAAGCCGCAACTTTCATCAGATGACTGGACCCTAGGCGTTTACATATCAGGAACCTTCTTGCTAAACAATGACGAAAAATATAGACAATTAATCACCACTGAAGTCAGGCATAATTCAGCACTCTATTTACTTGTTCAAGAAGTATCTTGCGAGTAGGTTACACAATGGAATTATTAAATTTATTATTGAGTTTATAAAGAATTGGGTAAGTAATTGTTAATCTTTAGGGACGTTAAATCCTGGTATGTAGTTTTTATCCTTGTTGTAAATCTATGGATGCTGATGTCCCTGCTGATGGCTTCAAAGATTCCATTTCATCATTATTTGTAATTGCTTCATTTATCAACTACATTTATAAAAAAAATAATGAAAAAGTAAATAAAATCAATGTACATTTGTCAATGTCAATGTACACAGAGAGGAGATAAGATTCTGCCAAGTCTGAAAGTTGGTTTATTAAAAATATAATACATATGAAAAGGAGGCTTCTTCATACCTAAATCCATAACTTCTAGCTCCTTTTCTGTTTGACCTGTTCTCCACCTGGGAAATTCTAAAACCATATCTACGTGCACGTTTAAATAAATTCATTGTCTTTCCACAATCTGTATTTGCTTTGCACTGACTGGCACTTTCTGGCTTTGCACAGACTGCATTCTGCTGTCTTTTCATTCTTCAGCAGCTTCATTCAGCAGCAGTCGTGGCCGAGTGGTTAAGGCGTCTGACTAGAAATCAGATTCCCTCTGGGAGCGTAGGTTCGAGTCCTACCGACTGCGGGTTGTAAAATTTTAACCAGAGATTATTCTACAGATTATTGTTATGCATTATTTAGCGTTTTAGTGTTTGATAATGAAAACAGAAACAGTTTATGAATATAGAAACAGAACATACGGGATATTAATTTAAAAAGAGTAGAAGTATTTGAAAAACTAAGTAAATAGCTGTCTTGTCAGAAACGAAAACAAAGGGTCAAGGGATAGAGGAAGTTAAAGACTACATTCATATATTTAGTGGGGTGAACAAAGAAATTAGAGCAAAGAGAGCAGTCTCCATCGCCCTATTAAAAAGATATAAAAATAGTATTAAGAGCTGGACATGCGTCAATGAGAATATTTTAACACTAGATTTTAAAATAAAAGGAATAGAAATGTGTTCGATATGTGTATAAGCCCAAAATGACAATGCTCCTAAAACAGAGAAAATTGCATTTTTAATCAATTGACGAGTGTATTAGATGGAATTTTTAATAAAAAAGATGAATTTTAATTGCAGGTTATACTGATAGAGTTGTAAGGCAAGTCCGAAATGATGTGATCGAAAGGTATGGCGAGGAAACTGTCAATTATATTGCTAAAAGGCTGATAGAAGTGTGTATGCAATATATGGCTTACAAATCGGGAATGAGTTCTTTATACTTAAGGATATTTTCAAATTTATATGAATTACAGGAACAAGATGAACAATAATAGATTACGTACTTGGCAAACATAACAACAAAGCCGAAGGTGAAAGACATCAGAGTATATAGGCGTGCCTAATTCAACTCAGATCATTATTTGTTGAGGTCAAAATTGTCTCTTTCATTTGTGAATACAACCCTACAAAATGATATTCAAGGCATACCTTGCACCATACCAATCCCGAAATATAAACTTCTGAACCATCAACAAAATTTCTGTATAAGCTCAGACTTAGTGGAGAGCTATCAAATATAGATTACAAACTACCCAATCTCTCTACGAAGGATAGTAAGAGCTATCCATGAGGCTGCTTTTGAGAGCCTTGGAGAAGCAGGAAGTCATAAAGGGAAAATAATTGATATGTTGTGGAATAGTTCTTTAAAAAAGAAAGAAAGAGAGAAAGAAAATACTAGAACATAAATAATAATATATAAATATTTAAGATGATGATAAACATGTGTGTAGTCAAATATGTAGTGATACAAAAAAGAAAATTATGAAAGATAAGAATGCAGCTTGGGGGGGAAAATGTGAATAAAGTGACCAATGCATTGGCAATACTAATGAGAAACAATGATCAGCCTTACAACTTATAAGCTTACAACAATGGAAAGAATATTATCAAGAATTGATGAAAGAAGATAGAAAAGAATTCACCATTTTTTTTCAAAATTAATATGGAGATTACATGGAAGACATTACAATAAATGAGATTGGAAAGGCTCTTAGTACATTTAAAAATGGAAAGTCTCCAGGCCCAGGTGTAATGTATTTGGAGCTGTTAAAAAATGATCCTATTTTCACTTCTCAAACGTCTCTGCGGACGGCAATTTTACGAAAACTGACCGTGTACAATACAGTTGTTTTATAAAACATTTTATGTTTCATAAAACAAAACTGACAGCGTAAACTTCCGTGAGAATCATCTTATTACAATACGAGATGGGATAATTATTTAACGATGCTGTTTCGCTGAATTTGACAATCCTTCAAGTATTAAAATGAAATATTGTGATGGTACGAATATCGTACGTTTTTTCCACTCCAAAATTACGAAATTCTATAATTTTCTTTTAGATTATGCTATTCATCTTAGAAAAGTTACAAACTGATGTTGATAGTAGTTACAAGGAGGCTTTGGATTTTTGGCATGGTATTTTATTAGCACGTATTACGAAACTGATTATAGCCCTGTGGTGGGAACATCTGCTTGACAGGCAGACACAATTTCCATTGTTATCACTGAGAGCAGTTTAAGTGCGCCAAGTTTCTTCACTCTCCTCGTGTGTTAAAATTCAAGGAGAGAAGGTCATTGCATCTGTGGCGTGCGACTTTTTCATGCAAACTATTATTTTTGAAACTAGCCTTTTGATATCTCAAATGAGGTGTTCCCACAATCGTAGGTTTTGATCCCTCCTTTTCATGCACATGTTCCTATGTATGTATAATTTAAAATCTGCTTTCCAATGAGATTTATTTATTCTATTGCTTTGTTCAGTGTTGAAACACTTTTCTGTCAAGAATTGTAGGAATATTCATGTTAACTATTTAAATTATGTTGACTTTGGTTACTCGTAGACAATCCGACAATGATTAAGCAAAGAAGAAAACCATTGTTTTTTGTCGAAGTTAGTAAAATTCCCAATTTTATTTAATAAAAGTCTTTTTCGATAACAGCATTGGTGAAAAGCAAAAAAAAAATTCTAAAATTCCATGATTAATAGTGACTCATTGATGCATTTTGGTAATATCCGCTTCTCTGGCAGATGTTCCCACCAGAGGAATAGTTGCTAGAAGTGAGGTAGGAATCATGATGGAAAGACGTCGCTTCATGGTACGACTTAGTAGATTATCTGTGTTCCAATAACTCTTATTACAATATCGATATCAGTTTCGTACTTAGGCCATATTCGATCAAAGTGGATATAATTATATATTACTAAAGTATTAAATTGTGTTATTAGATGCTTGTTGTTACAAGAAATGATGTGCATTGCTTATTTACAGTTACATGAACATGTATTAGTCATCCAGAAAAATAATCGACCTATGTGGGAGTGACAGCTCCATCGCCAAGCATTTATAATGTGTGTACAATCATTTGGTTCATTTTGTGAACATTTACTGCGTAACTGTTGATAGTTATCGATACCACCTTGCTTAAAGAGCCGACAAGAAAGTACCACGTGTTTTTGTTCACTTTTCACTTCCTGTGTTAATCCACAAATTCACTGTTCGCGCACTACTAGTGTAATTATCCACAAGCGTACGAAACACAAGGTTAAAAAACAGATTGTATCTGATGTAAACATTGTTGGTGCCGTGATGAGTTGGTACAATTATTTTTTGGTGAGCCCCAAGTTAAAGCGGTTCTTTTATGGTCATGTGTCTCGTGATAAATGTTCGATTTTAAGTACTAATGTTAAAAGTGAGACGATTCTTAAGTGTCCAGATAAATCTGTGAATGCGACAATGAAAACAAAATCCTTTTGTCTGACCGCATCAGCTACTACTGACAATAATGTATCAGAATGTGATGTGTATTCTTGAATTAAAATGAAAGGAACGTCAGTAAGGCTGTCAAAAACAAAGTGTGTTACACACGTGGTAAATGTAATTTTATTTGCTCATAGGACTGCGCCCAACCTCAAGTTGACCTACGTCAGCTTGCAAGGATTTCCCCCAATGAGGTATCTCTCACAAACAGGCCATCGCCTGAGTCGGGACAAACTCTAAGCTGTCAACGGTTTTCCATACATGTATGGTAGTGTAGTGCGTGCACGTGAGTGTAAGTAAGAGGTGAGGAAAGGAGAAGGTAGAGGAAGAAAAGATCGCGCGCGGTCCGTGGCGTTTCTTAGGGAACTGTTCCGGTATTCACCTGGTATTGATCGGAGAAACTACGGAAAACTACCGATCAGAGCAGCCGGCCGCTAGAATACTCCTCCATGCAGCGTTTGAATTCGACCTAGCTGACAAGCTTGTGTTGAAAATTTTACCACCGTCGGGAGTCGAACACCAGAAACTCCCGGTCAGAGGCACTGCAGTGACATCAGTTGATGCCCTGAGCCACCCCTGCCGGTCGCAAAATAAAATATCACTTTCTCTATTCGTATCGTCAATAACTATTCTGGTCTACTAATAATTAAGCTTCAACATACAAAAATCTAAATCCTATATGTGCTCTCTCCGTAAAGAATATCTGAATGTATGTCTGGGATATTTTCTAATGCAATGTTCACAATAATGATTTCTACTCACTTTTTCAGATATTTCATCATTAACTTTAGATATAAAATTTTCTGACTTCTAAAGTTAGACAATGGTTAAGTATTCGTTATAGTACATGTACAAAGCAAAAAGCAGTGACGGATTGAATGATGAGATTCCTTTCTCAGAAATTTTCTGACTGCTTTTTCAGTTCTGTGCTGTATATGAATGTCCGATAAAACAAGTCCGTTTCTTTATTTTATCTAGTTTTCTTCTACGATTTTGTTTTCAAATATATGTAACCAAAATGAAAGTGGTCCAAGTTTTCACCTTGCATCATGTTTTCAGCTTTCCTTTTCCATTACATCTTATTGAATTATAAAATATATTATACATAATCTTCATAATCTATAAAATTTTGTAGATATGCCAATCTTCCAAATCAAATATAAAGCAATAAAACAAGATGTAACATGTCTTTTTTATTTCTAATTAATTATTAATTGTATGTACGATTAAATGCAACAATTGCGGTTGACATCACTTTTAAGAAAAAATAGAAATATTGTGCACACCTTTCGTATCACAAAAGAGGTTTCCCAACTTTTTTAAGACGGGGTTCTTGAAGGAAAACTCTTTTCTCGGGATAAAGTCGTCCCTTTGTGTCAAAGGAGCGCTATGAATAGTGCA
The DNA here is from genome assembly GCA_017312745.1 of Gryllus bimaculatus. NCBI lineage: Eukaryota > Metazoa > Arthropoda > Insecta > Orthoptera > Gryllidae > Gryllus > Gryllus bimaculatus. The sequence goes on along the minus strand of BOPP01000026.1, from coordinate 766,318 downwards.
ACGCTTCTTTTATGCCTGATGTTCTCACCGGAAACGAAAAGCATTATTGTCACCTTTTGTGAGTATATTTGCTTTGACAAGACCTACCAGTAGACTCTACAAAACGCAGTTTAAGCACGGCAGTCAAATCAATATCTAGATCAATAGTGTGTGAAGTCCAGAAAGAGGTTTAAACCGAAAAGGAAGAAGTTCCGAACTGTATCTAATGATTGTAAGCTAAATTGCCATAATGCCACATCTAAATTCGCTTTTGTTCAATTTGAGATGTCCAGCAAATCTTTGATCTGCACAAATAAATATATTACATTATTAAATAAATATAAATATTGCCATGTATTCAGATCGTGCCACTACCTTCGTGTTGAGTCATACGAGTACTTTATTCGCAACACATTTAGCCGTCAGAGTTGGAAATAAATTCGATATAGATATGATCGAGTGTTCGATTACCATGCAAAAGAAATCGCCCGCTGAATCCGGTGGATTAGCCGACTCGCTTGAAGTTGGATTTCGGGTTGCTGCATACGCAAAGCTCAATTGATGTTCGCTACGCCGTGCTTCTCCATGGCGGAGAGACGGATGTGCTATTGCTCATCGTATTCGACTTCAGCCAATGAGCTTCAGGCACCGGTTTGCGTCACAACCATAGCGGGAAATTTAAACGCAGCCATGTATCCAAAGTATCACCTTGTTACAAGTCATTGAAATATATATATATATATATATATATATATATATATATATATATATATATATATATATGCCAACGTCCCCTCTCAACAAAAAATAATATATGAAGCATTTCTTTTAAATATTGCATCTTGGGCTGCTTCATCATATTATTTTGTGTTGGTCACCGTCGAAAAGTGTCACTTTATACCACTTTCAAAATGTTTCTCATCACTTTTCCCTCTCCATGCAACATGACGACCACCACCAGACTGGTCTGACATCTGGTCTGACTTTTCGAAGTGTCCGTGTTGTGGTTTCGTGGTTCATGGCGTAAATTGGTGATGCGCAGAACGAGCCAAAATCGGTGCGCCAGAGTAGCACACCCATATCTTTCCACCATGCTCGAACTCCCCAATGGGGAAAATCGCAACTCGATTCGTCTCACGGTCGAGAAGTAGTTGACTTTTCCGCGTTCCGTGTTAGTTCCAACGTCGTCATTAATTGCCGCGTAGTGCCACCACAACGCATTCTTTCTTATTGCTTCTGATAATGATTATTATTTATGCCGAAATCATTAACTGGACAGATTTCCAAAAATCGAATCTATGAAGTTTTATTTCTAACGCGCGTGATGGCCATCCGTTGTCTGCTGCATCACTTCCCTGACGGAGTTATTGTGAATGAAGCAAATCGATGGTGCGAAGGCGAAAAAAAATGAAGTCGTCAGATGAAGCTGAGCCGGGGAGGAGACGGCAGACGCCAGCGGTAGCGTTTGAGTGAACGACCGCATCGGCCGCGGGAACAGGAAAAAGAATCGTGTTGGGCGAGCTTAACTTCTGTCAGGTTGCAAGCGCTGTGGAATGTCGACGGGCGCGGCCGTGGGCGAGCAGAAATCTCAATCGCAGCTGAATTTCAGCAGAGCTCCAACTGCGTTCAATTTGCGAATAGCTTATAGTATTCGGGAGATTTGGAAAGAGTAACGTAACACATTATGAAGTTACCACATGATCTGTATCGTGAAGCCACTTTATGCTCGTTCTGTTCTAAATGGAAACATTTACAAGTTGTGATGATGTTGCTTGGTGGGAATATAGCGAACACACTCTTCACATACTTTACTCACACTCTTCCGTAACAAGGAAAAAGGTCTGAGGTCTCCAATTGAGGACCTTGCCATTTGGCATTCGTGCGGTTCGCTTTCCTTCTGAACTTCTCAAAGCAATAAATTACAACCATGCCAATCAACATTTATTTCGTTGCTCATTACAACATAAACAATACTTATATTCTCTTGTGAGTTAATTGTACTTATATTATGCAACTCGTTTATAATGTTCGTCTTTATTGTATAAGTAAATATTTTAAAAAACGAGTAACTTGGGAGCGGCAAAACTCCACCTGTTTGCTTTCCAGAATCAACATCCTTGATGGCCACTGAGAGACTACGTGAATGATACGAAGGAGAGAGTGTATCGTGTTTTCTGGTGCGTCAACTTCTTTTGGTTCAGTCAGTATAGTGCATGTTATATCTGGAAAGTAGTTGTGTTCCTCTTCCGCTGGTACGTGAGATCCGACACCGATCTACACGTCATTGCGAGGCACCTCCCCAGCCGGGAGAGCTCTAAGCTGTCGAATGGTCTTCCTGCTAGTGTGGCACTGTAGCGCATGTAGAAGTTGGTGTGTGGGCAACGGAAAAGGAGGTGACATGGATGAGGAAAGGAAGATGGCGCGCGGAACGTCACCCTTTGTTAAGGTACTACTCCGGCATTCGCCAAGTATTGACCGGAAAAAACCGCCAGTAAGGGCATCCTGCCGGTCAAAGTTTTCTCTATGCATGGTCATAATTCGACTTAGTTATAGAGCTGGAGTCGCAAATCTTCCACTGCCGGGACTCAATTGAGACGGGCAGTGGCAACAGCTGTTCCTTTGAGCAATCCCAGGGGGTCGGTATGAATCGAATTCAGAGTATTTTGGGGTTGAAAATATGCAGGTGGAATCAGTTGGGCTTCTTTGAAATATAATTGGTGCAAAAGAGGCAATTTATCAGCTGTAATCAACCGCACGTTATACACCCCTTGCCTACTGATGAATCAAATAAAATCAATCGGCCACGTCGTAATCGATGAACGAAGCACAACCGTGAGTGCAAATGCTTGTGAGTACGTTAACTCCCGCCTCAAACTGCTACTACAAAAATATTCTGCTTGTGAACCATTCGTCTCAACCCCTTGCAGCTCTTATCAGTTGACTCGGCGTCCCTAGCAGGATGAAACTAGAGAAACCATATGCAATGCACATTTCATTCCATGTTGCAATGGAATATTTCTCGTTTGCTGCAATTCTTCCGACGAAATGCGTGAATATTTTGCATGGCCAATACTCAATTTTTCGGTTTTGTATTATTGTTGTTGGTAATAAAAAGGATTGGTATTCTTGAATAGTATTATTTGCAATGATTATAGTTGGATTTTCATAAACAAACATTTTATTTATTCGAAGTGTGCATATCAGTTCTCTGTCATTACTGCCTTGAAATTATTGTATTATTTCATTCATAGAAATGCAGGAGAGAAATTGTGAAATTTGCCGGTCAGAACTGACAGAAAACAATGTCGAGATCACTTCACGGTCCATTACACATACACACTGTTCACGTTGCCCCACAAGTTAATATCGCACATTTTGAAATCAAAAGAAGTGAGACATAACTTTCCTTATATTCATTCTGTATTTTATCTGCGATCATAAAGTCACTTCTTACTAACAAGTAGATTTAGTATTATGCTGCACAAAATTGAGATTTAGAAACTCCAAAGGCTTAGATAATTACAAATAATTTCTGAAATGGAATGAGTATTGATTTCTAGGGCCATAGTTTAGAGAAGGAAACGGTGCAACCTTATAAACTTAAGAACATTTCAAATTTTACATGAATATGTACGATATCTCATTAAACCAAAATGCAAGAAATTATTAACAACAAGATTTCTTTTTTCAAAACGTGTGTCCTTCCATCTTTCCGACTCTCCATCAGTCCGTCTGTACGTCCCTCCATCCGTTCGTTTGTGGACAACACTAGCGCCTACATTATTCATAGATTTTTTTAAAAAACAATATTTCCCTGTGAATCTGGTCCCATTCAATAACCTTGCATTTTGAAAAGAACTCTTTAAATTGTGGAAGTACTTCATACGAAGCCCCAGGACATTTTAAAAATTAGTTCAATAGTAGCTCTAATTTTTTCTTCAACTTTCTCGTAAGACTAGAGTGAAATGCCCTTATTAAAATCGCACAGGTTTGATTTTCGCAGTGAATTCTGGATTTTTGAAAATTGCAAAAGTTTGAAAGTTAACACAACAACATTATCAATCTGTGGATCCCCACCTATTTTTCCTTCGATGGAAAACACAATATTTTAAGTAATTTGTGGCATTAGGAGTATTATATGCGAATTTTATAGTGTATATAAATGTCTATTTCATTAATTATTGACTATTTTGTGTTTAAATGCCAAAATGTTGCCTATTATCGCATTTATTGATTCAAATACAATTATCTTTGTTCAATTTTTTTATTGTAATTTTTTTCGTTTTTATTCTCCAGACTACAGAGAAATTGAATTATTGATAAATCTATTTTCCCTTTTACTGTCACAACAGTTCAGATATTTCGGTATCATGAAACACATGAAAAATTACTTATGCAAGTCGAATTATTTTTACTTAGAAGTTTTAAACAATTTCTGTCTCAAAAAGGCTTCAAATTTTTTCTTAAAATTCTCCTCGTGTGCATCAAAGGACGGTGAATGTTGGTACCGGTCCCACTTTTCGCAAATTCTCTACATTTTTGAAAATTGCAAAAAGTTAACATTGCAAAAGTACAACATTGAAAACAGAATTTTTTGTCTTCAATTAAATGTGCTTTTAAAAAATAGGATCTTTAAAAAATTCTGCGTGAAAATAATGCAAATTATAAAAAAAATTATCAAATTCCGCTACAATTTTTTTCCACGGATAGATCCAGAGACACAATAAAATAATATTCTCATTTTTGTTGAAATCTCTGAATTTTAGAAAAATGCAAATTGTAAAATATTTTTAGATATAATGCGAGAAAAGTGTGTGATGATGTAAAACCATCAGTTACAATTTTGTGTTATGCATGGCCATTAAAATAAATCATATAATATTTTCAATTATGTTTAAAATAAATATTAGAAAAATATCTTACTGTGCAGAACTATAGTATGAGTTACCATTTAAGGAAAAGCAAAATAACAGGTTCTGCGATTGTCTTATGCCTATTTTACATTTTTAAATGCCTATTTATCCTGCCTATTTCTACAGTTAGTTGTGCCTACAAATCCGCAGCTTAAACATTATTGAAAATAGAGGTCGTTTCTTCATGAAATTTAATTAATGAAATTTGATTTCCACAATTAGATCTTTAATTTATGTTAGGTTCATTGTTTCAAAAATATTAGTGTTTCCGTTCAGTATTTATGAATAAAATATGGGTAATATTAAAAACATTATTTTCTCAAAAACAACTCCAGTTTTTTTCTTTAATCTCTTCGTACGGATAATTAAAGACTGGATAACGTGAAATAAATGCTATTTTGATGTAGATTTTTTATTTTTCACAAACTATAGTATAGTATTTTTTTAAACTATTTATTTGTTAATATTTATATTACGGTCGTTCTTAAACATTATTGTGCACTGAATACAAGTGCTTCAATAGATTTCTTGTGAAGTTTCTCGAAAGTGTTCTGTAAAGGTAGTTTATTTTGAGAAAAATTTCTTTGTGTGCGATGATAGATTTTGGTGCTTAAGTAACTTTGCATTGTTGTTATGGAAACTAATGGTGGCGATGTAATTAAAACACACAGATTAAATGCTGCAAAGTATAAATGCCACGAATGCATGTAAAGTTCCGTTTTAGTTATGTTATTAGTTTATAAAATGATTATTCTTTCTGGCCATCATTTTTTACAGACAAATATTGTGTTAATAAATGAACATCACACTGTCATAATTTATTTTTCATTTACATTTCAATGTTTTTACTAAAGTACATTCTTGATATGATTTACAATTGTTTTAAGTAAATGTAATTTGATATTCATAATGTTATTTTAAATATTATAGAAACATGAAAATGTTTAAAACAAGGACATTACCACTTGTAGTAAAAACATAGAAATGTAAATAAAAAAATTGTCTTGAACAATGTATTGTTAATTTATTAACACAATAATTGTAAAAAAATTAAGGGCCAAAAATAATAATTACATTTATAAGGGTAGCAGACTAATATCATGTATAAAATGTTAAAATCATTATTATAATGTAACATAATTGTAACTTTTTACAATTAGTACAGTCAAGTGTCTAGGTTTCCTGACACGGGGGCTTCGAGTAGGTGAGCCAAAGTATGTGTTGTGGACTCGTGGAAGGCTGTAAGACAACGTTTTATTTCGTGTTCGTGTCGTGGGGGGGGGGCATTCGAAATCCCTCGTGTATTACATCTACACCCCAAGTCTTCCATAATTTATTGACCTGACGGGTAACTCTGTCTGCGGTCTGTTTGTGTGCAATTGAGGAAATGGATCCCTAAACTCAGGACAATGACACAACCACTGCGATGGGACCAAGGAATACCGTGGTTGGTCGAGATGGTCCTATGCAATGCTCGCAAAGCCCGAAGATGCAGTTAACTGGCAATTTCTCCAGAGAAGCTATAGGATCCACGATAGGCCCTGGTAGATGTTTTAGGCATCAATAGCTGGCAGCTGGGAATACAATAGGATAAAACTGAAAAGTTTGCTTAGCTTCAAGAGATTCGGTAACTAAATAGCACGAGAATGTCTGTGCAATTCTGTAGCACCTAACTGATACAATGTAGGTAAAAAAGGGTCGACTGTCTGGCTTAAGAAAAGTCAAGTAAGTCGCAGCTATTTATGAATTCTATAAACAGTAATGTAACACTCGTGTGACAGTAATAAAATAATTTGACCCCCAAAAGGACAGCAGTGACGGAGACATGGAGACGGTTGAGGTTAGAGTGGATGAATAATATTTATTTAAATGTAATATTTACTGTCATCTTTTATATTTCATATCACAGTTGTGATGTTAAACTGAAAGAGCCTTGGGTAAAAAATGAAATGGGAATACTGCTGGATCTTCTATCAAATATTGGGAGGGGGAATATCCCCTCCCCCCCTCACCAGAGACTTCCATGATGCTGGACGAAGCCACATTGCTGAAATTCCTGTCTTCCTGAAATTCCCGTCGTTCGTGCTGGAAGGAGCTAAAATCTACAGACTCGTCAATTGACGTAAGCAAGAATCGAAATTGACGTGAACAACTAAACGTGATTAAAAGTAAGCGTACATTTTGTCACTTTTACGTTTAATTAATTTTTAGTGTAAAGACTTGTGAAATATTAAACGCATTATTATTTTTTAATTAAAATCACGAATCAACAAGAGGAGTAAAGTAGAAGCCTCAAAAGAACATCCTGAAGAAACACAAATCTGTTAAACAATGTAGATTTAACATTAACGCCCCTATTACGAGCTACGTTCTTAATTAAGTTCGGCTTTAGAAAAGACGAAGGATACAGTCATTCTCCCATCTTACATTCGGAGTAAAATCGAAAATGTGGGCCCGAGTGAGGAGTTCCCAAGAGAAGCAAGCCTGACAGTCAGTGCGCATTCAGTGATTCGGCAATAAGCTAATAATACCCAGTAGTCAATGTGTCTCAGCACCATGAGATAAATTTTACTTTTTCACAGACGTACGGATAGTAAATACGTATTATTCAGAAAATTGTGAAATGCTACAAAAAACTGCGATTTTTCAACAAAAAATCTGAAATTGTAGGGCCCTGATACAGAAAAAGTGAATATATCTTTTTTCAATACGTGGTAAATTTCTTGTTGCCAAAATAAATATTCCTCCTCCTTTCTGGACTTTCTGGAATTCTTTTAATTTTCAAGGCACAATTTTTCTTAAAAATAGCTCTATTTTTTTAAGTTCTTGTAAGAATAGAATGGAATATACTTGTAAAGATGTTATTGGTCCGATATTCACTGTTAACTTCGAATTCTCGAAAATTACAATATACTGAAATTTGTTGAATTTCCTTGTATATTATCGAAGATTTAGATTTTTCAAATAAAATTTGTTTTCCAATTTAATTGGCTAGGTACACTTAAAAAAATAATTGGTTTTGAGTGAATATGAGCAATATTAAAAGCAACGTTTTCTCAAAAATGACTCCAATTCTATCGTCTTTCCCGAGATTCGGGAAGGGTTAACAGTCGTGCAAAGGTTAACAGTCCATAGACTGTACTAATTATTCAGATTTATGCAATATTTTAAATTTTATAATGCAGTGCACGATCTAAGATATAAGCTTTATACGTAGCATGTTCAGCGGCCAGTATTCATACTAAATATTAGTTCGCACCGCAGCCGCTAGATTGCGTGCGTATACATTCATTAAGCGGTTGCCAAGGATATAACGCTGCTATCAGCCAGCATGGGAAACATCACACTGCATGCTAAGAATGGTCTCATTATTCCTGGCGTATCGTCGTTGATGACAGACAACTACATTATATGAAAAAAAACAACAAAATTGTTCAGAAGGAAGGAAAAGCACTTTTTTATGCAAATAATATTCAGTTGGCTCATTCACACTTAGTTAATCATTCCACTGAAGTAATGCAGGCGATATTTCTTTCTCCCTATTCTTAATTAAGAACAGCGAGTTATCAACACTGAACTACCAATATGCTGACCCAGCGTGTACTTTAGTGTTGTTTGCTGTTCATCGTTTTCTTGAATGGCGTAGCAGGCGTTCTCGTGGCAGGGGATGCAGGGGCAGAAACGAGTGAGGAAAAATGAAATATACTGTGCTAGAAGCGACAATATGGTGGAGTCTGGGCCTGCCTGAGACTGTCTGAGGGTACTGGAGTTCATAAAAGACGTTATAAAATATACAATTTACATTTATTCATGCCTAAAAAAATTACATTGTTGATTTATGTGACAATTAGTACACGTCTTACAATATAAAAGTGTGATTGTACTCTCTTCCATTTCATAGGGGATCTGGCTAAATTCAACTCTAATTGCAGTGTGAATGAATCATCTTTGCACGTGAAAAATTCTGTAACGAGTAATTACGTCTTTCTCCCACAAAACTTTACTGAAGGTAGGATGGCAAGTAGTACTGTTGCAAAATTGTAAAAATATTAATATAACATGAAACGTTACAGGCCGTTTAACCAAACGATCCTCTCCTCCTAAGGAACTATTTTGAGAACGTTTCAGTAACGTAAATAACCAAAACTCTCCCATATGAAACAAAACAATGTGTTAAAAAAAGTAATTGTATCATATTTACCAAAAAACAAGAAATAGGAATGTTTATTTATAATACAAAACCATGCCCAATTGGACATCGCAAAAGAAAATAGGAGATGGGAAAGAATGTATAACTGGGTAAGATAGCTCAGCACAACTACGGTGATGTAAAATACTCTCAACCCTCAAATAAGATGATCTTTTCCCCCTGCGTCACATACAGTTTTTACTGTTGTTTTTTTTTTTTGACTGAATAAATCTAAATCTAAATCTAAGCCTCAAAGCAAAACGTGAATAAAATTTTCCTGTTCAATAAAAAACCCTTACATCGGTTCAATTACATTGATAAGAAGGGTGTCATTCTTTTCCCGTATCAGAATATATCTGAAATTACATTACGATTATATGCACTACGAAGCTGAAACTACGACACGTGCAAAAATTAAATTTCTCCTCAGTATTATTTTTTATTTGTTGATAAAAAATAACTTAAGCGCAACGATATGAATCAGTGGCCAACCGGGAGATGGTTAGATCTCTCCGGAACAGGCTTGCAGCTCAATCCATGAAGTTGACGCAAATATGCCCTGAATCAACAAGCGCCGTCCGTCTGGTCTGCGGCAGGCCAGGCGTCCCAGGCGTCGGAGTTCAGCAGCAGCCCGTCCACCAGCTCCTCCACCACCTCCTGCACGGCCGCGCGGTAGGCCGCGTCGCTGCGCCACTGGCGCTCGTAGTGCGCGCTGCGGTCCTGCGGCAAGACAAGGCACGTGGGCATTCGTATACATTGCATGTTTTGATTGGTCGATGTGCAGGATGCGGTTCTGCGGCAAGATAAGGCACGCGGGCATTCGTATAGATTGGTGTATTGATTGGTCGATGTGCAGGAGCGTTCGCGGCAAGATAAGGCACCGGCATTCGTATACATGGATGTTTGATTGGTCGATGTGCAGGATGCGGTTCTGCGCAAGAAGCACGCACATTCGTATACGATTGGATGTTATTGATTGGTCGATGTGCAGGATGCGTCTGCGGCAGATAAGGCACGCGGGCATTGGTATACATTGATGTTTGATTGGTCGATGTGGCAGGATCGGTCCTGCGGCAGACAAGGCACGCAGTATATACATTGGATATTGATTGGTCGATGTGCAGAAGTGTCTGCGGCAAGATAAGGCACGCGGGCATTCGTAATACATTGGATGTTTTGATTGGTCGATGTAGCAGGAGCGGTCTGCGGCAAGACAAGGCCCACGTATCTATAGATTGGATGTATTGATTGGTCGATGTGAGGAATGCGGTTCTGCCAAGATAAGGCACGCGGGCATTCGTATACATTGTGATGTTTGATTGGCTCGATGTGCAGGATGCGGTTCTGCGGCAAGAAAGGCAGCTACATTCGTATAATTGGATGTGTTGATGCAAAGATAGGCAGGCATCGTATCTGTGTGTTTGTTCAGTGATGGACGGTTCTGCGGCAAGATAAGGTCACGCGGCATTGATACAATTCGGATGTGTGATTTGGTCCGATTGGCAGGAATGTCGCGCCAGTAGCACCGGATTTGATCTTGATGTCGAGGCAACTCTGGGCAAGACAAGGCACGCGGGCAGTCATAATACATTGGATGCACTTGATTGGTCGATGTGCAGGGACGACGGTTCCCTTGCGGCAGATAAGGCACGCGGGCATTCGTATACATTGGATGTGTTTGATTGTCGATGTGGCAGGATGCGGTCCTGCGGCAAGACAAGGCGACACGGCGCACTCGTATATATTGGATGTGTTGAGTGGTCGATGTGCAGGATGCGGCAAGATAAGGCACGCGGGCATTCGTATAGATTGGATGTATTGATTGGTCGATGAGCAGGATGCGGTCCTGCGGCAAGACAAGGCTCGAGGATATTCCCATACATTGGATGGTTGGTTGGTTGGATGCTAGTAATTCCGGGATCGTCTACTACCTAGGTCATTGGTCTCGTAAATGTAGTGCATGTTTTTTTCCTCGGGAGGTGACAGTGATCTTCCCCTGCTAGATGGCGAAATCCGGCGCCGATCTACCGTCTGATAGCGGGGTTTTCTCCAAACAGGTATCTTTTTCTCACCAGAGAAACACCGCCCAAACTGGGACAAGCGATAAGCTCCCGCCCGGCCTCTCAGTGTGTGAGGTAGTGTAGTTTATGTTAGTGTGTGTGTTTGTGTGTCTAAGGGATGAGGATAGAACAAGGATGAAGAAGGAAAGATCGTGTGCGGTCCGTGGCCCGTTTGTTAGGGTACTGCTCCGGTATTCGCCTGGTGTTGATCGGAGAAACCATGGAAAACTACCGGTCAGAGCATCCGGTCACTAGAATTCTTCTCCAGACAGCCACTGAATTCGACCTAGTTGACAATCTAGTGTCGAAAATCTTGCCACTGTGGGGACTGGAACCTAGGACCTCCTGGTCAGAGACACTACAATGATATCAGATGATGCACTGAGCAACCTCTCCCGATGTAAATGTATTGATTGGTCGATGTAAAGGATGCGGTAAGATGTGGCAGAAGAGTTTTAATATATTTTGGACGAGTTAAGTGGTCAATGTACGCAATGCGGTTGTGCAACATCGGTTGCTTTGGCTCACGAGCTTTGCAATCCATTGGATTGAATGATTGATCGAAGTACGCGCTGTGGAACTGCAAAAAGGGAAGAAACTAGGACTTTACAATGCATTCGATAGTTTGATTGATTAAAATGCGCGCTGCGGTCCTGCGAAAAGCGAAGGCACAAGGAATTAGCAATTAATTTTATTATTTGCTGATTATTTTGTATCTGGGCATGTACTCTACTCGTTAGTCTCGTAAGTGAAGTGCGTGTAGTACGAGGTCGCAGTTTTCCTCCTCAGCTGGAAAGTGAAATACGGCGCCAACCGTCACGACGGCCTACGGGGCATTCCACTTCCTGATATCTACCCGCACATCTTATATCTACCTAGTATAACTACCAGTATTTGCATCAGCCTGTTGAAGAACAAACGAAAACTATGATTTACTGAAATATTTATAAGGCGGAAAAAAGTTTACGATATTCATATCGTAACATCTTATTACATTACACGATTGGTTCTCCAACTCGCAGTGTAATAACATGTACCTAATACTAGTAGTTATTAGGTCGTCCATGATTAGAACATTTGTGTTGTAATAAATCTAATAATACTTACTAGACGATTAATAATAGAAATTCACAGTGGGTCAATGATTATTACAACAGTGTGATATAATAAAACATATTTCAAAACTAATTAGTTTGGTAAAATTTGATTTTACATAACCAAAGTGAATAAAAACATATATTAGATAAGGTTTGAAAATAAAACATGGCCTTCTAGGATTGCATCGCAATAAGGTGATACTAAGTACCTACGCAGAGCATTATAGCATACCATTCTACCAAGCTTCATATACAATCTAACAACAGGTAGTATTAATTTTAACAACGACATTTAGTGTATAATTTACCATATGAATTGTAAAGTTCTAAAGAACCTGTAACAAGTATTGTACTTGATCTTCTAGGTCAATGTCCCCCATCTCGATCAGGTTTTTGTCCAGTCACACACAGTTTTCAACTGTTTTGACGTAAATAAATAAATTAAATAAATAAGTAAATAAATACCCAGTAATTAAGTAAGAAAAAAGTGTCCCGGTGACCCCAGTTTTATAACAATAGGGATGGGGTAGAGTGTGTAGCGTCTTTGCCGGGGCAATAATTCACAGACGTGAACGGTTTGTAATTTATTGAGTTTTATTCGAAGTATGCTCTAACACCTGAATACTGTTTACAATAATTACAATAAACAAAATCGACCCGTTACCAGAAGGAATGTTTATGGTCACCACAACCGCTGGCCTGATAATTTGATATCTTGTACAGTGTGATGCACCAGTTGACGTATGTGCGCATACAAACGGGTATGCCGCACTGCCCGTCTCGGCGTAGCACGCCGGCTTCAGTTCCCTGCCTCAGTAGCGTATGCATTGAAATGCCGCGCCGCGTACAACCCACACGACTTCCTACCGACGCGCCCAAGAATTGAAAGGAGTTTAGGTCCGGGGACCGTTTATATTACCTTCTGGGCCGACTGACGGAACTGCGGACTCCACAGCCGGCTGACGGACACCGCAGCCAGCATGTCTACGGGGTTCACACGATTTCCCCAAGTGGTCTACGGGGTTCACAAGTGGCCACCCACGACCCGGCACCCCTTCCCTTCCGCGCCCTAGGTTTGCCATTGTTCAGCCCGGCGTCCCTTCCCGCCCGCGCTGCCCGCTGTCGCAAACTACTTCCTCGTGCCTTTCATGTCCATGAAATGCACGTGTCTAATATTTTGTCCAGCTTGTACCAGGGGACTGACATGACGCCACAAATGGCTTCAGACACGTCAAACGATCTGATCCACAGCTCCAACCGCTCTAGATCCCGTGGTAATACTACACAAGTGTTTGGCAAGCAAGACTGTCGTCACCTGCGTGAGGTATCGCTCGTAGTCGTCCTCGGTGCAGACGAGGCGCCGCAGCACGGCGCGCGGGAGCAGGTCGGCCGGCAGGTAGCAGGCGGCGATGACGCGCGCGAACGCCGCGTAGCGCGCGCACGACGCCTCGAGCGCCTCCCGCGGCAGCAGTTGCTCCGCCGCCGGCAGCTCGCGCACCAGAGCGCGGTGGTACAGCGACCGCAGCGACGCCCCGCGCTCGGCCCTGCAACCGGACGCAAACAGCCGTTCGCCAATTCATCTATTGATTGATTGATTGATTAGTGATTTCGGGGTCACTAGGGTAACCAGGGGCATTACTCTCATGTTCTTTGAAATCCCAAATTTTTTTTTGGGCAGTAGTGGGGAGAACATTAGGATCAAACTTTGTACTCCACGAAGCATACGTCTTTGCCATTTGACTCACGCCTTTTGGCTTTTCGCTGCGACATATTTTGAATCACAAACTCCATTCAGTCCGTTCCAAGTCTTATTCGCCTCGCTGAAGAGAACCGAATAGTTCGAAAACTGTTCGCAAAACTGTAATTTTTTCATCTAATTCCATTTTGCAGTTACCGCCGATTTGGGTTCAAAATTCATCCCAAGGCCTTGGCAACCCTACCAAAACTCAAAACTTTTGAGTTGTATTTGGGAACCATTAATTAAATAAGATCCCCTTTGGCAAACACTAGCAAACATATTATTTGGCTCACGCCTACGCCATCTTTTGCTATACTGTTTCTACTTCAATTCGTCTCATCAGCTTGGGAGGTGTTGAGAACAGCAACATGGCTGACGCATACCCAAGGATAGTAGTGAGGAGAATCTGGAAACCTTAGGATCAGATCATACACGTGTTCCGGTATCATCCAATCGGAAGCTTACACGTCACTTCAGTGACGTCACAGTGGTGACGTTAATCATCCGATTGAATGACACCGTAACAGTTGATTTACGTCAGAGGCAGCTCCAAATAAACCCAAGTGCAGATGCTCACCTGAAGGCGCGCCGCGTGGACAGGTGGAGGAAGGACATGACGTCGAGCGCCGGGGGGCAGTAGCGCGCCTGCTGGAAGTCCACCAGCCGCGCCTCCTCAGCCGACCCACTCGCGTCGTACCTGCCAAGGACATTAAAAGAAATCTATTAACACGCAATTAATTAAACACGAATTAAAAAGGAAATTAATGATGTGTAAATTAAAAAGTAATTTAAAATTAATGAATGGGAAAGTAATTACAAATTTAGTGGACTAAAAATCATTAATTAAACAGTAACCAGTAAAAATGAATTTAAATTAGTTGATTAAGAGTAAATTAATTGCAATTCATTTACTGGTAAATTAATGTATATTAAGGAGGGTCTTGTCGCAGCGCATGTGCCTTCCAGCACCAACCTGGGAAGATGGTTAACTTCAAACTATCAAAGCTGCCCCACACCGATAATGTCATCATGGTATTCTGACGTATCTGCATACCAGTTTAAAGTATACCCGCGTCTTGTACACCCGTGGGAATACTAGCTATACTGTAATTGGGGAGTTTTCGACCTTTCTATATGCTATATACGACCTTTCAAAAATGTGTTTTCAGGTCTTAAATTTTCATTAAACTTTCAACACTAAATGTTTAGAGCTTTACATCATGTTCAGTATACATATAAGTATAAATATGCATGTAAAAGTACGGAGTAATTATGCTCTTTTATTAAGTTCACAATCATTTTTCACGAGCATGTACGTACTTGAACAAAACGTTCCCGACCCAGAGGTCTCCGTGGCAGACGACGTTGCGGAAGCGGTCGGACGCCTTAACCATGGCGTACGCCTTGCGGGGCAGCTGGTCGATCTTGCGCAGGATCTCCTGGTAGCGCGGCGAACGCCTGTACGCCGGGACGAGCCCGACGAGGTGCTTGACGCCGGGCATGGCGGAGGTGATGAAGTGGTTCATGTAGGACGGGAAGGCGTCCGTGAACATGTTCTCCTGCACGTGGTCGCGGAAGCGCTCGCCCAGCGGCGGCGGGCCCTCCGCCGCCTCCATTGCCAGTGATGCCGCGTGCAGCGCCGCTAGCGCCTCCAGGGCAGTCGCGCAGTGCGCCTCCTCCAGCACCTACGCCCGCGCCCGCTCACATTAGCTCTAATGCCTTCAATCAGTTGAGCTTGAGTGCACTAGTTGTGGATTGGGAGCCTTTGCGGACACGCTCGTTACCGAAAGCAAAATCCACAATATAAATTGCCACTAATTGTAACCTTGTTAACCTTTACCTATCTGCGGCCGACATATATACCCGGACGCTACATTCAAATTGCGCGGGAAGTGCCCTTGGAAGGGGTTCGAACCATTATACTATAATTTATATATATAAATATATATATACTATATATATATATATATATATATTGGTTATTATTAGATGATTAATGATTTAGTA
>BOPP01000026.1:732902-750077 GCA_017312745.1 Gryllus bimaculatus | reverse complement strand
ATAGATAGGTAGATAGATAGATAGGTAGATAGATAGATAGGTAGATAGATAGATAGATAGATAGATAGGTAGATAGATATATACATACATATATATGTAAATATATTTGAATGGTAGTGTCTCTGCCGACCGACGCGGTAGGGAGCAACGTGAGGAGAAGGCTTTGAGACGCGAGAGTAAAGTAAATAAACTTAAAAATTGGTTTCATAATCATGATAAATAAAGGATGTTGTCTGGTATCAATAATTATGGATACCAGACAACATCCTTTATTTATCAAATTAATAGAAGGTATCAACCTCCCCATCGATCTAATTAATAATTGGCTTCATGGTATTTAATACCGCCAATCCTAGTAGCCGAGATCCCCAAGGCAGTAGTGTCGTGGCGATCTCAGATCGAAGGATCGAGGGTTTGAATCCCTTCTCGGTCATCGATGTATTTGTGATCGTTCTTTCACCCCCTCATCATCATCATCATCATCATCATCATCATTCTATCACTTCAATAAAGAAGTAATAATTCCTTGATCAAGCATAAGGCTCTTGCCCTTAATGGGATTAATAAAAAAATTTCACTTCTTGCAGCGGTTTGTGATATCCATGTTGGGGTTTCCCAAAATGGGTAAAATGGGGTACAATGTATTAAAACATGCAAAGGTCTCATTTTTAAAATAATGGAATATTTTTGTTATAAGATTAATATATTAACATCGATGTTTTGTTTTCGATTTTTTTAGAGCGATACATTTTTTTCAGAAACATAGACGTTTTAAAAAAGTTCGTTATCTTTTTCGATGATTTTGTTCGTGGTAATATAGTTAAACTGCATTTAAAAATTTAAGGTGTTTAAAAATTTAAGGTGACAGAGTGCATTAAGGCAAAATATACTTTAAAGTAATATTTACATATTATGTATATTAGATACAGAACTTTTAATTCCCTTCTTTATGAATGAAAGTGTATAAAAGGTATAATAGCAAAACAGATGCTTTCTATTTTTTATTTTATTCTTTACATTCTAATAAATTTATTATTAGAATATGTGAACAAACAAGAAAATATACCGGCATTACATTTAAGAACTCTAATTAAACATGTTAACAGGATGAGAAATGCTTTATCATATTTAAAATATCGGTGTTTTGTATCGAAATATTGATGTAATCGATGTTATGATAAAATTTGCTATCCCTAGATGTGCGATTCTACTGCGCGGTCCCGGGTTTAATTTCCGTGTATGTCCCAGTATATGTTGCTGTGTGATAAAAAAATTTCAGTTCTCAGCTTGAGAAGACCGGAATACGGCGTGGGGATGTCTACGTGCTAACCACACGAACCCCATGGCCATGAGGGAGGGACGTCGCCGGTAGGCCTGAGCTCGTTGACGGGCTGTCGCGCCAAGTACATATACTAAGTGATCAAAAGTATCCGGACACGTGGCTGAAAATGACTTATAAGTTCGTGGGCCCCCTCCATCGGTAACCCTGGAAATAAGTAGGGTGTTGGCCCATCTTTCACCTTAATGACAGCTTCCACTCGCGCAGGCATACTTTCAATCAGCGCCGGTGGGCCAGCGCCCGTCCACAGCCGTGCGTACCTGTCGGTTGCCGAGCGGCCGGAAGCCCAGGTGGCGCAGGTCCTCCATGAGCAGCAGATCCTCGCGCGCCACGAAGCAGCGCGGCCTCCAGCGCCGGCCCCGCCCCCGCCCCCGCGCCAGGGCTGCCTCCATGAGCGGGAAGGCGCGCCCGTACAGCCCGGCCTCCTTGACGAAGGCGCGGCTCGACAGCGCCAGGCGCGCGCGCGCCGCGTTCTCGCGCGGCACCACCTGGCAGAAAATTGTCAAAATTTCCAGAGAGTGAGAGAGAATTTCGTTTAAAAGTGTTTCGTGAGCTACACGCAGGGGATTATGGAACAAAAACGTCAAAATTTGAACAGAATGAGAATTTCGTTTGAGATTATTTCGTGAGACACACGCAGGTAATGATGGCACAATAACGTCAAAATTTTGACAGAATGAGTGAGAATTTTGTTTGAGTGTGTTTCTTGAGTCACACGCAGGTGATGATGGAATACATATGTCCAATTTTGGAGAGGGTGAGGGAGAATTTTGTTTGAGCGTGTTTCGTGAACCACACGCAAGTAATGATGGCAGAAAAATGTCAAAATTGAGAGAAAAGTGAGTGAGAATGTTGTTTGAGCGTGTTTCGTGAGCCACATGCCAGTAATGATGGCAGAAAATGGTCAAAATTTCTAGAGATTGAGAGAAAATATCGTTTGAGAGGGATTCGTAAGCCACGCGCACGTAATGATTGAAGAAAAATGTCAAAACGTGGACAGAAGGAGTGAGAATTTCGTTTGAGAGTGTTTCGTGAGCCACTCGCAAGGGATGATGGAACAAAAATCGAAATTTGAACAGAATGAGTTAGAATTTCGCTTGAGCGTGTTTTGTGAGCCACACGCAAGTAATTATGGCAGAAAATGGTGAAAATTTCGAGAGAGTGAGAAAAAATTTCGTTTGAGAGTGTTTCGTGAAGTCCACGCGGGAAATGATGGCACAAAAACGTCAAAATTTGGACAGGATGAGTAAGAATTTTGTTTGAGCGTGTTTAGTGAGCCACATGATGATGACAGAAACCTAATGGTGGCAGAAAATTTTCAAAATATGGAGAGAGTGAGAGAGAATTTTGTTTAAACGTGTTTCGTGAAAGACGCGCAAGTACTGATGGTAGAATAATGTCAAAATTTATACTGGGACATTTTTTCTTGTGAGCGTGTTTTGTGTGACACAAGTGAGCAATGATGGCAGTGTCACAAGTTTGAGGGAAGGAGTTTTTTGTATGAGCGGTATCAAGAACCTCATGCAAGCAATGATGTCAGAAAACATCAAAATTTTAAGAGATTGAGTGAGTACGTTAGGATCTTACAGGCAAACATTCCTGTTATGCTAAAAGGTTGACATTGTATTGGAGCAAAATAATGGGGGAAACACCTGGGGGCGATCTCTTCACTTTTTTAGACAGCCACTCGTAAAAGCGGTTCTAGCAGCAAAGGCCATGCGTGTCGTGCTAAAAGTTCAATTTTTAGCACTAGTGCTAAAAGTGAGACGATGCTCAAGTGTTCAAATGAATCTGTGAATGCCACAAAGCAAGCAAAATAATTTCGTCTGACCTCATAAGCTACTTCTGACATTTAAATATCATTAAGTGATATATATGCTTGAATAAAAATAAAATGAAAGTCACTAAGGCTGCCAAAAAAAAGTATGATAGTGTGGTAAAAGTGATTTGATTTCGCCCACTCGATCTAACGACCTTGTGAGAGCGTAGGCTTCCGCGGCTGAAGTCAGTATTTACTTGGCTGTCCGGGTGACGCATCCATGGCGAAGGTGCCGACGTTTCGCTCACCATTCAGCGACCTTCCTCAGGGCATTGGCGACCGAAACGTCGGCACCTTCGCCATGGACGCGGCGTCACTCGGACAGCCACGTAAATACTAACGGCCTTGTGTCGCAACCTTTTCCACTTCCAAAATAAAACGGTGCGCTAACCCCTCGTCTGATAAAATACCTATTTTAAGACAGTCTACCCCTCAGTCTTCGTAATGGGTAGCGCGGGAGCTCACCTTGAGGAACATGTGCAGGACTTGCGCCTCTCCGCCGTCGCCCTGCCGCACCGTCACGCGCACGGGCAGCGTCTCACCCACGAAGCCCGCCACCTGCGGGTCCCCCTCGGCGTCACCGCCCCCCTCGCCAGCGTCGCCCTGGGCGGGGGCGGGGGCGAGGGCGGGCTCCACCTGCACCGCCAGCGCCGCGCCCTCGTCCAGCGCCAGGCAGCGCCGCGCCGCCGCCGCCCACTCCGCCTCCGACAGCAGTTCCACCAGCGTCGCCAGCTCTGCCGAAGACATGACGACATCGCACGTCACATACGACAGTGGCTCTACTCGATTGATTGCTGATCAGTGAAAATGGAATTATATTTTTGATTTTTCGCACTTGTGTAATCGCCAGCACTAAGAAGGATATGCAATGTGCCGAGCGCTGTCTCCAAAAGCGAAGGCAGAAAAAGGCAAAAATAATATAAAGTGGCAAATATTGGCATCAAATGCCCAAATAGGGAAAAAGGGGCGCAATGAAAATATACTAAAATAAATCCAGAAGTATAATTAAATGATTTGTATTCTTACAAGTCATAAAATAGTAACAATAACAAAAAGGTATTTTGACAAACTTCAGGGTTCTAATGATAGAATAATAGGAATAATGCAAGAAAAACACCATTAGTTTATCATTGAAAATATTTTCAGAATTTTGCGTTACAGTAAAAGAAGCAAGTAGCCTTTTATTTTTGTCTCAAGTTGTGGAAAACAAAGAATACTCCACTTCAGTGATCCCGGGCGCGTCAACTGTTGTGATCGTTTCTCCTGTGTGTGTAACGCATGTTTTTTATCACTGGAGGTGGAAGTGATCATCCCCCTTTGGATGGCGAGATCCCGCGCCGACATACACCTCGGGTTGCTGGGTTTCCCAACCTATCATCCACCAGCGCGACACCGCTCCAGAAGGCACAAGCTCTAAGCTCCTGATTGGTCTCCCGTCGTGGGGGGTAGTGTAGTGGATGTAAGTGCAAGTGCGCGCGGTTCGTGGCCCATTTGTTAGGGTACTGCTCTAGCATTCGCCTGGAATTGATCCGAGAAAAGAAACGGAAAACTACTTATTAGAGCAGTCAGCTGCTATAATTCTGCTCCAGACAGCGGATGAATTCGATCTATCTAGATAGCTAGTTTCGAAAATCCTGCCATTGTCGGGACTTGAACCGTAATACCTCCCAGACAGATGCATGTCAATGACATAGGCGATGCCCTGAGTCACCTAAGCCAGAAACACAACTCAAAATGGATGATTTTAGATTAGTGAACAGTTAGTAGATGAATGTCAAATGTACACGTAAGC
The DNA here is from genome assembly GCA_017312745.1 of Gryllus bimaculatus. NCBI lineage: Eukaryota > Metazoa > Arthropoda > Insecta > Orthoptera > Gryllidae > Gryllus > Gryllus bimaculatus. The sequence goes on along the minus strand of BOPP01000026.1, from coordinate 745,127 downwards.
TTCCGCGGCTCGAGTTCATGACTTCTCGGCTGTCCGGGTGACGCCGCGTCGTTGGCCTAGAGGCCGATGTTTCACCTGTCGTGTCGCAGGCTTCCTCAGGGTAGTGACGACTCGAAGTACTCGTAGACTCAGGGTAGTCACTACCACAGAATCAAAAATATAATTCCATTTTCACTGATTTCAAGATGTAATAGAGAATTCACAATAGCATTTCGAAGAGAGCGTCGCGAGTAAACCAGATTCGTAGTCATTATATATCATGACACCCGGTAGTCATGCGCTATTAAGATTACAACGAAAAGATAATTTCATTACACGTTAAGTGCTAATGTAAATTTTAGAGTTACTATACAAATATGAAACATTTTAGTTACTCATTTTTTACAATAATTTCTTTTATATGTGATTTTTCATTGCCTACATGCCTCTTGCCCCACTACTTTAGCTAGAATATATGCCTTTTTGCACGCCTATTTTAGTAAAAGTAGTGAACGTCCAGATAATTTTAATAATCTTTATTAATATATTTTTATATTATTTTAGGTAATAGAACGTGTAGAAATATTATATAAATTATATGATGATAAATATTTTGAATGCGAGTATGAGTCACGCCCGTAACATAACATATGCATAATTATGAAGTAAAGTAGGACGTAATATCTCGTAATGACGGTCACTTTCGTTTTTGCATGTGCGCCAATCATAAACTCACTTCTTTCCTGAAGATAGTTTGGATATTATACAGCACGAAAAGTTTTCAAGTTTCGATTTTCAATTTCCACTCCCCAGTATAATAAAAACAAATAGGACTACTCAAATATTATTTTTTAATTTCTTCAAGTACATTCCAAACAAGTAAACTTATTTTCTCATTAAATAACACAAACAGTACAAAACGGTTAAGGGTGTTGGCCCACCCTTAACCTTGATGAAGCTTCCACTCGCGCAGACATACTTTCAATCAGGTGCTGGAAGCTTTCTTATGGAATGGCAGCCAGTTCTTCACGGAGTGCTGCACTGAGGAGAGGTATCGACGTAGGTCTGTGAAGCCTGGCACGAAGTCGGCGTTCCAAAACATCCCAAAGGTGTTCGATACGATTCAAGTCAGGTCTCTTAGACCGGTCCAGGGATGTTATTATCGTGTAACTACTCCACCACAGACCGTGCAGTATGAACAGGTGATCGATCATGTTGAAAGATGCAATCGCCATCCCCGAATTGCTCTTCAACAGGGAGAAGCCAAGTGTTTAAAACATCAACGTAATACTGTTCCCTGATAGTGCCACACAAACCAACAAGGGGTGCAAGCCCCCTTCGTGAAAAATATGACCACACCATAACACCATTTGGACGTGTGCGGATTCTTTTGATCACATAGTGTACGTAAATACGCACCCACACAAGGACGGAATTTCAAATTTCCCGCTCAAACACGGGAGCGGCAGACAGCGCGCCTATCGGTGCAAACCGCCTTCAGCGTACTGTGAAAGGATGCAGCGATCATGCAGCAGGCTTAGATCGCAGCATCCGCCAATGGGAGGACGTTGCCACTTTTTGTGCGAGTGCCAGCAGCCTATAAAACTCCCGTCGCACAGCCCTGCAATCAGGAAACTATGGAGCGGTGTGCAGCAGTGAAGTCGAGATGCGACAGTGGTAGTGATGTAGTGATTGATGCAACAGCGGTAGTGATGTAGTGATTGATGCGACAGTGGTAGTGATGTAGTGATTGATGCGACAGTGGTAGAGATGACAACTTGGAAACTGTACATCGAGATGTCTGAAACGGTAAATATGTGACGACCAGGAATTTGTAACATATGGACGACTGAACTGACATCGGCACATTCTTTGTAATTAGGCACTATAAATAAATATTCCTCATGTGACGAAACTTGTGCTCAATACCAAAACACGATAGATACATAGTTCATTATTTATCTTTCATTCAAAGCTAAAAGAAATAAAGGAATCAGGAATTAAAAATTATAGCACGATCACTCGATACAAACGACAGAAAAAAAGCAATCGTTTAATTAAACAAATAACTTAGTCAATCAATCGCCTGTTGCAATTCTACGGAGTTATCTTAACATTTGAGACATGTTAACTATCATTTCGTTACCTTCAATTATATAAGTTTTATTATTACTCAAACCCAACACACTCGGCACGACTCTAACAAATCAGAATTATGTAATGTAAGTGGATCAGTTGTATACACGGTGAATGTTTGGTTGCGATTACAAACGAATACACACGTACATAAAGTCAAGATTGATTGGTTGTTTAATTAGTAACGACCATGAAAAGCCCACGCAAATATTCGATTCTGCATAAACGATTAATCTTGGGATATTAATAACGTGAAGGTAAAATTACCAGAAAGTATGTGGTTGCAGGATAAACTTCATTTCTCAACTTGACCAAAACCTGACTTAAGTTTAGTAACCATTAGTTAACTTTTTTGCGCTCATTGAATTTTCGAAAATTGCAAAAGTTAGATTTTTTTCAGGACTACAGTATTGAAGATAGAAATTTATTTTTAATGAAACCTGTTCTCCAAAATTAGATATTTAAGTAATGATATTTATTGTTTTAAATATGAATTGCGCCTGTTATTATTTTTTCAAAAAGAGAGAAAATTGTTTTTCGAACATACAGAATTTGGTATGATGGATCTGCTGACAACTTTCTCAGCCGATGTATGTGAATTTGAATCACAAAACATTTGCGGGTTCAAATAGAATTATACTATTACAACACAATAATGCACCACTAGTTATTATAATTTATAAATATTTTCTTTAAGTAAGCTACATGTCTATTATTCTTTGTATTTAAAGACAATTCGTCAAATAAAACCTTTTAATCACAAACATTTTTTAGTTCCCACTCATCAAAACTTACTCCGTAATATAATATTTGTTTTCTTAAAGCCTGTATCTATGAATTATGGGTATTAACCCGCGACTACAGAATTTAAAATTTACATTTTAATAGAATTCGCTAAAAGTGAGTTAGGAATGTGAACTGCATCTGAACATATTTCATTAATATTTTCAAGACTAGTAATTGTATGGGATTTATAAAAATATTATTAAGCCCTAATGTAAAGACATAGAAAATGAAATCGGTCTGCCAGACGTCTCAACACTCTTTAAATAGAATCACTGAGTCAAAAGCGATTCTTAGGCTTGCCTGGCAATCCATCAAAATGGAGTCTTTGGCAAAACTCGCAAGGAGTATTTGGAGTATTCAGCAGGTCGCGCGAAAGACCTATCTAGCCAGGTGTTTGAATAAGCCGCGGAGGCCAGCGTTTGAGTAACGTCAGAGGAGGAATTCAATGTAACAATAGTTATAGTTTCGGTGGAATGGACTATATACAAAACGCTTGCAAGGTATATATTAAAATTATTATTTATATTTGTTTTTGACATTAAGCCTGAAGATGAAAATAATTAATTTCCGAAACGTTGTTGTCATTATGTATCACGTGTAACATATTGATGTAAAGCAGTTATTTTATTATAATTTTCCATCTTTAAATTAAGGACCAAATACAGTCTGACGAATTTGAAAAGACCATAGACAGAAAAGTAAATAATACTCTTCCTAATTTGAAAAGATATTACTTTAATTCTTGAAACGATATTTTGTAACTTCCTAAAAGCTAATACACGTTTAAAACCACGTGACCAGAGGCGCGTGTGTAGGCTGCCTTGTAAATGCCTACGTTCTCCCGACGGAAATATCTCTCACCCCCACAGATTACAAAGAACACTATGCCAGTGACCGCCGTTCTTCCTTGGAACCTGGTGACTTCCAGACCAGTGGTGGAAGCACGCGGCAGACATGGTATTCAAAAAACTAATCGAATTAATCTGAGATTTCAAACTCCAGTTGGATATGCCTGGCTTTACGTTACCTAATTGACCTTATTGTCGTGGAAGATGAATCAGGTTTAAATAGCGGGCGTGACTATTACAAGACGATTGAACAAAGTTTAAAATGTCATGCTCACGAGAGTTAGGAAGACAGTCGCCATGAACTCAGTTGCAATTGAAACGCTAGGTGCCATTCCCATAAGTCTGTCGGAACACCTGAAAATTGGTAAATTAACACAAGTCTAGATGGAGAAGATTGTGCTGTTGAACACATACCGTTGAAGACGAAACAAAGCTTCTAAAAAACAATGGAATAGCTACCGAGCGAAAGAAGGCAGCTAGGAAAGTCAAGAATAGCGTAGAATGACCAACTCAAGAAGTTCAGAGAAATGGATATTACTGCGCATTCCTGGAAGAATAAAGATTGGCAAAGATAAGGCGCGGAAAGACGTAAGTACTAGTCAAGGAAACAGTAACACGATGGTACTATTACACAGCGGTACTTTCTGGAAAATTGGAAATTCGCAGGTATCTCCCTGTATGCTTCCGAAACACGGTAAGGATCTTCCGATCGCTGAGAGAGCCACAGACCAGTCATTCTCCTTCCTGTTATGTAAAAGGTATTCGAGAGGCTTTTACTCGCGCGAATTCTGCCAACTGCTCTCTCTCTCACGGAACCTCATCCGAGATGAACAGTTTGCCTTCAGACTGGACCATTCCGCTTCACTACAAGCACTTTGCGTGGCTCAACAGATTTCCGCTCATCTGTTACTGACACAGAATGTACTTGCCATGTATCTCGACATGGTGCACGCATTTAACAAAGTACCACACAGTACACTCATCACAAAACTTCGACGCTGCCTTCCACAAGACGTAACCGAAATGGTTAAGTCGTTCCTCACAAACCGCGCATTCGTGGTCAATGTGGACAAAGCGAGATCCTCAAAGCGGAGGATTTCGGTTGGAGTCCCTCAGATCTCCGTCCTCTCTCCACTACTGTTCTCGTTGTATGTCAATGACATCCCAAATATACCACGAATACGGCTTTTCCTTTACACTGATGACATTGCCGTCTTAGCAAGAAAAATAAACCTAGATTACAAATTGAAAATACTTCAAAAACAGATGAACTTGACGCTGAAGTGGACGGAACAAATCCACTTGACTTTTGAGCGGAAAAGTGGCAGGCAATCTGTTACACCCGCCGCAACACTAATACACTAAACGTTTTACACCATCAAAACAAATTACTTGTCGCACAAAATCTGACATGGACGCCTAAGGCAACTTATTTGTGCTCACATATGGTTGAAGGACGCGCTGGCATTTACATGTCAGGCGAATTCAAACAAAATTCGTTCAAAATTCGATGCAAAGAGTTCGACTCTTGCAACCTCTTTTGAGGGAACCTACACTTCACTTCGAACTTTGCTTGGCATTGTATAAAACGTGTTGCCGGCCTGTGGCTACATACACTGCGGCAACGTGGTGAACCACAGCACAGAAGTACAAGGATACACTTGAGCTGGTACAGAACAAAGTTCTACGGCTCATTGCACGCCCTCCGTTTCGGAAACGGTTGAAAGTACTGAGGAAGGAACTTGATAACGAGCCCTTCACTCAATGCTTGAGACGGCTTTCGTTTAACGAAGCCTATCAAGCCTTTCAAACCAACGAAGTTCCGGTAACACTCGACCAATTAGCTCGACACGTTCTCACTATAGTACAAAGTAGACAAGCACTCCCCTCTGATATTCTGAGGGCGTAGTGAAACACAAAAACCGATTTGGTTATCGACTAAGGTCCGACACGAGCCCACACCAGCCAATTACACATAGTAGTAAAATGGGAAATGCGTGCGAACTGCAACACAACTATATAAACCTTACGCTAGATCGAAAAATAAAGGGCAACACGAAGTCTTTTGTGCCTGCCCGCACTGTCTCAGTCTAATGCATTGAAGAAACGTTGTAGAGTGAATTATAATGTTTTGGGCGACCCATTTCAGTTTCTTGCATTCGAAACACACATGTTGAGAGCGGTGGGAAAATGATGTTTTCAGTCTTGCACATGCATCATTTTTCCGTCACTACGAAAGGCGCTGTCCAGCTACGCCGTCTCTACACTAGAGCTGACCTAGCTCGATAAAAATTGTCAGAAATTTTCATGTTAGCGCAATTCAGACGCAAGTCATTCGTGAATGATTTTTCACTCACTGAATTAAGTTTTTATTATATGTCACTAATATAAAATACTTTGAATGCATAAAATTAATATAACACTCGTGTAAAATAAATTAAATGCTTCGTAATTAGCGTCTAAAAACAATGAGTATGCATTTAAATAAGAAATGATGAAAAATAAAATTATATTTTGAAATTACAAAATTACATACTGATCAGAGAATGAGGACGACGATGTAAATTCTCTCGGATTTCTCCATACTCGACTACTAGATGTCATTCTTTTATAAGAAACATTTGGTACAGAATGTGTCACCAGTTTTTCCTGTAGTAAATTAGGATTACCTTATCATTTCATTCGTGTACAGCATCTTTAACCAGTAATTTAAAACAGGAAGGCCACAATTGACTGTTATCAGATATTTTTCAAATTTTCGATTAATTTCGTAGGAAAATGTGTTTTTCTTTTTAGTATCAAAACTGTTTTTATCCAATTATATTAGAAGTTGTATCCAAGTTTCCAATATATTTTTGAAATTTAGAGCTCTCTATTACTACGAAGGAAATTATTCGTAATAGCAAACTTGCAACTGCAAGTGGGTTCCGTGCAACGTGTGCCAGTGGCGGCCTCAGTCCTTGGAAGGCAGCTTCTAACGAATCAATAGAAGCCAAGCTAAAATTCCTAGAAATTTTGTAAATAATATTGTGTAAAGTATTAGCAATGTTTATGAGAAAATATAAAATATCAGCCCCTTATTGGTTCAAAGTTCCCTTATGGATCTAAATCTATTTATACTCAAGTGACATAAAGTGCAACATAAATACAGGCAAATTTTACTTTTATCAATTTATTCAAACAACAAGAAGTAGGCAGAGGTATTAATTTAATTAATAGCAAAATAAACCAGGAATACTGTGGAATACTTGTAAGTACGGTTATTGTTATCATTCGGCTAATGTTATCAATCTTATAATGTCCAGTCCTGTCTGATATTAAAACATTGAGATTTATTGGGATTGGGATTGTATTTCGTTTCATGTTATCATTTATTAGAATCACATTTCAATTAAGTACAGTTGTGAGCCTTCATAGGTAGCGACTCGCAAAATACCAAGCAGATACTTTTGATACCTGCATGAAGAAATCCTGTGTTTTCCACTATCGAATACAACAGAAAACGAACATCGGGAATGCATGGCTGTGGATGAAACCTTACTGCTGAGCAAACAGGTGTTCAGAAGAATACAAAAACATTACTTCTGCAGACTCACTTGCAGGCGGCCTTTGGTTTACTTCTGCAGACACACACTTTATTGTCTACCCTCTCTTTCTGCTAGAAGGAATGTGTAGGCAAGAAAATTACGACGATGCTGTGGAACGTATCAACGTCCAACAAGGGCTGAAATGAGGCAGGCTTTAGAAATATTGTGACGCGGTATCCAGCACAGGTCAGTTGTTTTCCAAAAAACATTGTGAGTTTGAGATTTATATTAATGAAATCTTCGGAGGAAACCAGTAGCAGACGTTAATCAGAGACATTTAAATTGTAAAAACTGAGCCTACGATTGTAATAGGTTTTTTAATTGTAATAATGTTTCTTTTCTTAATTAAAGCATAAATTAAATGAAGGCAAGTGTGGATTTTATTATGAATGGCTATTTGTCCCGTAGTAAACTACTGATGTAGCTTTTTTGTCATTGGATATCCTTCAATTAGAATATTTTGTCAAGTGTTATCAACCAATTGGTTAATGTTATATTATCTCTGCCCCGGAGTGATACTATTAAGCGGTGGTCACTGTATTAATTACTCAGAAACAATTTTCTGCTCTGAGAGTAACCATTAAATTTTCAAAACAAGTTCTAGCATTAAAATGGAAANATAATAATAATAATAATAATAATAATAATAATAATAATAATAATAATAATAAAGATTATTTTATGACTTGATGTTGACAAGTAGAGTCAATTAATGGTTAGTATTTAAGGATTATTCTTCAGAAGTGAATATCATTACAGTTAGTTTATTTTGTTCTATTTCATTGAACCGTTCCTTGAGCTACGTAGTAGCAGAATACTCAAACCTAAATAACGTCTTCCTTTGAACGAAAATAAATAATCAAATACTTAAATGTCTAAATGAATGATTACATGTATCCTTTTTTTATTCACTCTATTGTTTCAATATTTTTTATTGAGTGATAAAAGGAACAGCGTGAATAAAGAAAAAATATATATGCAATTAATATGTGTACATATTACGTACTGTGTACACGCAGGTCGTATGCTTGAACAAGCTAATGTGTAACATTTTGCTTGTCACTATGTGGTAATAGTTTTATTTTCGTGGGAGGGAATCGTCCTCGAACTGCTCTGTTTTACTTCGTTCTCTTATCTACTTCTTTTAAGATCTTGCGTCAGCAAGGGAATCTCCAGTATACACGTACGGGTACAAGCGCAAGGTGACAGACCACATTCTTAGGCTTCCCACAATTGCGTGGTTCATAAATGTGTCTGAGCATAAAGTTCATTGCCATTCAAAATTCCTGAAAGTAAACAATGTAAATAGATAGTAGAGAAGTACTATTTTGTAACAAGTTAATTAACAAATTGCGGATATTCCAATGATACCCATATCCGTGTATATATAAATGGTGTTCTCTTAATACAAAATTGTGTCGTATTGTTTGATTGTATAATAACACCAACCTTTGAATTAAGTTTTCTTAATAAGCAGCTTTTTATTCTTAAGTTTATGGTTTCAAATTCTTCTACATTATTTTTCGATGCCCACTTAATAATATATGTATGCTTGCTAAAAATTTAGTCGTCGAATGATATAAATTCCACTCCCATTAGATTCCAGTTTGGAACCGGACTAACAGATAATGAGTGCGTAATTTTGAAATAATGAGCGTTGTGCGCCCAAAACGCAAAGCGAGTTATTTTCTTCTTCTCCAGGGACATCGCGTGGGCGAGGCGTTGCCTGTTTTCCCTTCGTAAAGCTCAATGTAGGGTCTCTGGCCATGTGAATCGCTAGTTTTATCATTTGGCTCGGCATTGTTCTCCGCTGGCGGAATGCGCTCACGATTTTGCAGGAATAGCGATTCGGAGGAGGATTCGATTGACATCATACGAGTAATGTGTGAGCCATCATTTTTATGACTAATTTTGAAGAATAGATTTATCTAAAAATGTTGTTTAACACTGGTGGAAACGTGACTTTTTGAAGCAAAAGTGGTAACATGAGGTGTCTTCAGACCCCCACTTTATTTTCATGATACATGGTCAATTATGAAAAATTAAATTAATGGAATATTCTTCTATTACCATATTAACAATAATATGTGTGTAATTTACACATTATTAAAAATTTAGTTGCTAAACAGTTCTTAGAATTCATCACGAAAGCATATAACATTTCTCTAATTGGAATTAATTTGTCTACCAGTCTTTGCTCTAAACGTGTCACATCAAAGCCCATGTTTCGTAGCAAAAATTTAAATTTTTCAAATTCACAGTACTATAGAACATTTTAAAAAACATAACGTCCACATTCCAGAATTCAACAAAATTTTCATGCCCTGATTTCACAGATCCAGTCAAAAGGAGTACCCCAATTACTGTCTTAATTTCCTCTTTGTCGGTTTTTTAGGTGATGCGATTATTTTTATACTTTTCTTAGTCCATTTCAATTTTTATGATTTTGTAAATTCCGTAATTCTCTCAAATTCCGAACCAATAGACAAAGAAAAACATTTTGGTATTTTTCAATTGCGTGCAGACTGCTTTTGCCCCAGACAGTAACTATATTCTGTTCTCGCTTTCAGCAAAGGCTGACGTTTTTTTCCACTTCTTTCTTAACATATAAAGTGACCTAAAATGTTCATAACACTCAGTATGAACTTCACAGATGTATCCTAACGTAAAAATACAGCATGCAATACGTTCCCAAAGTAATAGAATTTACGTGACTGAAGACATCTTTGCTAACATGAAAGGTAACGCGGGGGTTCCTGAGCACCCCAAACAAAATAATAGCTTGCCACTCGTATAACACTCACTAAATTGGCAAACTGAAATCACACTAAATATCATTATACAAAAATAGAAAGGTACTAAATCAATGGTCAGGCTAGCCAACGTGGAAAATACCACAAGCGGAAAGAAAGAATCGCGGGGTTCCAACAGACCCCCACATTTCCACTGCCGGGTTAATAATACTACAATTACTCAACACTTCAAAAACATTGTAGATTCTATTCCTTCAATTATCTTTCAAAGGTATTTGCATTTGTTTTTAAAGTAACTAAAGAAACCAGCACTTCCTGACATTTATTTACTCATATCTGTTTGATATCTGACGTACCTTTCTATTTTTCTATAACTGAAATAAATTGAATCATCCACTAACTGACAAATTTATACAGACAATAAAAAACAGTAAAATTACAAAATGTGTAGTTTCACTCTCCAAACATAAGTGAAATAATGTGAATGTCTTTTTTATGCATTCATTTAAACATTCAGTGACATCTTTTGATCATTTTTGTCATAATGTTACAATATTCTACAGTTGTTAGTAGCACACGAAAATCGGGGCAATAAATTCGAGTCGGTCCGCTTGGTTCCACGCAGTGTGTGTGTTTTTGTGAACCATTATTTTTGGTCGGTAATATATACTGTAATTAATGAGCTCTCTTCAATATCAAACAGGTTGTCAGTGAAAAAGAATGTGAGTATTAACTAAATCAGAGAACTGAAAGTAGTGCTCAAGAAATAGTGTGCAAGAAAAATAGGTTGTGAAAAAATACTGAGTAAGAAAACTTGTACTACTTCCTATTGTACAAATTGAGTTTGCGTCAGTGATTTGCGTGAATACCAGAAATGGACAGCAATAGTTCAAGAGACCTAATAAGACGGACGAACAAGAAAACTGATCAGCAACAGCAGCCCTGCAGGTATCAATAGTACCGACGTGGTAGGCCCCGGATCCTTGGTGCTTCGCGGATAAATCAAACAATTTCTCGAAATGTATTCGTCGCTTGTGATAAAACCGAAACCGAACAGGTATACGCTTTGATTTATAGGATAAGAGATCAAGCAGAAGATATTGTCTTGAAGTTAATTAACTACAGACCGAAACTACAACTATGAAGAAGTAAAAGAGGAGTTCGCAAATCTTTTCATAGTAAAACAAAACGTTATCCCTGAACGAGTCAAGTTCGAAAATAACGTTTGTAGGAACCGTTTGTGGAACCGTTTTACATATCACTACACAAATCACTGCGCAGTACAATTAAACTCACTCTACCGCTCTTAAAAGTGCATAAAATAAACACTCTATACGCATAGCAACCGAGAAAAAGTTCTGGAAAATGACGTTTAGGAGCGCGGTAGTCAAATTGGATGTAACCTGGACATTACTTCCAGTAGGGTCCGTCATTTTTCTGTACCGATGAAAAAAGAAGAAAAAATCGACGTTTAAAATGCGCTTAGTAAGAGAAGATGAGAACAAAATGAAACGGCCGAAAAATGTATTTACATCTTTGTACACGCTATATTGCCACTAAGGTGAATTAAAATCAATTTTGATAAGAGACAGACTCGTTTTTCGGGATGTAACGTTTTAAGAACAATAACTTCAACTTTGACGCGCGAATTATTTATAAATATCATAAAACAAAGCAAACGGTGAAATGGCAAAGTATGCCAATTCGTAGGAAACACACAGGTTAATCGAGTTTTAAACAGCGAAGACGTGTTGTTCGCCGTAATTACAGAATGACTGCACGCCAACTTTATAACAGCTACCCAGCACACGATTTATTAATGTAAATAATAAATCGTGTAATGTAGGTGTCCAAAAATGTTTGTGGGAAATGTAGTGAAGCCTCGCACCTATCCATAAATTGTCAACTGCCAAACTGTCAAATAAAGCAGTTTGTGATTCGTTGTGTGAAACAGGACATTCTCTCTCAAATTTGTCGAAATAAAACTAAGTAGACCACGGTGTCCTATTTAGATTGAACAGTACAGAGCAGTGAAGGTTTATTTCTTGTAATGGTACATTGAAAAGACGTTGCTTTTATGGAAGCAATTCAATTAGTTTCAAGTAAACAATGGAATGTAACAATTCAGAAATTTCG
>BOPP01000026.1:714959-732797 GCA_017312745.1 Gryllus bimaculatus | reverse complement strand
ATATATATATATATATATATATATATATATATATATATATATATGGCCAATTTCAATCTTTATTTATATTTATTTAATCGATGGATTTATTTTAATCCTATTGACTGGGGAACTTTCTGGGAAACTCGATATCTGTCGCTCACACATTCAGGCTTTCCATGAAAATCATAGATTCCATATGTGTTGTAATTCTCAAAAGACATAATATTCAAAATTATTTGAAGGCTTTGGAAATGTTAAAGAAATTTCACACATTCGACTGAAGGAGTATGGTCGACATTAAACCATACATAGCATTTACCAAAAAGCAAAATATTCCACATCTGCTAATGGTTGAAATAAAAACTATGCCCGACAATATAGTGAAAATACACGTTATAGAAGTTGGAGAGCCATCTGCGTGGTGTGCTGGTCTCGTATTAGTTCCAAACGCACATGGGAACCTTTTTGTGTGTGTGTGTGTGTGTGTGTGTGTGTGTGTGTGCTGACTATATGCACTTGAATACGCCATGTACTATATGTAAAGGCAATAGTTGTATTTCTAAAATATTATACGCATTAAGGCACTTTTCCCTTTCCTCGGGCAGATGCTTGAGGCAAAATATTTTTGAACTTGGATGCAAACTCCGCGAATTTTCGCAATAAGTGCTGGATCCAGAATCTCCAACTTTGACAGCATTTATTACTCTTTGGATGTATCAATTAGGATTTGGATGTATCAACGAGCGACATACAAACGTCATTGCGCTTAACGCTAGCTTAACGCGCTTCATGCATTGCGTAAACGTCATTGCGCAAACGACACGCACGGCATGTGGCATATAAGACGTGGACGAGAGAGGGCGGGGATTGTTTGACGATGGCGGCACGAGACCTGCTCTCGGACGGCGAGTGGCTGTTGGCCGCGCGGCGCTGCCTGGGGCTGGCCGAGGGCCAGGGCGAGGGCGAGGGCGCGGATCTCGCCTTGGAGGACGTGCGGACGGCGGAGGCCGCGAGCGACGCACAGGTACGCGAATCACAAGTGAATTAAGGGAAAAAGTGTGGGTCCAGAATGTTTTTTTATCGTGCGAGTTCTCTGCTGTAGCGTAGCGAGAGTTCTCCGCTGCTTGCCCCAGCAGCGCACGCCCGCTGCACGTGGGAAGGTCTCCATTCAAACCCATGCTCTGCTACGAGTCGCGGCGCTCGGAAGCGCACCACCGTCGCGACGTGAGAAGGGGCGTGGCGCGGCGTCATTCAGCACACTTGTTGACATGTGCGGTTTATGACCCTATTTGCACCTTCCGCGAATTGCGGCTACCCCCGGCGAGCGGCTCGGTTGTAAGTACACCGCGCGGCCCCGCCCGTTGTCTTTAGAGGCTTCGGCAGCCTTTCCCACGGTGGCTCAGAGAGTCCCCTCCACTTCAGACCAGACCTCTCCGCCACGCCGACTCGGTAGCCACCCCCGCTCTTGGGAATGGTGGGTTCTATATATTCGTGTGCACCACCGCACCCCAGCAGAAGCAAATTCAGATTTAGACATGTGAAGGCGAGACATGTGAAGGCGAGACATGTGAAGGCGAGACATGTGAAGGCGAGACATGTGAAGGCGAGACATGTGAGGACGGGACTTGTGACAGGAGCGGAGCGGACGGCAAGGCTAGCATTCAGCTGCCGCAGGCGGCCCAGATCGCCGATGGTCGGGGCTAGGGCCGCCCATCTCGGCATTTCTTAGGGCTGAGGCTGCCCACATCATATGTATTGGACCATGGCAGCGCGCACTGCCTGGTCGTCGTGTCCGGGGAGCCTGCAGAGTTTGCTCCGAGGCGCACTGTGCGTGCTCAGCGACCTCCGCGCAGCGAGTGCCCCGGCGACAATTGAGGTGAACTGAACGTCTTCAATAGCAGGTACCTGTTTCTGCTTCCGAGGTGCCGAGACAAGCTGCTCAAGCTCATATTAAGCAATAGAACATTAATCGGCATTAATCAGCATTAGTAGGATTGAACTGTTCCTCTGCATCATTAAGGGTCATTCATTGGATTATGGATCTCTGAGTAACTTTGTGTCAATTAATTTATGAAATGTCATTTGTATATCACCGATTACGTTCTAGATTTAGTTTTCTTTTATTAGTAATTCACCGAACGCATTTTGTATATTGTAGGTTTATAATTGTTTTATGTTCATGTCGTTTCTCTTAGGTTGTAAGTTTACATTTTAATCCGAGATCCATTATCCAATAAATATATAAATCCATTATCATTTATCCTCATTAATTAAATTAATATTTAAACTAATATCGCTTTGTCATTCATCATTCGGTCGATTCTTCATTTCCTCGTAAGAGGTGATCCTCCAGCCTTTTATTTTAGTAGCCCTCTGGCTACATCCTGTGAGTTACTGGAGGCCGATATGTGTGTGTGCTGTGCGCGTCTATAGCCAGCAGTACAGTCTACGCTGTTGGCACATCATCGTGCGTGGCGCCTTGTGAGAGGTGGGTACCAGGTGAGTACCGCGTCTGCACGCGCTCGCACGACACGGACGCGCGGTGCGCATACATCGTAAGAATATAATCTTAATACGATAATCATAATCCTCAACAATGAGGATAATTTGAATAATTTGAAACCGTTTTGTGGCAATTTTGCAAACTGACACTGCGTCAAAAGAATCGTGGGAAATTCGAATTTGCAATTCTGATTTGTTTTCAATTTTTGAAAATAGGTTTCGGGATCAGCAGCACTTTCTTCTCTGTTATTTGCTACATACGATGATAAAGTGTAAATAATTTGGACCCGTTTTGGACAAAATTGTTTAAATTTTTTAAAATGCCAATGTTTCAAGCAAAATTACTCAAATATTACTCATATCTTCGAAAAAATTGAACATAACCTTCTTTTGGGATCTGTTTTGATGAATAGACTTCATTATAACAAAAAATCTTGCTTCCTTATTGTAATTAAAGGAAATCGCCAAAAAAGTTTGAACTTTTACAATTTTCAAACATTCAATGAGGGCAACGATAATCCGACCTGCGCAATTTCTTTATGTGTCTTTTGCTTAATCTGAGATTTTTTTTTTAAAATTTGGAGTCACTTTTGAAAAAATTCTGAAAATGAATTGTTGGTATGAAATCTTCATGTAAAGTAGGATTGTGAATGCCCGGAACCAGTAAATGACCAATATTCACTAAAAATGTTCAAAATAAGCGCCCAAGGTCTCTGCTCCAATCAAAGTGATATAGTTTGTCAAGACCAAGGTATTTGTTAGTTCTTCTGTGACTGCCTAGCCGTAAACACACGAGAGTGAGTTTGAAACGGGTATCGAGTTACTCATGGTGTAAGAACATTGTGATCCTGTATATTTTTACAATAAGGAAAGTTAAAAACTTCTAGTTAAATAATAGTATATGTTATGTATTGTTGGATGCATTTTCTGTTGTTGAGTTGTTAATTATGAAACTAAAGAGCTCATAAATGCATTTTTTAGAGAAAACATGTGTATCTAACCTGAAATGCACGGATTGGGGTTGTCATTCACTAGGCATTGCCTTGGCTGTGTTCAGTGAATGATAATTTTGTTCATTCACTGGTGATACAAAAAATATTGTTCTTTGCTCCCTTACTGAGTACTCTGGTAACCATATATATTGCGGAAGATTCTAAACCACTGGAAGTTCTAAAAGAGCATTGCCACCATTTTGCAGTCCAGACTGACTTACAATTCATGTAGGTCATTCACTGGAACACAATAGCCATTTACGGGTTAAAACGAGTGAATGCGTGGATGCTAATAAGGAAAGAAAAATGTTATTCTTAAATTACCTATATTCCAAAAAGAAATATTGTGGAAAGGAGAAAAGGAGATAGTACTCACGTTTCCGCAATACAGAGGGTGATACTTGTACGTCTGCAGCTGTAGCAGTGGTATGTGTCAGAAGGGCTGGAGTCGAAAGTGAATTTTGTAGCCTTGTTTAGTGAAGCTTACAAAAATTCTCTGGAGATCAACACCATCAAGAAGAGTTTTGAAGGATGCGGGTTATTCCCTTTTGATTCTGTTAAGAGTCTACTATAATAAATGCATTGCAACCAGGGGGCAAGAACTGTTATGTCAAGAACCATTTCCAAATGATGATACCATTGAAACCGCGCTCATTATATTAGAAAAGGAGATGCCACTAAGTATTGCTGAATTTCACTGCATCAGAATAAAACGGAATTGAAACCGAAAGTGAACAATTTGGGGGGAAGTTAAACGGGGAAGGAAAAGGGAACAAATTCCCTTTGCAGCGATTTCACAAAAATGAAAGAGCCACCATGGAAATAATTGAAGAGAAAAATAACAGGAAAAATGCAAAACAAAAATGTAAAAAGAAGGAGAAACTGCAAAAAATCTATCTTCAGAAAAAGGTGAAAAGATTGGGAGAGAAATATTGAGTCAAATTCTGATGAAATGTTACTTGCTGCAGATGTTTCAGAAAACAGATTTCAAAATGCTGGCAACTCGCTCTACTGCTAGTGAGATGCGCGCTGTTAATTTAGATGAAAATGATTATATTATAGTAAAATATGTGATGCAATATTATCTAGGACGAAAGAAGCTGAATCAGAAGGTAAGATAATGAAATTCGTTGGCAAAGGTCGTTAGAAATGATCAGAAAACATTGACCAAATATGGTACAAACATAGCGATATTAATGAGCCTGAGGAGTCTGGTGTTTTCCGAGTTTCTTGCTTGGATGGGTAAACATGTTATACGTAATGAAATGGAAGGAAAGGATGCTTGTTTGTGTTTAAAATATAACAGTCAATCTTCCACTAAAATATTATAATGTATAATTCATTTAGAATGAAAAATCTGTTTTCCTTGTTGCAGATTTTCTGTAAGAGTTGAATTTATTTTCTGTATTCCTTCATTCTTATTGTTTACAAAAAGTATTTTTGTAAATTTTTTCAAGTTTTTTTTTTACATTTCCTATTTGATAATAAGCAGACTTACGGTGAAAATTATTCGTTTTCCTGCTACTAGTGTTCATCCATTATCAGTAGCAAATAATCTTCATCGAAGGTGACTATAATGTTATGTAATAAATGCTATGTAATACATGCTCTCGTTGCTCAATGGCGAAGTCGCTTGCATTTCACCACTGAGTTTCCGGGTTTGATTCCCGTAAAACCTCGTGAAATTCGTTACGACAAAACGAGTTTGCGTGCTGGCATGGAGCTACTTGGCGGTCCTGCGGAAATGCTACTTGGCGGTCCTCTTGACAACTGACTGCGATGTGGCGTGACGGATATGACACTGATAATAATTAACGGAGGATTACTCCGGAAGCGCAAAGCGCTCAACGCCCCCCAGGGCTTCAAGACACGCTGCGTCATCTAAAGACGCAACAAATTTTAAAAAAACAACAAAACTATATGCCTATTTAACCCATCAACGCCTGAATTAAGTTTAGCGCTCGTTACGCGTGCTTATTGTTGCACACACGTACAACACAAAGGCATTGTCCATGCTAGGCAACGCTCCATTTTGGGAGTGATGGGAATATAATACATTATGTGTTAAGGAAAGGAAAGTATAATTTCCACATGTTCATAAAGTTCTATGGTAGGTGGTCATTTACTGGTGCCCGACCGGTCAACTACTGGAAACATTTGGTCATTCAATGGTGGGCACTGTCAAAATTATTTAAATTTTAAACAGACAATGCAGCTTGAAACATTAACTATCACAATAGAACTATTCTGTGGCATTTATAAATTTATATTCATTCCGTTTTACATGAATGTGATTGATTTTATTGCAATGTAAAGGCGATGTAATGGCGATCACGCGCTTAAATGGTCATTTTCTGATGCATTCATCCAATACTAAAAATCAAAACACCGGTTTCAAATTGAAGGAGAGCGACATAGTCAGATCGATAGGGGAAGATCAGTTGTGGTGAAAATCTTGCTTATGGTTAGTCACTAGCGTTGATCATAAAAAGGCGTTTGCCCGTCAATAGATTTTTCGATTTCAAGAACCCACCAAATGTCAATTCTGACTTACACAACGTGCTAGAGAAAGTAATTTACTACATACAGCGGTACTATTTATCTACTTTTTTGTTATCAGGGTCCGACAATAAGAGTTCTTCCGTCGAAAAATCGCCGATTCCCGAAGAACGATTACAATACTTCCTCTTCATACAAAGTAAGGCGAAAAAGTAAAAATAGTACAATAGAGTATAACAGAAAAAAGATAAAGAGGAAAATCATATACGTTTTAAACGAGTACTTGAATTTTTTAAAACATTATTTCTGGCAACCGTATGATCGTCAGATGTGCGGCAAACGCCATAATTCATCCTAAATATTATCCCCTATCAACATTCAATAGTCTATTATGAGCAAAAAAGTCTAATTGCGAAAGTCTATTTTGAACTACATGTAACTATTGGAGTGTTTGGAAGACGTGTTACCTGTAAGTAATCGGTCGCGGTTTAATGGACGAGGCCTTGTAGAAAAGCCCTCTGCGTCACCCCTGGAGCTCCTCTTCCCGGCGAAAACAGCGATCTGGCGCTGGAGTCTGCGTTTAGCCTTTTATACGCCCCCCCTTCCACCGCTTTGTGCACGGGGATTCCCCTCGGGGAACCTCAGAAGTTGAGTTTCTTTTCCTGAGAGCCGCGTCTTCCTGCGAGCGTTCTCCTTAAGCCCGGCGCGCACAGGGCCGGGACAGCCTGGGCGGACGAAGTTGTTTTTTTAAGTCCAACGTCTAGTTTTCCTTAAGGGTGCGCCCTCTAAGCCGTCAAGTTCCCGACGGAACGAACCGCACCTACCGCCGTTCGCAAAAAAGGTTGAAGGAAGGAAAGATCTTCAGGACATTCCGACGAGTCGTTCCGTCCGTTCAGATGACGTCATCGGTACGTCAGGTCAACACCACCTCTACTCAAGGTCTCCGGACAACATCGCCGTTACTCAAGGCCTCTGCGCGAACCAATGACGTCATGACATTTAGGTCGATTGCATCGGCGTTTGCCTACTTTGCGTTAGTGTTTGGATGCAAGTTTTTCCCTCAATGTTCTGTGCTAGTAAAAATAAATATATTGTCAAATAATTGTCAGTTATTATTATTAAACATTTGTAACAATATGTGAGCAAAATGTGCCTTATCCAATCAAAAAAATGTTTAGCTTGTTATAGAATACATCACACTACCAAATAGAAGAAACTGAATGAAAATAAATTGAATTTGCATTCTTGAAAACATTCTACAACTTTAAGCACACACGTTACTCGTAAAAAATTATAGAACTTCATTACCTCTGATTTCGGATAAAACACTATTGAATTAACTTTGGTTCCCTGTTAATAAGTGCTCTTAAAATTATTGAGCAGAACCAATTACTTACGCATTCTCCACAAAATAATTTGGAAAGCTGAATTATCTTCAATAGAAGTGGCACGTAAATGGTATAATAGAATAACTTGAATCAATTTTTATCTCCCATTATTTATTAACATACTCCAATTAAAAATAAAGGAATACACTCCATAATATTAAATCTGTGTTTTTATTATTCAGAGTCCAATTTATTAATAGTGGTAAATGAAGAAAAACACCAAATTTCTCCAGAACAACATACCATTTTTATATATATTTCAAATTAAAATAAAGTATAAGAGCATTTCATAAAATGAATAATAATACTTACATTTATACCTACTAGCAGCGTCCCGGCATCACGACCATGGATTTAAGGGGTACGTGTGGTTAGCACGAAGACTTTTATAAAATTGTTCAAACCCTTGAATGTCACATGTTTACCAGTTATTAGAACAATCATAACGTCATGAGAAACATTTTATTAATTCATATGAAATATTATTTAAAAATCAGTACCTACAATTTACCAAAACTGATGTATTTTCAAAACAAAACAATATTCACTTCAGCGATTGAGATAATTCCTATTGAGAAATTTCTCGTCTAACGCGCTTATTACTGGTGTCTCCTCAGTATGGTCTTCCAGAAGAAACGTACACTGGGTGCGTTGTAAATATAGCTGGAATAACATTTATTTCCCTCGCGGTTTAGCTTATTGATCAGCGTGCTCGCAGTCCATGACGCGACCCCGGGTTCGATTCCCGGTCGTTCCCGGTCGTTTAAGATTATAGTGTGCGTTGTCCTGGCAAAGTCCAATGTTTCTGTGTGGCGGTAAGAAAACTCACTTCTCAGGTTGAGAAGACCACAATTAGGCATGGGAAAATCTTCGTGCTAACCACACGTACCCCTTAAACCTATGGTCGTGATGCTGGTGC
This sequence comes from Gryllus bimaculatus, assembly GCA_017312745.1. Classification (NCBI taxonomy): domain Eukaryota; kingdom Metazoa; phylum Arthropoda; class Insecta; order Orthoptera; family Gryllidae; genus Gryllus; species Gryllus bimaculatus. The sequence continues at coordinate 724,515 of BOPP01000026.1, read as the reverse complement.
GCTGCTGGTAGGCTCTGCCCCTTTCGCAGGATGACGCGTCAAGTACAGACAGACCAACATTTTTCTGTCTTGATGAAGACAATTTTGCTGTTCTCATCTTGCATTTTACGTTATTCAAATATTCCACAAAGTGAATAATATCTTCAGGGTGGAAATGCACAGCTAGGCGATGTAATACATTAGAATTTGTTTTAAACTAAAGACACCCTACATATTATAGACAAGAAAATAGTAACGAAATAAATATATTTAAAAATGAGAAATATTTAACTTCTTAAAATAGCAAATGAGCAAATTTCAAAATATAAAGGGCGTATGTGTTACTCCTAGATATAGAATGATCGTGTAAGTTTTACACTATCATTATTACATATTTACAGACATCTTTTAAGGTATGCTTTACCGATGTCTGAAGATATCGCTTACATACAAGAATCTCCTCAGCTCAAAGCGTCAGCGACTTTCTGACAAAAACTTTAAAACGTTGTTTATAAGTCAATATAATTATAAGTTAACTCCGTTTTCCATATTATTGTTATTAATAATAATAATAATAATAATAATAGGCACGCGTTTGGAGTAAAAACCAAAGTATGTACACTATAGTATTGCTTATATCGTACTATATAATCCATCGCTTTTCGCTTCGATGTCTGTGTTTCCAAGATTATGTGAAACTTCTTTAAATTTCACGGAGAAAATCTTGAATTTTCTACTATTGAGCAGGGTGTTGCTCCAAATGCATCGGGCGGTTGGTCTTTCATCGCCACCTGCCGCAAAGGACTAGGTCACGAACGAGCCTGGACTCGCGTAAAATGGCCGTGGGGGAGGGGGCCCGGGATTTCCAAATTCAATATGGCACTGCGACACTGGTTCGCAAATAGACAACGTGGAGAATGCTCACACCAAGTTCACTGATCGGTTCGCTTACTCGGTGTTTTTCTCCGCTTTACACTTCCTGCTCCATTTTCACGTCTGTTCATCCCCGAGCCACCTCATTCTTATTGTTGGGAGCTGACTCGATTGCGAGACTGAGGAATGTGCTCAATGTTCTTGAAAGCTGCCCCCCACCACCTAATCTGCAACTACTAGCTGTCCAAAATATATTACGCCAAGTATCCATAGGCAATAATTAAAACATCATACGAGAATAATGAAAACAAATAAGCAATAAGTGGATGCCATCAGTGTGTAATTTTGTATCTTCACAATATAGCCCTTTCTTAACGGGAGTACCCCACACGCTTCAAATCCTTCTTTTTTAATTTATGTCACAGTACGAACAGATACTTCAGTATAGTTTACTACCCGAAAATTGCTGTTATGCAGCGTGTGTTGAACTCCCGAATTCTTTTTCGTCACATTCTTAATAACGAAGGACGATATAATTTCCCTAAGCTGTGTAGTTGGACTGAACTACAACAAAAAGCCATTACCGTTCCACCAAAAGTCATAAACCAAATTAAAGAAATACGCTATACACTTGTGTTACAACAAGAAGCAAACAACACGTCACTCATTGAGTTCATGTCTTTCAGAACAAAGAAACATTCTATATTAGATGAATGATATTAGAAACTCACACAATAATTGGTCAAAAGCAGCAGATATGATGACTATTACCTCGCTGCTCACGAAGGCGGCAAATTGCAAAAACACGTCAATATGCTAAATACTTACACTGTATACTTCGAGAATTCTTAGTTCTATCTCGTATGTACGACAGGACGACGTAAATTTAAATATGTGGTTTATTAAAGTTTTGGAAATATATTTATTGTGCAATGTGATGTGAATTTTGCTCACTATTCAAGAGAGATTATGCCAAATTACCGCCTTACGAAAGATAGCTCAAAAATCCATTACACTAGTGTGAACACTTTTCAGTTTTCAACATCAAAAGTAATTTGTGAATTCGCCAAAGTGTGTGTGAAAGTGGCGTGTAGCATGTACTATCTCAGATACCTAAAAATTTCAATTTATAGAGAGTACACTACACTTTGTATTTCAAGTACAAAATGGTCAATGAATTGAGTGTTATATGTTTGTAAAACATTTCTTTCATAAAAGTGCCACCACTCTTTTCAGGTGCAAGAAGCGCAGAGACAACTACCATTTTCACAATCTGACATTTTTCATGACACAAACATCAGTAAATAACTTTTAAAAAGGAACTTTTGTCAGTCACAAAAGCTTTGTGTTATCTCTTTTTACTTGCCTGGTATAGTTTTTTATCTGCCTTGCCCGGCAATATCGATCATGTGGGGAATCGACCCCCCAGCAAAACGAGTCGCCAAGAGTTCGATCTCATACTGAGGCGAGGGGATTGAGCCCGCAAAGTCGATCTATATGGCGAGTTTTTCATTTTTGTTTTATAGTCTTTTTTCTTAGTAGATCGACCCAGGCTCGTCGCATCCAAGTGAGGATCGACCCCCCCAGCAAGGCGATTTTCTTTTTCTCTTATTCATTTTTTTTCGTTTTTACTTTCTTATTTAGTTATATTCTTTCTATTTTTTTTCTATTTTCTTTTTTTCAGTGGTGGCATTGACCTAGCAAGCTAGTCGATCAAGTGGAAGGGATTACGCGAAAACCTAGCAAGTCGATCCAACGTGAGGAATCGACCTAGCTAGTCGAATCATATGTGGGATCATCGACCCAGCCAAAGTCGATCATGTGGGGGATCGACCCAGCAAGTACGATCAAGGGAAGAATAGCCAAGCAAGCCGATCAAGTGAGAGATGCTACCCAGCAACTGTGATCAATAGGGGATCGACCCAGGAAGTCGATCATGTGGGGGATCGACCCAGCAAGTCGATCAATTGACGGCATCCATCCAACAAGTCGATCTGACTATCCTGAGTATTATAGGTGTTGCTCCAGCTTGTTCTGAGGACGGAGTCCATCATCTCCTTATATGAGGTTTGGCGGGCCTACTAGAGAAATTTCTAAAGCCTCTTTGATCAGACGAGGCCACCACCGGTCTTCTGTTGTTATGCGCTGCGAGTTTTCGTGGTAATTGACCACGGATGTCGGCTCTGCGCAACACTCTACCGATCTTGTCCAGGACTCCTTGATGTAAGGCAATCGGGCTGTCTTTGGGGGGCCGGCTGGAAGTTCGTTTCGTGCCATGCGATGTGGTAGAGTAGCCTCAAGATTGGTTCACGCGGTACCCCTTGTAACCAATTAGCCTGAAAGGTCTTCCTCAGCAGAACCTCTCAGAGCCAGTGCATGTTGGGGTCAAATAGAGAGCTCGGTGAAGAGGCGAGGACGAGGGACGCTCGGTGAGCAGGACACCCACGTTTCGTGGCAGGATCAGCTGGTGTGAAATCGGCATGTAGTAGCGGTGGTGTGGGTGGGTTTGCGGTAGACAGAATGACGTGTGCCGTCAGGGCCTGGTCACAGCACGTCCCAGGAAAAGGGAGCTGCCCGTTTTCTTCTATTTCCATAGTTGAAGTTGATGCCGAGGAGGTGTTCGAGAAATGTGAAGAGATTTCGGAAGCCATTGAGCCAGATGACGAAAGTATCGTCGACGTAACGCAGCCATAGCGATGGTTTAAGGGGCGCGTTTTTCTAGGGCCTGTTCTTCAAAATTCACTCAATAAAAAGGGTCGCGAACGACCGGGACAGCTGGTGAGCCCATAGCGGTGCCTTCTGTCTGAGCGTAGAACCTTGCCCGAATTGGAAAAAAGCGTGAGCGTAAGGCAGATCTCAGTAGCTATGCCCACTCCCCTCGAAAAGCCTGATGTTAGCGTTAGGTTGTCTGCTAGACTTGTCACTTACTGGCCCCTAGTGAAGAGAGAGGTTGCATCGAAACTGACCAGCGTATTCGAACAGGGCATATGCTGCTGGAGCGGATGAGTTGCGACGACGTGTGTGGAGTTGAGGACGGCAGGACGCGGCAAATGGTTGCGAGAGAGGTTTCATTTGTTTGGCCAGGAAACGTGCTAGATGTAGGGTAGGTGAGTGATGGCACTGAAAATCGGGACGGAGAGGAATTCGGGTTTGTGGATTTGGGGTAGCCATAGATGCGCGGTGGTTGTTGGCATACTGAGGATTTTCCTTTCTTGGTCGCTAATGGCGAGAGCCTCGTTTATGCTAGACATGACTTGTTGCCTCACCTTGACGTAAGCCGGTTGTGGTCCAGTTTCTGGTTAGGTTGTCGTTCACTGAGTAAAGGTTGGTCATCTTGCGCATGGTATCACCGCGTTCCATGATTACGGAGGCGTTGCCTTTATCAAGCGGGCAGAATGCGCGATGTCATTTCGCGCTTAAAGGTGTTTCCAAGGCCAATCGTCTCATCACGGGCGATATTAACAAGTTGGCGGCGAGTGGCGCGGTCAGGATTGCGCTCGGTCTCCCGTCGTATGTCTTCAGCACGATCTTCGGTAACCCACACAGCGCTGGTTTCCACGGCGGCAATGACGTCATCAGGTAGGGATCTGCTTGGGGTGACGGCGAAATGAGCCCTCGGGAGAGTACTGTTGTTGTGGACAGTGTCGAAACGTTTCGCTGGTGCAGTTGGATTACGTGTTGCGGAGGACGACTTGGGCTTCCGGCCGAAGCACATTTATGCGTAAGTCCCGGTGAACTTTCTCACCTGTCAGCTTCTCGCGGATGTCTTGCGAACTAACAGCGCTTGTTGGTTGATATGCAGTCAAGTCTGTCCAGTCTCCAGGCCGTAGGGTGTGGCTGATTATTCAGGTTAATCTGTAGAAGTTCCCTGCTCAATAGTCGCATATCCGATCGTGTTGATGGATTGCGCTCCCGTAGTACTGTTGCTGGTACGCCGGAGGATCCGTTGAGGCCGCTCCTGTGTCTTGATTTGATGAGAAACATTTGAGAAATTTGGAAAGGACATTGGCAGTTGCGGCACGTAAAAGCAAGGGAGTTGACAGAGCCTCTTAGCGCGAGCAATCTTCAGTTGGCTGAATCTTCGGTGGATTTAAACATACACTACCCCGTAGAGGTTCGTTATATGGGTTCGTAGGCTTCCGTTCGTGGGAGATGAGACACACAACCTCTTCGCACAGTGCAGCTCTGAAGAAGCGCCACAGCAAGATGACCGAAACGTCAGTCCAACAACTGAGACGCGGCTCATTTCCCGGATAGCCAAGAATACATTGACTCCGGGCCGCGGAAGCCTACGAACCGTAGCCACCGCTTTAACCGCAGGGGCCTGGCCGTGGCACCGTGCTGACAGAGGCCCCACACGCGCGCGGGTGGGTTACGCAACGGCGCAGAAGAAGTGGGAGGCGAAGGTGTTTCGTGAATTTCACTTACGACGCTCCTATTCGCCGAGTTGCATGATTGCCGGCGTTGATTCAGAAGCATGTCGCCATCGCGTTATAAGGTCACATTTTTAAATTTGTTCTCGGAAGTTTCAGAACTAATTTCAAATTTCGGCATTTTTTGCTAGATTTTTGGAATAAGGTTATCATACCGCTAAATTCTGCTTTTAAAAATTCGTCTAATGCCGTTTTACAAATCGAAAATCGGACCATTTGTTCAGACGTTATCGGCTAAAGTTAAAAATTTATGTATTTTGGTTGCTGCCACGTGGTGGCTACAAATGTGTACTTAGTGTCGGACATTAGCTTAACAAATAAAGATATGAGTTGGTACACTATGAGTGTAACAAAAAAAAATTTCCCTGACACCCACACACCCCTACAGGCCAAAGACGTATTTTTAATTTATTTTTTTCGTCAACTAAAACTATTAATGTCTTTACTGAAAGAAAATACGAAAAAGGAGAAAATATTGATTATTATTAGAGAAATATTTTTGATTTATTGTCTAGTGGACATTCAAACGCCCAAAAAATAATTTTGACAAATGTTCTGTCTTAAAACTCTGGACCTAGCTCGAAGAAATGCTCAAAAAGTTTTCTCTCCAAAATCCAAATTTTTAATTTATGCGTTTTTTCGACCTGCTGGGCAGTAGTAAAAAATAAGAACATTTACATTTTCCCCCTTTAAAATCACCGTCATTTTATAATATACTTTGAATGACTGCAAAACAGTACTGGACATTATTTTAGTATTTATTATTTACATTTGTATACATTGTTGTAGCACCCAGTAATATCTTACTTTGAGAATTTAAGTACAAATTATCATGCTTTTAAATTCTTCATTATAATTTGTATATTTATATCATATGCTAAGAAAAATACATAATTTATGAGAGACCGATTTGTCACAGGTCAACGCAGAAGTGAAAGATATATTTGGAAATAATGTGGAATAGGTTGAACTGTTTAACTTGGTCTTAGAGCACTGGGCTAGACACGAAAATAATGTTAAAACTAACTTTGAAAACACCTTTACGTGACAAAAAATCATCTCTTCAAATTTTTAGTTCTGCAAAGTTAATTTTTTTACCAATTTTCTATTTATACAAGTTCACCGAAATGGGGACTAGCCGCTGTTTTAACCATCCACTTTCACTCTGCATTCGGCCCCGCCCCGGAATGCCCTTCCCCGGACAGCTGCTCCGAAATCCCTTAATACCTACGTGCTTAGGGTTGCATCGTGCCAAATTATGCCAAAACTAATCTGGAGGACCCTTTTGAAATCGCGAGCGTCCCGGGTTACGTTTGCTCCGCGTCACTGAAAAGTTTTGGTGCAAAATATTTGAGTTACTTTTCGCAGTAGATGACCATGGGGCAGAGGCAGCATGTCCGTTGTCTGTCCAGGTATACCGATCGAAAGTGTCTGCACCGAAAAGTCTACTTTGTCGAGTTGCAAAGGTGCATGGTTTTCGACACTTAGTAATAGCTAGGAGAAATTCAAGAAATTCAACGCTGTCTGGGATTCAATTCTTAAGCTCCCGGATGCTTCGAACAGTAGAAGCCGTGGTTTCTCCGATCATTACCAGGTGGATGCCGGAGTAGTATCCTAACAATCGACGAACGCCAATGCGCGATCTTTCTTTATCATCGGTTGTCCCTTTCTCCCTCCTTCCTCTCCCTTAACACACACCCATTTAGATGCACTACAACACACTCCCACCATGATCGGTAAAGCAATCGGAAGCTTAGGAACTTGACCCGGGCTAGGGAACGTGCCCCGAGTAGAGAAAGACGCCTGAGGAGGAAAACCCTGCAAGACCGAGTGAACATCGTGTCCGTATCTCGCGGTCCAGTATTGCTAACCTCCCGGAATAATAAGCACGTTTGCCAAAATCTTCAGGTGCAACATGTATTAATATGTGCTTAAATTAACGAACCGCCAGAAAATGTCTAATAATAATTGTCGTTAATACAACTAACGTTAAACCTATTACTTGACAGGTCAACGCAGGTGTCGATGGCTTAAAAAAGCCAATTTATTTCTTCAGTTATTTTATGTTACTTGCAGCAATCCGCTAATGTCCGTTGGGGCACTGCGCAGGTGCTGGGCTTCGTGGGCGAGGGCGTGGCGCTGCGCGTGCGGTTGCGCGGGCCGGACGCGCCTCGCCAGCAGGTGGCGCTTCTACGCCAGGCGGCCCGCCCCTCGGCGAAAGCGTCCGCCCGTTCGCCGCCGACATTTGGCGCGGCGTGGAGCGCCGTCGTCTTCGGGCAGCTTTTTCCCGCTGATGAGGCCCGCCCTGCGCGCGGGCGGCTCCGTGCCCAGCGGCCAACGGCGACTGCGCCCACCGACACGCCCACCACTGATCTGCGGACAAAGGGTTCCAACACCCCCGACGAAAAATCTGCGCTTCCGCGGTCAGTCCCAGCCCGAGAAGACGTGCCGCCCACGACGACAGCCGCGTTCCAAACTGTGGCCACACCCTTGAAATTAGTGCTGTCCACGGGACATCCAACACTCCTAAAAGTAACCACCGCCCCAAACGGAACATAAGCGCGTCGAAGACGTCCACCAGTTTCGAAAACCCAGCCACCACCCCAATGAGAAGCACACTCCTACCCACACCGCTCACCCCCTCGTGACAGCCCCCGCCCCGCGCCGCTGTCGGCGTTGTCCCCCGCGCGGCGTGGGCGCCGCGCTGCCTCGTGGCGCGGCCGGACCTGCTGCCTGCTCGAGGACCTGACGGCGGACGCTTCCGGTCGCACGGCAACCACCCACCTGCTGGGCCTCGAGGAGTGCGCGGCGCGCTGGACGCCCTCGCCGCCTTCAGCCGGCTCCTTGGCGCTGGAGGAGCGCGGTCGGCGTTCCCGCTCAACGCGTCCGCTTCCCGCACCTGCTGCGCCCCACGTTCTTCGACGACCACTCGGTACGTGAGGCGGGTCATGCGCGCGCTAGACCGTCCATCTGCCGAAGAATGATCTGCTCCTCAGTCTTACGAGTCTCAGAGGACGTAGTCAGATACGGAGTTAGGAAAAAAAACTCAGTCCAATTTACTAGATAGGCTGGGGCTTCACATAAAATTTAATTGGCTCCTTTCGCGTAGACTAATTCCATTGCGAAACAATCTCACGTAGAACGGGAAATTAATTGATTTAAATCTGAACCCGACCATCTTAGTTTCTTGTTATGAGGTGATTAAGGCTAAGGAAACTACCATGACCCGTGACAAGACCTGTGCGTTCTGCGAAACGCAGGTCGGAGTTACACGTGTCGTGCGCTCGGAAGAAAGATTGGGAAGCACTGCCGCTGCTCGCCGTTGTTGTGAATCTCGGCAAGCCACCAGGCGAAGCGTCGGGGCCTTCGTCGCGTGATTTACGAGGTCGCTTGTTAGCAGGCGCTTCAGTAATTCTGGAAAATTTTAAATGCTCACTAAATTATGTCTCCAGTATTTCGTTTTTCCTTGACATTTCATCAATTACCGACCTCGTACAAAGTAAAACTAGTTTAACCCTTAAATGAAAATTAGCATTGAAGCACCAGTACCAAGCAATAAAATAGAAAAAATTTACAAGCAAGAGTCAAAACAGTCGCGTTTGTTGCAAAGAGATGCTATCACGTACTACTCGCAGTGTCGCTACTCGTGCGTGGACCCAGGCTGGAGTTAGGGTCAAGGTCTAACTACCGCCGGTGGTTTGCAGTGGGCGAGCTGTCCACGTATTTCTCGCGCCCGCGTGGCAGGCCGCGTTGAGGCTGTGCAGATGTCAAAGAGCTAAGCTGCATCCCAAGGGTTTGCAGGGGGACGACTGTCCACGTAACTTCTCGCGCAGCGTGTAGCGCGGTGGGGCTGGAGTAGATGTGAAAGGTCTTAAGCCTCCGTGGGGGTTGCAGGACGACTGTCACCGTACTTCTCGCGGCAGCGTTAGCCGGTTGGGCTGGAGGCAGATGTCAAACTAAGTCCTCCCGTGCGTCGCAGGGGACGAGCTGTCCACGTAATTCTCGCGCAGCGTTCTAGCGCGGTTGGGCTGGAGGCAGAGTCAAAGTCTAAGTGCCTCCCGTGGGGTTTGCAGGGACAGCTGTCCACTAACTTTCTCGCGCGCGTTAGCGCAGCTTGATTGCTGGAGCAATGTCAATGGCTAATTGCCCCCGTGGTTTGTAGGGACGAGCTGTCCACGTACTTCTGCGTGCACCGTCAACGCGGTGGCGCGCTGCCGACGCTGAGCCAGAGTCAAAGGTCTAAGTGGCCTCCCTGCCGATCTCTCTACTTT
>BOPP01000026.1:667270-706901 GCA_017312745.1 Gryllus bimaculatus | reverse complement strand
GAAATGAGCCGCGTCTCAGTTGTTGGACTGACGTTTCCGGTCATCTTGCTGTGGCGCTTCTTCAGAGCTGCGACTGTGCGAAGAGGTTGTGGTCATCACTCTCCCACACGAACGGAAGCCTACGAACCCATATATGAGCGACAACAGTCTACGGGGTAGTGTAGTGTTATAAACTCCACCAGAAGAGTTCAGGCCAACTTGATAGAGTTGCGTCGCGCTAAGAGGCTTCTTCAACTCCCCTTGCTTTACGTGCCGCAACTGCCAATGTCTCTTCCAAATTTCTCAATTTGCTTCATCAGATCACGATTGGCAATAGATCAATGAGCAGGATCTCTAGGATTTTTGACTGCCTGTCCTGACGACGGTTATCTCGGCAGTACAGCACAGTACATACGGGTGGAATCCATAACGATCTATCGCGACTATTGAGGCCAGAGGAAGCTCTACAGATTAACCGAATATATCTCAGCCACACTCCTATGGCCTGGTAGAACTGGATAGACTTGTGCATATCACCAACAATCGCGTGTTAGTTCGACTAAAGACACCGCCGAGATGGCTGACAGGTAGAAGAACAGTTCACCGCATAGAGATATTATACCTTATCTCGCTGAAACTGTGAGCTTCGCCGGAAGCCCAAAGTCGTCCTCCCGCCAACACGTAAGTCAACTGCATCCGAGGCGAAACGATTTCGACAGCGTGCCACCAACAACAGTACTCTCCCGAGGGCTCATTTCGCCGTCACCCCCAAGCAGTCCCTACCTGATACGTCATCGCCGCCCGGGGAAACAGCGCTGGTGTGGGTTACGCGAAGATCGTGCTGAAGACATCGACGGGAGACGAGCGCAATCCTGACCGCGCCACTCGCCGCCAACTTGTAAAATGCCCGCATCCGACGAGACCAGATTGGCCTTGGCAACATCCTTTGCGCGACATGACATCGGACGCATTCTGCCCGATCTGATAAAGCTGCAACACGTCCCTCCGATATCATGGAAAGCGGTGAATACCATGCGCAAGATGACCAACCTTTACTCAGTGAACGACAACCTAACCAGAAACTGGACCACAACCGGCTTACGTCAAGGTGAGGCAACAAGTCATGTCTAGCATAAACGAGGCTCTCGCCATTAGCGACCAAGAAAGGAAAATCCTCAGTATGCCAACAACCACCGCGCATCTATGGCTACCCCAAATCCACAAACCCGAATTCCTCTCCGTCCCGATTTTCAGTGCCATCACTCACCTACCCTACATCTAGCACGTTTCCTGGCCAAACAAATGAAACCTCTCTCGCAACCATTTGCCGCGTCCTGCCGTCCTCAACTCCACACACGTCGTCGCAACTCATCCGCTCCAGCAGCATATGCCCTGTTCGAATACGCTGGTCAGTTTCGATGCAACCTCTCTCTTCACTAGGGGCCAGTAAGTGACAAGTCTAGCAGACAACCTAACGCTAACATCAGGCTTTTCGAGGGGAGTGGGCATAGCTACTGAGATCTGCCTTACGCTCACGCTTTTTTCCAATTCGGGCAAGGTTCTACGCTCAGACAGAAGGCACCGCTATGGGCTCACCAGCTGTCCCGGTCGTTCGCGACCCTTTTTATTGAGTGAATTTTGAAGAACAGGCCCTAGAAAAACGCGCCCCTTAAACCATCGCTATGGCTGCGTTACGTCGACGATACTTTCGTCATCTGGCTCAATGGCTTCCGAAATCTCTTCACATTTCTCGAACACCTCCTCGGCATCAACTTCAACTATGGAAATAGAAGAAAACGGGCAGCTCCCTTTTCCTGGGACGTGCTGTGACCAGGCCCTGACGGCACACGTCATTCTGTCTACCGCAAACCCACCCACACCACCGCTACTACATGCCGATTTCACACCAGCTGATCCTGCCACGAAACGTGGGTGTCCTGCTCACCGAGCGTCCCTCGTCCTCGCCTCTTCACCGAGCTCTCTATTTGACCCCAACATGCACTGGCTCTGAGAGGTTCTGCTGAGGAAGACCTTTCAGGCTAATTGGTTACAAGGGGTACCGCGTGAACCAATCTTGAGGCTACTCTACCACATCGCATGGCACGAAACGAACTTCCAGCCGGCCCCCCAAAGACAGCCCGATTGCCTTACATCAAGGAGTCCTGGACAAGATCGGTAGAGTGTTGCGCAGAGCCGACATCCGTGGTCAATTACCACGAAAACTCGCAGCGCATAACAACAGAAGACCGGTGGTGGCCTCGTCTGATCAAAGAGGCTTTAGAAATTTCTCTAGTAGGCCCGCCAAACCTCATATAAGGAGATGATGGACTCCGTCCTCAGAACAAGCTGGAGCAACACCTATAATACTCAGGATAGTCAGATCGACTTGTTGGATGGATGCCGTCAATTGATCGACTTGCTGGGTCGATCCCCCACATGATCGACTTCCTGGGTCGATCCCCTATTGATCACAGTTGCTGGGTAGCATCTCTCACTTGATCGGCTTGCTTGGCTATTCTTCCCTTGATCGTACTTGCTGGGTCGATCCCCCACATGATCGACTTTGGCTGGGTCGATGATCCCACATATGATTCGACTAGCTAGGTCGATTCCTCACGTTGGATCGACTTGCTAGGTTTTCGCGTAATCCCTTCCACTTGATCGACTAGCTTGCTAGGTCAATGCCACCACTGAAAAAAAGAAAATAGAAAAAAAATAGAAAGAATATAACTAAATAAGAAAGTAAAAACGAAAAAAAATGAATAAGAGAAAAAGAAAATCGCCTTGCTGGGGGGGTCGATCCTCACTTGGATGCGACGAGCCTGGGTCGATCTACTAAGAAAAAAGACTATAAAACAAAAATGAAAAACTCGCCATATAGATCGACTTTGCGGGCTCAATCCCCTCGCCTCAGTATGAGATCGAACTCTTGGCGACTCGTTTTGCTGGGGGGTCGATTCCCCACATGATCGATATTGCCGGGCAAGGCAGATAAAAAACTATACCAGGCAAGTAAAAAGAGATAACACAAAGCTTTTGTGACTGACAAAAGTTCCTTTTTAAAAGTTATTTACTGATGTTTGTGTCATGAAAAATGTCAGATTGTGAAAATGGTAGTTGTCTCTGCGCTTCTTGCACCTGAAAAGAGTGGTGGCACTTTTATGAAAGAAATGTTTTACAAACATATAACACTCAATTCATTGACCATTTTGTACTTGAAATACAAAGTGTAGTGTACTCTCTATAAATTGAAATTTTTAGGTATCTGAGATAGTACATGCTACACGCCACTTTCACACACACTTTGGCGAATTCACAAATTACTTTTGATGTTGAAAACTGAAAAGTGTTCACACTAGTGTAATGGATTTTTGAGCTATCTTTCGTAAGGCGGTAATTTGGCATAATCTCTCTTGAATAGTGAGCAAAATTCACATCACATTGCACAATAAATATATTTCCAAAACTTTAATAAACCACATATTTAAATTTACGTCGTCCTGTCGTACATACGAGATAGAACTAAGAATTCTCGAAGTATACAGTGTAAGTATTTAGCATATTGACGTGTTTTTGCAATTTGCCGCCTTCGTGAGCAGCGAGGTAATAGTCATCATATCTGCTGCTTTTGACCAATTATTGTGTGAGTTTCTAATATCATTCATCTAATATAGAATGTTTCTTTGTTCTGAAAGACATGAACTCAATGAGTGACGTGTTGTTTGCTTCTTGTTGTAACACAAGTGTATAGCGTATTTCTTTAATTTGGTTTATGACTTTTGGTGGAACGGTAATGGCTTTTTGTTGTAGTTCAGTCCAACTACACAGCTTAGGGAAATTATATCGTCCTTCGTTATTAAGAATGTGACGAAAAAGAATTCGGGAGTTCAACACACGCTGATAAACAGCAATTTTCGGGTAGTAAACTATACTGAAGTTCTGGTCGTACTGTGAGCATAATTAAAAAAAGAAGGATTTGAAAGCGTGTGGGGTATCCCGTTAGAAAGGGCTTATTTGTTGAAGAATACAAAATTACACACCTGAAAAAGAAGGAAAAATCTGATGCATAATCACTTATTGCTTATTTGTTTTCATTATTCTCGTTGATGTTTAATTATTTGCCTAGGAATACTTGGCGTAATATATTTGGAAGAGTAGAGTAGTTGAGATTAGGTGGTGGGGGGCAGTTCAAGAAATTTGAGTCACAGGATGATCCGTCTCATCTGCAATCGAGTAGCTCCCAACAATTAAGATGGGTGGTCGGGGATGAACAGACGTGAAATGGAGCAGGAAGTGTAAAGCGGGGCGGGGGGAGAAAAAAACTGAACCGAGTAGCAACCGCTCTGTCAGTGAAGCTTTGGTGTGAGCAATGTCTCCACGTTGTCCTATTCTGCTGACCAGTGTCGCAGTGCCCATATTGATTGGAAATCCCTCCGGGCCCCCCCTCCTCCACGGCCATTTTACGCGAGTCAGGAAGCGTCGTTCGGTGACTAGTCTTTGCGGCAGGTGGGATGAAAGACCCTCAACCGCCCGATGCTTTTGGAGCACACCTTGCTCAATAGTAGAAAATTCCTCACAGGATTTTCTCCGTCGACAATTCCTAAAGACCAGTTTCACATATCTTCGGACCCAGACTGAAGCGCCCACACACAGACGAATAGCGAGCACACATTATATAGTACGATATAAGCAATACTATAGTGTCAAACTTTGGTTTTTTACTCAAACGCGGCCTATTATATTATTATTATTATTATTAATAAATCAATAATATGGAAACGGGAAGTTAACCTTATAATTATATTGATTATAAACAAGTTTTAAGTTTTGTCAGAAAAGGGGCTAGGAGGGATCGCTGCGAATCTCTTTGTTTGACTGAGGAGATTCTTGATGTAAGCGATATCTTCAGACATCGTAAAGCATATTAAAGATGTCCTGTCAATTGTAATATGATTGTAAAACTTAACGATCTTCTTATCTAGGAGTACACATACGCCCTTTTATATTTTGAATTTGCTCATTTGCTATTTTAAGAAAGTTAATATTTCTCTTTTAAATATATTTAATTCGTTCTATTTTCTTGTCTATATTGTAGGTGTCTTTAGTTTAAAACAAATTCTAATGTATTACATCGCCTAGCTGTGCATTTCGCACCTGAAGATATTATTCACTTTGTGGAATATTTGAATAAGCGTAAAACTGCAAGATGAGAAAGCAAATTGTCTTTCATCAAAGACAGAAAATGTTTGGTCTGTCTGTACTTTTGACGCGTCAGTACTCCTGCGAAGGGAGAGCCTACAGCAGCGCACAGCATCCGACCATAGTTTAAGGGGTACGTGTGGTTAGACGAAGATTTTCCCATGCCTTAATTGTGTTTCTCACTCTGGAAGTGAGTTTTCTACCGCCACACCAGAAACATTGGACTTTGCCAGGACAACGCCACATAATCTTAACGACCGGAAACGACCCGGCGAATCGAACGCGGGTCGCGTCTGACTGCGAGAACGCTGATCATAAGCTAAACCGCGAGGGCAATAATGTTATTCAGTATTTTACAACGCACCCAGCTTACGTTTCTTCTGAAGACCATACTGAGGATAACAGTAATAAGCGGTAGAGAGAAATTTCTCAATAGCATTATTCAATCGCTGAAGTGAATATTGTTTTTTGGTTTGAAAATACATCAGTTTTGGTAAATTGTAGGTATGATTTTTAAATAATATTTATATGAATTATAAATGTTTCTCATGACGTTATGATTGTTCTATAACTGGTAAAGCATGTGACATTCAAGGGTTTGAACAATTTTATAAAAGTCTTCGTGCTAACCGGATAGCCAAGAATACATTGACTCCGGCCGCGGAAGCCTACGAACCCGTAGCACCGCTTTAACCGCAGGGCCTGGCCGTGGCACCGTGCTGACAGAGGGCCCACAACGGGCGGGTGGGTGACGCAACGGCGCAGAAGAAGTGGGGAGGCGAGGTGTTTTCGTGAATTTCACTTTACGACGCTCCTATTCGGCCGAGTTGCATGATTGTCACGGCGTTGGATTCAGGAAGCATGTCGCCATCGCGTTATAAGGTCACATTTTTAAATTTGTTCTCGGAAGTTTCAGAACTAATTTCAAATTCGCATTTTTGCTAGATTTTTGGAATAAGGTTATCATACCGTAAATTCTCTTTTAAAAATTCGTCTAATGCCGTTTACAAATCGAAAATCGGACCATTGGTTCAGACGTTATCGGTAAAGTAAATTTTATTTATTTTGGTGCTGCCACGTGGTGGCTACAAATTGTACTAGTGTCGGGACATTTAGCCTTAAACCAAATAAGATATGAGTTGGTACACTATGACTGTAACAAAAAAAATTTCCCTGACACCCACACACCCCTACAGGCAAAGACGTATTTTTAATTTTATTTTTTTCGTCAACTAAACTATTATGTCTTACTGAAAGAAAATACGAAAAAGGAGAAAATATTGTAGTTTATTAGAGAAATATTTTTTGATATTGTCTTAGTGGTACATTCAAACGCAAAAAATATTTTTGACAAATTGTTCTGTCTTAAAACTCTGGACTAGGCTCGAAGAAATCTCAAAAGTTTCTCTCAAAATCCAAATTTTTAATTTATGCGGTTTTTTCGACTGCTGGGCAGTAGTTAAAAAATAAGAACAATTTTTACATTTTCCCGCCTTTAAATCACCTTCATTTTAAATATACTTTGAAAATGACTGCAACAGTACTGTACATTTATTTTAGTATTTATTATACATTTGTATACATTGTTGTAGCACCCAGTAATATCTTTACTTGAGAATTTAGTTACAAATTATCATGTTTTAAAGTTCTTCATTATAATTTGTATATTTATATCATATGCTAAGAAAATACGATAATTTATGAGAGACCGATTTTGTCACAGGTCAACGATAAGTGAAGATATATTTGGGAAATAATGTGGAATAGGTTGAACTGTTTAACTGTGTCTTAGAGCACTGGGCTAGACACGAAAATAATGTTAAAACTAACTTTGAAAACACCTGTTGACGTGACAAAAATCATCTCTTCAAATTTTTAGTTCTGCAAAGTTAATTTTTTTACAATTTTCTATTATACATAGTTCACCGGAAATGGGACTAGCCGCTTTTTTAACCCATCCACTTTCACTCTGCTTCGCCCCGCCCCGGTATTGCCCTTCCCGGACAGCTGCTCCGAAATCCCTTAATACCTACGTGCGTAGAGGGTTGCATCGTGCCAAATTATGCCAAAACTAATCTGGAGGGACCTTTTGAATCGCGAGCGTCCCGGGTTACGTTTTGCTCTCGGTCACTGAAAATTTTTGGTTCAAAATATTTGAAGTTACTTCTCGCAGTAGATGACATGGGGCAGAGGCAGCATGTCCGTTGTCTGTCCAGTATACCGATCGAAATGTCTGACCGAAAAGTCCTACTTTTCGAGTTGCAAAGGTGATGGGTTTTCGACACTTAGTAGATAGCTAGGAGAAATTCATACGCTGTCTGGGGATCAATTCTAGCTCCGGACTGCTCTGAACAGTAGATTTCCGTGGTTTCTCCGATCATTACCAGGTGGATGCCGGAGTAGTATCCTAACAATCGGACGAACGCCAATGCGCGATCTTTCTTTCATCATCGTTGTCCCTTTCTTCTCCTCCTCCTCTCCCTTAACACACACCCATTTAGATGCACTACAACACACTCCACATTGATCGGTAAAGCAATCGGAAGCTTAGAACTTGACCCGGCTAGGGACGTGCCCCGATAGAGAAAGACGCCTGAGGAGGAAAACCCTGCAAGACGAGTGAACATCGGTGTCGTATCTCGCGGTCCATATTGCTACCTCCCGGAATATAACACGTGCAAATCTTCAGGTGCAACATGTATATAATATGTGCTAAATTACGAACCGCCAGAAAATGTCTAATAATAATTGTGTTAATACAACTAACGTTAACCTATTACTTGACAGTCAACGCAGGTGTCGATGGCTTAAAAAAAGCAATTTATTCTTCATTTATTTATGTTACTGCTACAATCCGTGAATGTCCGTTGGCGTGCGCAGGTGCTGGGCTTCGTGGGCGAGGGCGTGGCGCTGCGCGTGGCGGTGCGCGGGGGCCGGGACGCGCTCGCCAGGCAGGTGGCGCTCTACGCCAAGCGCCCGCCCCGCGGCGAAGCGTCGCCCTTCGCCGCCGACATGGCGCGCGTGGAGGCCGTCGTCTTCGGGCAGCTTTTCCCGCTGATGGAGGCCGCCCTGCGCGCGGGCGCTCCGTTGCCCAGCGGCAACGGCGACTGCGCCCACCGACACGCCACCACTGGCATCTGCGGGACAAAGGGTTCCAACACCCCCGACGAAAATCTCGCTTCCGCGGTCAGTCCAGGCCGAGAAGACGTGCCCGCCCACGACGACACACGCGTTCCAAACTGTAGCCACACACCTGAAATTAGGTGCTGTCCACGGGACATCCACAGTCGTAAAAGTAACCACGCCCCCAACGGAAATGAGCGGTCCGAAGACGTCCATCAGTCGAAACTCAGCCACACCCCCAATGAGAAGCACACTCCTACCCACAACCGCACCCTCGTGGACAGCCCCGCCCCCGCGCCGCTGTCGGCGTCGTCCCCCGCGGCGGCGTGGGCGCCGCGCTGCCTCGTGGCGCGGCCGGACCTGCTGCTGCTCGAGGACCTGACGGCGGACGGCTTCCGGTCGCACGGCAACCACCACCTGCTGGGCTTCGAGGAGTGCGCGGCGGCGCTGGACGCCCTCGCCGCCTTCCACGCCGGCTCCTTGGCGCTGGAGGAGCGCGGTGGCGTCCCGCTCAACGCTCGCTTCCCGCACCTGCTGCGCCCCACGTTCTTCGACGACCGACTCGGTACGTGGCAGGCGTCGATTGCGCGCGCCTAGACCGTCCATCTGCCAAGAAATGAATCTGCTCCTCAGTCTTACGAGTCTCAGAGACGTATGTCAGATATTGAGTTAGAAACTCAGTCCAATTTACTAGATAGCTGGGGCTTCACTATAAAATTTAATTGGCTCCTTTCGCGGTAGACTAGTTTCTATTGGAAACAAATCTCACTAGAACGGGAAATTAATTGATTTAATTGACCCGACCATCTCTAGTTTCTTGTTATGAGGGTGATAAGGCTAAGAAACTACCATGACCCGTGACAAGACCTGTACGTTCTGCGAAACGCAGGTCGGAGTTACACGTGTCGTGCGCTCGGAGAAAGATTGGGAAGACACTGGCCGCGCTCGCCGTTGTTGTGAATCTCGGAAGCCACCAGGCGAGCGTCGGTTGCCTTCGGTCGCGTGATGTACGAGGTCGCTTGTTAGCAGCGCTTTCAGTAAATTCTGGAAATTTTAAATGCTCACTAAATTATGTCTCCAGTATTTCGTTCTCCGTTGACATTCATCAATTTACGACTCGTACAAAGTAAAATTAGTTTAACCTAAATGAAAATAGCATTGAAGCACCAGTACCAGAATAAAATAGAAAAAAATACAAGCAGAGGTCAAAAAGCTCGCGTTGTTTGCAGAGAGATTGCTATCTACGTACTACTCGCAGTGTCGCTACTCGTGCGTGGATCCAGGCTGGAGTTAGGTGTCCAAGGTCTAACTACCGCCCATGTGGTTTGCAGTGGGCGACCTGTCCACGTATTTCTCGCGCCGCGTGGAGGCGCGGTTGAGGCTGGTGGCAGATGTCAAAGAGCTAAGTGCATCCCAAGGGTTTGCAGGGGACGAGCTGTCCACGTACTTCTCGCGCAGCGTTAGCGCGGTTGGGGCTGGAGGTAGATGTGAAAGGTCTAAGTGCCTCCCGTGGGGTTTGCAGGGGACGAGCTGTCCACGTACTTCTCGCGCAGCGTTAGCGCGCTTGATGCTGGAGGCAGATGTCAATGGGCTAATTGCCTCCCGTGGGGTTTGTAGGGGACGAGCTGTCCACGTACTTCTCGTGCACCGTCAACGCGGTTGGGGCTGGAGGCAGATGTCAAAGGTCTAAGTGCCTCCCTTGCGGTTTGCAGGGGAAGAGCTGTCTACGTACTTCTCGCGCAGCGTGAACGCGGTTGGGGCTGGAGGCAGATGTCAAAGGGCTAAGTGCCTCCCGTGCGGTTTGCAGGGGACGAGCTGTCCACGTTCTTCTCGCGCAGCGTGGAGGCGCTGGCGGCGGTGGCGGCGCTGGTGCCGGAGCTGCGCTGGGCGAGCACGCGGCTGCCGGAGGCGCTCAAGGCCATCGGGCGGCGGCTGGTGGGGCCGTCGCGGCGCTTCCGCAACGTGGCGTGCCACGGCGACCTGTGGATCAGCAACCTGATGGTGCGCGCGGACGGGCCGGCCGTGCGCCTGCTGGACTTCCAGACACCGCGCTACGCGCCGCCCGCGCAGGACGTGGAGATGCTGCTGTGCACGTGCGCCGGCCACGCGCTGCTGGCCGAGCGCGGGGACGAACTCCGCGACAGGTACCCTACACCTTCTGTACTCAGAATTGCGCCACCACTCTCCACTTTTTTTAAATCGTACAAAATTCCATTGTGAAATGTACAACCTATAATTTCTCGGTGGTTTTTCGAGATTTAAATCATAATTCTTGAGGGTGTTGGCGGAATTCTGGCTTCAGACTCGGACTCAGCGCGTCGACATACGTAGAAAACATGTGTCAAGTATTTCGGTCTCACTTTTTTGTGTGTGCATGTGTAGTTGTGCATGTGTAAATCTAATTGACTAAATGAAGTCGTAAGCTTCCGCGGCTAGAGTCATGTGCGTGATCTTGGCTGTCCGAGTGACGTCGCGTTGAAGGCTGTGTTGCCTACGTTTCGACCATACGTTATGACATACCAACCCTGAGGAAGACCACGACTGGATGGTCGAAACGTAGGCAACACAGCCTTCGTCGCGGCGTCACCCGGACAGACAAGATCACGTCCAATGCAATTGACTGTATACACGTACCAACGAGCTACGATATACTACATAGAATGACTGAAGGATCTCCATCTTTTAAGCAATTTGAAGCCATTTTTTAGTCAAAGCACCGCTCTCTGGGATACAAAGTATTACTCGCTCAACTTTTCTTGAACGATGACCTTGTTTCCCCCTCTCTGACACAATAAACAGTTGAAGACAAAAGCTCGCAGCGTGCAGTGATGATAACATTATAAACACATCTTCAATGGCGCGAAATATAAACAATTTTCCGTTGATAAAAACTTCTGCCCGTGATTTTCTCCCAAAAATCTAAAGAAAGGACAGAAGCAGGTCAAGATGAATATCAGGCACAATAGATACCTAGAACTTCTAAGAAAGTTAGAACGCAAATTATTGAGAAAGTTCCGAGGGCATGAGTGATTCTCCAGAGATTGGAATTTTTCCTAAAATCTAGTGGCCGATTTCGTGACTAATACTCCCACTCTACCCGCATTTCTTCAATCCATCGTTCAAGAAAAGATGCGCGAGTAATATTCTAGCATTACGTTTGGTGGTGGTTACGGACGGTTACACTCTGGTTACCCGCCCCTCGTATGTTTTGACTTCAAAAAACATGGCGGCCACTAGTTCGGCGAGCCTCCACCAAGAGCGCTGACACTATAGCGACAGCCACTCTATGTAGTATATTATAGCTTGTTGCCCGCACAAGCTTATGTTGTACTAGGAGAATTTGTCCTAGCAATGAGCACGCGTTGTCAATGCGCGTCGTTAACGCGTCTGCACGCGCAGGTACTACACGTCGCTGCGCGCGCGGCTGTCGGCCGCCGGGCTGCGCGCGGAGGCGCTGCTGTCGCGCGAGGCGTTCGCGGCGTCGTGCGCGGAGTACGCGCCGCTGGGCCGCCTCGCCGCCGCCGTCTTCCACTCGAACAACCTGCTGCCGCAGGTGGCGCTGCGCGCGTCGCTGGCGCGCCACGGCCGCCGCCGCCACCTGGTGCGCGACCGCGTGGCGCTCGTCACGCGCGCCTTCGCCGACGACGCGGCCTTCCGGCGGCGCATCACACGCGACCTGCGCGAGATCGTCGCGCGCGACCTCGCCCCGCCCACGCGCACGCCCACGCCCACGCCCACGCCCACTCACGAGGCAACGGAGGCCACGCCTTCCCATAAAATCGATTAACAACACTTAAAGATACATGTTTTTAGACTTAAAAATGATTTATACACATATGTGTATATACGTATAAAAGTATATATGTATTAGTGTATGTATGTATTAGTGTATATATGTATTAGTGTATGTATGTATTAGTGTATATATGTATTAGTGTATATATGTATATATGTATATATGTATATATGTATATATGTATATATGTATATATGTATATATGTATATATGTATATACAGGGAGCGATAATCGTGCTCATGAAAACTGTTCAAATGATTGATTTTCTCGGTAGCTTGGCGGTTAGAGCAGCTGGGTGTAAACCAGAAGCTCCGGGCTAGAGTTCCAGTCGGGGCAATCAATTCTTTGAAAAAATTTAATTATTAAAAATTGTTAGAATTAACATATGCAATCATAGTGTTACAATTTAAAATGGGACCAAGCTGTTCTATGCGTTACACATCAGTAGCACTACCAAGTATTAATAAGCTCTGTGCTCATTATAATGACCATTGCAAGCACTGCTTAAGTCTCCAGGAAACTGGCAGCCCAAGCTGACGCGCGCCTCCCCTGTTGCCATGACAACGTTACGTTCAACCAATGAGAAAAGAGTAGTTTCCTTCCGTCCGGCTTTGGCGCAGGTTTGGCCCCGAGGCTCTCGCTGGCCTGGCCTCCTCTTGTGAAGGCATGTTGCGGGCATAAGACAGTGGGTGCTCTGTGACCTTTTGTGTCGCAGATCCAGTATTTCAATGCATATATAAGATGTTTATTGAAAGTGCAGTTTTCGCGGGTAAGTTATCCTAAAAGTAGAAAAATATCAAATGTAATTATTTTATTTGGAGTGTCGCCTACAAGTTTATCAGTAAACCAAAGGTCATTGGTTTTCAATTTCACCATATGATTCCGTGCCTGAATTTGTCTGCGCCAACTATTGAACCCACCGTCCTCCGCTGTGCCTCGTGCACTTTTCTTAACCCGGCAATGGTCGCCATTTTGTAAAGCCAGTTGTTCACGGTGATACAGTCCGCCAGGAATGTCTCTCCGCACTGAGCCGAATCAAGGCCTCTTACTAAAAATTACATTTGTGTTGGTGGCAAACAGATTATTGGGAAACAAGTAAAGGGAACAACACTTCCAGCAAATGTTATGATTGTGCTTAGGACACAATTTACGTTTTCTGGTATTACGCGCGCAATTTTTCTTGAACGATGGATTGCAGAAATGCTGGTAGAGTGGGGGTATTAGTTACTGAATCGGCCACTAGATTGTATGAAGCAATGCCAATCTCTGGAGATCTGTCATGCCTTCGCAACGTTCTCGATAATTTGCGTTCTAACTTTTTAAGGAGTTAGAGGTATATCCTGTGATAGATCTTTACCTGCTTTGGTCATTTCTTTATTTTTTTTTTTTATTTTTTTTTTTTTTTTTGAGAAAACAACAGATAGATGTTCTCGTTTTCAAATGAAAATTGTTTCAATTTTGTGCCCGTGAAGATGTGTTTGGAATGTTCTCATCAGTGCTCGCTGCGAGCTTTCACCTTCATCTGTTTATTGGACCAGAGAGGGGGAAGCAAGGTTATCGTTCAAGAAAAGTTGCGCGAGTAATATTACACGCTGCAGCTCGTGTTACCAACCTAAATACTTATTGCAAGTACTCTCACCAGCAAGGTTCCATTGCGAAGAGACTTTCCTGGCGCGCTATATTTTCTGTAAAATTGTTGTTTAAAAGGATTGATAAAAGGTACTTTTTGTCATGTTTGTTGTAAACCGTAATATTTTCTGTAAAATTGTGGTACAAAACGATTTATGAAACGTACATTTCGTAATGTTCGATTACCAGACTAATTGTTTGTAAAATGGTTGTATAAAACGTCTCATAAAACATGCATTTTGTCATATTTGTTGAAAACGGTGGTATTTTGTATAAAATTATTGTATGAAATGTTTTATACAATAATTTATTTGTTTGTTTCGTAAAACTTGGGTATAAAACGTTTCATGAAACATACATTTCGTAATTTCTCATTGTACACAGTACAAATTGTTTGCAAAATGGTTGTATAAAACGTTTTATAAAACATACATTTTGTCATATCTGTTACACACGGTGATATTTTGTATAAAATTATTGTATTAAACATTTCATACAATAATTTATTTTGTAATGTCTGTTGTTCACGGCGATATTTTCTGTAAAATTGCTGTATAAAAGTGTCATAAAACATTTCATAATGTCTGTTGTACACTACATATTTCCTGTAAAATTGTATTGTAAAATAGGCATTACAAAACGTGTATTTTGTAATGCTTGTTGTACATGATGTTATTTTGTATAAAATTGTTTTATCAAAAACCTTTTTAGAAACCACACTGTTCAGGATTGTTTACTCTGTGCGCCCCTTCCTCGCCCTTCCCTTTGGCGTCACCCATCTTTTCTTATCGTGTTCGGTGGGAAGAAAAGGAATCCAAATTGTGACCTCGTTACTGAGTAAAAAAGCATTTTAATAATTAAATTGCGACTGCGCAATATATCCTCCGAACGTAATTGCGTCCAACAAGGTGACGGAATGGTGGCAATTATATATAATATACACAAGGAGTGATAATCGCGCTCGTGAAAACTGTTCAAAGGATTGGTTATCTCGGTAGCTTAGGGGGTTAGAGCAGCTGAGCGTAAACTAAAAGGTGGACAATGATTTACGAATACTCAGAGGAGGCGGTGGAGTTTTGTTGTCGACGATATGTACAGCGTGTACAGTCATTCTGTCAATTCGTTGTCGGTTTAATTTGTCGTTTGTTTTTGCCCTCTGGTAGGGGGAAGTTGGAGGATGTCTAAGGGATGCTTTTTCCGGGTGTATCGGGGTAGGTTTCTGAGGATGTGGTGGTGAGGAAGGATTAGGTTTCGGAATAGGGGGCTGTTGATGTATTTTTGGATTTGGGCTATTGCGGAGTTGTGGAGGTGTGTGAGGATGTGGGTATTTTGTTTTGGTGTCGTATGGAGTTGTAAATGGTGTACATGGGTAGGCGGAAGATGAGGCGGATGTTGTGGTTTTCAACGCGAGTTATTTTGGTGCGGTTGGTGTGAGATGTAGCGAACGAAGCGGACATATGTTTAGGATGGGACGGATATACGAGATGTAAGTTAGGATTTTCTTCTTGGTTGGATGTGGGGATTAGTGAGGATGGGATATAAAGTAGTGGTGATCCTGGTTGCTTTGACGGTAATTTTGTGGATGTGGTGGGACCAAAGGAGTCTGCTGGAGAAGGTTATGCCAAGGTAGGATATTTCTGGTGTCCAGGGGATTGGTTCGTTTCCAATGGTTATCGGAGGGGGGTTGAATGGATATGTTTTATAGGAGAATAGGATTGCTTGGGATTTGGATGGGTTTATGATGATGGAGTTTTGGGAAGCCCAGAGGTAGAAGTTGTTTAGGGATTCTTGGAGGTAGGATAAGGATCGGTTTAGGGAGCGGAAGGAAGCTAGGAAGGCAAGGTCATCGGCGTAAAGGAAAGTTTGTACTCCTGGTGTTGGTGGAACGTCATTTATATAAATGGAAAAAAAATATTGGAGATAGCACACCCCCTGTGGGACGCCGGCTTGGATTGAGTAGTTAGGAGAGGGTTTTGATAGGTGTCAGATGTGGAAGGAGCGATGATTCAAGTAGCTTTGTAGTAGGGTGTAAATATGATCGGGGATATAGGGTCGAATTTTCATGAGAAGGATTGGATGGGAGACGATGTCGTACGCTTGGGTGAGGTCTGTGAAAATGGCAGGCATTTATTTTCTATCTTGCAGTAGAGTGATGGCTAGGGAAAGGTTTAAGGTTTGGAGGGCTGCCGAGCGACCTTCACGGAAACCAAATTGTGTGGAGGTTATGATTGGATATAGGAGAGGTGTTAGACGAAGTTTCTTTTCGAATAATTTACCAAGGATGGTAGTAGGCTGAGGGGACGGTGTTTAGATGGGAACCGATGATCCTTGCCAGGTTTGGGAATCATGGTAACGCGAGCGATCTTCCCGATGGTGGGGAAATAGGAAAGTCTTAGGCAGGAGTTGAGGATTAGGGTAATCAGGTCTATTGCATATTTTGTTAGGCGGATGAGTTGAGATGGGAGGGCTCCATCGGGTCCGGGCGATTTGTTGCAGTCTATCGTCTTGAGTAACTGTTCGTCGTCTAGGACTGTTGTTGGTCGGATGGTAGAGGTGGCGTTTCAAGGAAACTCCAAAGAACGCTGTCTGGGATTGGGATGTTGGGGGGGGGAGGAAGCGTACGGCCAAGGATTGAGCAAAGATATTGGTGATGGTTTGGGGGTCAAAGGTTAAGGTATTGTTAGTGGTTAGGATAGGGGAAATGGGAGTGGGATGGTTCCTGATTCCTTTCATGACTTTGTTGATATTATTGGGGCTGCTTTTGTCATGCATCAGTTATGCAGCCTCATGAGGTCGATTTACTGTCGAGGTCGGCTGCGATAATGAAAGGGTAAGGAAGGTTTTTAAGGGTGTCTAGGTCGGAGTCAGGGATCGGTGTGTGCGGAGCCTTGTAACAGGATATCTGAAGTATTTGAGATGTGGAGGTTCCAGTAGAGACTGCAGTGCATTCTAGGACGGATGTTGGAGGAAGTTGGTATGGGATGGATCGTCGGATGTGGATTGCCGTTCCGCCTTCAGCGGATGAGGTTCGGTCGGTTCTTGTTGTGGTGTAGTTAGGGATGGAAAAGGATCTGTCGGGTGTCAGCCACGTCTCTTGTAAGAATAGTATCCCGATGGAGTAATCTCTAAGGAATTGGGTAAGGGTGGTTTTTTTCTGGTTTATGCCACCTCGCGCGTTCCACGAGGATAGGGTTGAAATTTTGGGAGGGGGAGCCATTAGATGAGGATTTCAACTAATTTGATACCTGCTGTAATTAGTTTAGTGATGATGTCCTCTGGGCCATTGAGGATTTCGAGGAGGGGTTTTAGGTTGAGGATTATCTTTTTGACAGTGGGATTTTGAAGAAGAGAGAAGTTTTATATCTTGAGTAGTTGATTGGGTAGTTCGTTGTTGGGTAGTTTGGTTTGACTTGAGTTGGTGGCAGAGGTGTAAGTTTGTTTTGGGGGTCTTAGGTGGGGAACGTTTTGGAGTGAGTTGGTTGGGTGTGGATGGCTTAATGATTTGGTCATCTGTGCTCGTCGTTGTTATCTGGCTTTCACTGTGAAGGGGCACTGTGGGTCGTAGCTAGTGTGGTTTAGGGAGCAGTTGATGCATTTTCGAGTGAATGGTTTGCCAGATGTATGAGAGGGCACAGTATTCACTTGGGTGGGAACCAGCGCAAAGTACGCATATCACTTGTCTCCTGCAATAGGCCTTCGTATGATACAGTCTTTGGCAATTTCTGCACTGGGGTATTCTATCTGTCATCTTGTAGTCTTTAATGGTCACTCTAAAGTAATCAATGTATCTTAGTACTTTCTTGATGTCTGTCATTTCTTTTTTGTTGGTCTCCACTGTGTACAGGCCTATTGGTGTCAATGTCCCGTCGGCGTCTCGTTGTTGCATCTCAGTGATGTGGTGTGAAGTCATTGTAAGGGCGGTCAAGTTGTTTTTGATGGCTTTCAAGTCGTATTTGGCCGGGAGTCATTTGATTACAAATTTGTCTCTTTGTTCGTCTGTGGCTCGGTTAAAGTGGTAAGAAATCGTGGTGAAGAATCGTTCTTTCTTTTAGTTTGGGGTCTCTAGAGGTCTGGTCCAGGCGGTCTCTTATCTTCCCGAGGACAGTCAAGTCATTGGTTGAATTACCAATTCTGTCCGAGTACACTTTGCTGTCAGGTGGTTATTACAGTCAGCCTTCAATTCCTTGCTCAGTTCTGTTGGATCAAGGATTGTCAAGTCAATTCTGAAAAGTCCGATTCGTCCTTTGTTGTTTGGTTTTGGATTCGTCATTTGTTGGGAGGATGATTGGTTAGGTAATGGTTCATTAGTTGTGTTTAGTTCTTCAGGGGATCCGGAGTAGGATTGCTGGGAGTCCAATTGGGAGAGAGGGTTGAAAGGGTTAAGGTTTGCTTGGGTGTGGAGGTTGGGGTTTGACTTCTTTTGTTACCAAACGTCATCAGTCAAGAAAACTTTGGATGGTTGGTCGGTTTAAGGTACGAACACAACCAATCTAGAGCAATACCACGAACTCCATTTGAAAGTAATTTTGAAAGTAAAATGTTTAGATTTAGATTTATTTAGTCAAAAAACATTCAAATGATCTAAAGTATTCCAATAGGTACTTCATTTTGGTCCATGGATGAGGCACCATCTTTAAGAAAAGAAGATATGGCTGTTTCCGTAGATTGTGATTTTCGAAACTAATGTTGGCAATCTAAAAATATGACGTTTATTGAGAAAGGTTTCCATTCGTACGTAAAAAAGTATCACTAATATTTTTGAAAAAACGAAAAAAGAAAAATTGGCTTATTATTTTGAATTTCATTTTTATTACCTTGTTTGAAAAGCAGCTTAATCTTAGCTAAATAAATAAAAAAATATTTGGAAAAATTCCTTTGCGTAAGGATACATTAAATATGTGAGTTAATAGGTATATAATGGCGAGTGCACAAGCCTTTAACAAAAAATATGGAAATTCATCTAAACCGGTCGAATATTTATTTTTTAGTCTACCGATTATTTCGAGAATTTCATTGGAAGAAGTTTCGGAAACATACATTATGTCTAACATTTTTGGGGAAACGTCTTATTCCGAATTTTGTGTCTGAAGACCCTTAGTGAAATAGGTAGCAATTCTCGAAACGTATTGGTTAAAGAGACTAGCCACTGTTGCCGGATCATTCACATTTCTATCATCTTTTAAAACAACATTCTGTACAAGGTTTCTAGATGATTTGATCGATTTTTTTTTACTATACTCTTCACTGATTTGATTTTATTATTTGAGTTCAAAATATCCTGACCATGTTTCATGATTTTAGCCTGCTTTATGACTTTTCTTAACAATGATTTGTATTTTTTAAAGTAGAGGAGTGAAAAAATACTCGAGACATCAGAAGAAATTGTTTCGCAATATGAAGTTTGATTCTCTTATAAATGTATAATGTTGTTATACAAAAAAATAGCGTAAAAAACTCGCTCCTGGCACATTTTCAATCAATATCTCTATATAATATCAATATATATGAATATATATGAATATATATTATATATTATATATATATATATATATATATATAGTATATATATATATATACTACAGACTACATCACTATCACGATGTAAGAAAATTCTCTTACACCGTAGATTACACTGTAAGATACGTTGTGAGAAATGTGTTACAAGAAATGTCTTCATATCTACCACAACGGCAAAAGAGAATTGTCTTAAACTGAGTTTATCCATATTCTCCTTCAGCGTGTTTGATTCGAATCAAACCACTCATGAACGAATGGCGAACGACTTCCTTCAAGACGATTCACATTTCGACAATCTTGAAAATCTTTGAACTTTGCCTTAAAACATATGAAGACCGAGCGTCGCACCGTATACGTATCTAGTTTGAATTTGAAAGGTGAAACATCGTGAACCGTGACCAAAACTTGACTGCTCCTATAGATGATGCCGTTTAAGTTACTTTAATTATGCTGAAACAAATTTCACGTTGTGATAATCCTTTTCCGGTAAGTTATAAATACGTAGTCACTCTATAAACATTGTGCGACAAAGAAGTTCGTGTTCGATGAATTCTGCTTCACTGAAACGAGAATTTATACAGTGGCGTCGAAGAGAAAGAATTGAAAAACTGCTCTTCTTATATTATCAGAACCTGTTCCCGTATGAATTGATATACAAATGGCTGAATTATGGAAAGGGCCATGGTCATTTTGACAGACGCGAATTTTCTTTTACCCTAGTGAAAGGTGCAGTCGCTCGTTTCCAATCCTTTAGAGATTGTGGGGAATGGCGAAGAGCTCTTTTAGAAGAGAAGCCTGCCAAAATTGACGTTGGTGCATTGTATACTTTAGATGTGAAGAAAAAGACCGCTAATGGTTTCGCACCGTGTGAAAAAGAACTAGTCTTTGATATTGACATAACAGATTATGATGATGTTCGATACTGCTGTAAAGGCGCCAGTGTTTGTCAAAAATGTTGGAAATTCTTGGCCGTAGCGTGTAAAATACTCGATATCACATTACGTGAAGATTTTGGCTTCCAACATCTTTTGTGGGTATTTTCTGGACGTCGCGGCATTCACTGTTGGGTGTGTGATGATTCGGTTCGAATATTACCGATCGAAGCACGGTGTGCAATAATTAATTACGTCCAGTTAGTGATAGGAGGGGTGTACATGCCAAAGAAAGTGAAAATTGCGGAAGAGAACATTCATCACTCAATTAGACGTGCATTGGATATTATCCGTGAATACTTTATCATTGTTTGCATTCAAGAACAAGACATTTTAGGAACTCCAAGGAAAATGGCTAAATTTCTTAATGTAATTGAAGATGAAGACTTAAAAGAAGTACAGGATAAGTTCTTCGAACACAGATGTTCAAGGGATCGGTGGTTTGCTTTTATGGAGTACATCAAAGAGTTGCAAGACACAGGGAATTTAAAGAGAGTGCATAAGCATATTGTCGAAGAAATAATGATTCAATATTTATATCCCCGATTAGACTCCAATGTTTCAAAAAGTGTCAACCATTTGCTCAAATGCCCTTTTTCTGTTCATGCAGATACAGGAAAAATTGCCATTCCCTTTGATCCAAAAGATGTTGATAATTTTAATCCTCTGAAAGTTCCAAATGTGGAGTTGCTTTTGAATGAAATTACAGAGCTAAAAAGAGAATCATTTTCTACCCAGAAAGATCTACATTCTCCCCAGAATACACGTTTATGTGAAAGTTTAGTCATTTTTCAAGACTTCGTTTCTAATTTAGAAAAATCACAGGAAGGGAAGAAAATAATACCAAATCTAGTACCCTTGCAGGTTAGATATTAATTTGCCCCTTGCAAACTTTAATGTGTATTTTTTCAGTCATTTGAAAATTGAATGAAAGCATGTGTATGATTTTTTCATGTTATGAAGACTAGTATAGTAGGAACCATTGTGCTTTACATTGCACTTTATTTGTTGAAAACTCTTTTGCACAATGCTGCTTATCTGTGACTCTGCATGGTGCAGCTATAGCCAAAGGCTACTCCATTTATGTCATTCTGTCTTTAGCATTTACTTTCATGCTAGTATATGTAATTCGGTGATGCATTTTGAATTTCATATGATATTGATTCAATATCATAATTATATGTGATCAAGCAAAATATTTCAATTAATCCTTGCTTTGAATCTAAAGTATTGAAGCTCTAGGAGTATGAGCGATTCAAACATGGTGGTGATAATTCCTTTTGAACATGTTGATAACTAATCATCTCAAAGTTCCAAATGTTGAGTTGCTGATGAATGAAATTTGCTGACTGAAGGATATTTCGGAAACAAGTTGAGGCTAGTGTCTAGTAAATTTTCAGTTTTTATTAGTGAGTTAGAATGCTCATTTGGAAGTGAAGACAGTAATACCAAATCTTGAAACTTGGGATGTTATATTGTGATGTTCTCTGTGTCTGTAGCAATTGAAGGAGTCGGCGCAATAGTGATCTAAGCCACATTTTAAGAAAACAAAAATTGTGTTGAAGTTTCGTAGTCATGTAAGAAAGCATTGTGAAGAAAGGGAAAGAAATGACTTCATTCTTATCTGTATGAAGGAAAACTGGTCAAACCAATAATGTACAAAGATAGTTCTTCTTAGGTGACAAATGATGTCAATAATATTTTTTTCATTTTGGTGGGTGTTAGACTACTAATGCATGCTCAGTCCTTCAATTATCATCTTGCAGTTTCTCTTTGATTGTATGAATGTTGCAACAGTATTAAACGCTGGGGCTATTTAACTGCTTGTTATTCTTTGTTTCTGTTGGAAAGAATTTATGATTTCGTACCTTTCAAAACTTTTATTTTTATATTGAGTTAACAACTGAAGCCTCTTAAAAATATACTTTGGGAAAAATAATTGAACTTTTCTATAATATCCAGAAGCATCATTTTTTGTCCTGTAGCTTTTGTTTTGTGTATTACAACACTTAATATTTTGTTATCTCTTTCCTAACAATTCTAATCTTGATAGCTGTGTAATATTACAATTTGTCCACTGTGCATTCTTTTCTGGTTTTCTTAAACAAAGCTTATTTCATGAATCTTATTCGTTAAAGTGGATGAATGGCTGGCTGGCTATATGGCTGGCTTTGCGTAACTTTTTTCAGAACTGTGATCTGAACTAGCCATAAACCGCACATATGCACATATTTTTACAGTATATTATGTTGACTGATATCTAAAGCAAATACAATGAAAATCAGTGCAAGAACCGAGACTGTTCTTTTGAAACATAATAAATGTGAATAACATCCATTCCCATTAGTGCCAAACAAATACTTGCCCTTTTTTCTTTTTTTTTTCTTTTTCTGAGGCAGTATGTTGTAATGTAAAGTCCAGTGCAAAAGAAATGTATTTTTGTGTTGCATGCAACTCTGCTAATATTTCAAATTGAATATTTATAATATCTCTGGAGATTGAGTAGAGGTGGTGATATTGAAACATCACTTGATAAAGGTGGCCTAATTTTATAAATATTTTATATGTATGAGGCTTGTGTATGTAGTTGAAGTGATATACATTTCATTATTCATAGTAGTATAGGAATTGTTTATATTAATGTATAATTTTAAAAATTGATTGGAAGTTTTATAAGTTTATACTTGTTATAGATGTGGTGATTGCATATATTTTTTGTAAATAAATGTTTAAAGAACCTTTTTTTAATCCCCTCCTTATTGCAACAATATATCCTCACAGGAAGTTTTACTTTTCAACAATTCCATTTCCCAATGATTTTTCCTTTCTTTCTATTATTTTGGCCAATTAGTTCCTTTCAATTACATCTTGTAAAGAGCAATGACAAGACATGTTAAAATTGTGGGAAAAAAAATATTTTTCTTCAGATATCTAGTAAAGTTAATAGTAATTTTTGCAATATTTACTCGTAAGAGGTTTTGTTGAAGACCAAAGACAGCAAGAAGTTGTGGAAGGAGTGGGGTATTGATGTCTTATGCAAAGAAAAAAATGCCTTGACAAAACAATAAAAAAAAAAATTTTTTTCAATTACACTTAATGAAAATCAAAATAAATTTTAATTCTTTATATTGTATTCAACTGAGATATTGAATCATTTCTTTTTCTGTACAACAGTAAAAAACTGTGTTTTTGAGATTGGATCATTGGCTTTTGAGGAGGACTATGTGCTGAAGATGAACGAGTCTCCGTCCTTGTTTGTAACTATAATGTAATTTGCTATATACACGGCCTATATTTGAACATTGCAACCTTTGGCAACATGGTCACCTTTGCAACGTTGAATGTATAAACCTCAACATTTGACACCATTTGTTGCTGGTGCAACAATATAAATAATATTTATTGAGTCACGTACACAATTACAATCGTGTATGACAAGTCACTATGATGCTTTGGGTGGAGAGAGCAAAGTTATATTACTGTTCAGGAGCGAAATAAGGGGCCATCTCAGCATTTGCTCAAGGGACCAGGGGAACTCAACAAAAATTTGATCAAGATGAGGTCATTGGCCTAGAAATGATAGTACAATACTTGCTCCAAATAATTACTTTTAGTAGCAAAAAATTTAAGATTTGTACAGTTTCATATATAAAGTAAAATTTACTTGTTATTGTCACTTTACTGCTATTAATTATAATAATCATAATGATATTAAAATAGTACATGATATCAATTATGGTAACGTATACTTTAACAATATAAGTACATTCTATGTTCAAATGGTGAGGAAAAGGAGGCAGGTTTTGTTTATTAGTAAGCAAACTTGCTTAAACTTTAAAATCTAAAACTCTCATTGCATGAATCAAATTATTAAAATTAAGTAAATTAACAGATTATTCACAAAGGTTCAGCTTACTTTTCTGTTATATTTATATTGAGGAAGAATGTTTTATCAAAGATCACATACATACTCTAGCACCTGATAGTTCAACATGTGAAAACAAGCATCCTTTTTCACCTATGAAATGGGATCTTTTGAAAAATGATAGACGTTATAAGGAAGTTGCACCCTGAAAATATCGAAAAACGCAAATAAAGATGTAATATCAAGTTGTTGAATACTTCAATCTCAATTAAACACACATCGCCCTTCCCATCCAACCAGATATGGTCTAGAATCTTTTTTAATATGAATGAGTCTAAGAATATTATAAACTAAAAGCTCATTTCAAATTAATTTCTCATGTGAAAATTTGGAGCCATTTTTGATGAGTTTTTCAGTGTTTTGGTGTCACAATTTTGAGCACATATACAGAAAAATTGTGAGATTACAAGAAACCTCATTATACTAGGTCATTTTATACATTCCTACTTATAAAAGCATTTATTTAATAAAACCTTAGAAAGTAAATATTATTAATATAAACAGTAAATACACAATCATGTGTATCACCCATTCACTGCAAAATACTGCAGCTGCGTAGTGCATCTGTTACTATATGAATTATTGTTCTTGAGATGCTTATTGATTACATTTATTTTTTTTCATGACACTGTGGTTTATACTGCTATTAGTATTTCAAACCACTTTGTAAATACGTGTGATTCTGAATTACAAGCTTGTGATTGATCAAAACGAAGGTGTTTATGCAACCATTATAAATGAATTAAATTTTAACTAAATTTATTTAAATTGTTACTATTTATATATATATATATTATATAATATCCGGTAACAATTTAAATAAATTTAGTTAAAATTTAATACATTGAGCACATATACAGAAAAATTGTCAGATTACAAAGAAACCCCATTGTACTAGGACATTCCTACTTATAAAAGCATTTAATTAATAAAATAAATTTGTTGCTGTGTGTGATGCATATATAATATATATATATATATATATACACCCACTTATATTTATATATGCATATATATTATATATATAATATATATAATATATATATACTATATATACACACACATTATATTATATATGCTATATTATCATATATATATATATATATATATGTATGTATATAAACAGGATATTTCAAAGAAATACATTGTGTAATTTGAAAATTCTAGTTTCTTTTTTAAATTGTTACTATTTCATTCATAATTAATCATATCTTTAAATAATTGAACCTGATTTTAAACATTCAATTTGGAACAACAGATTTCATTCAGAAGAAATGTATTTAACTAACTTACTGTATTTAAAATGGGAGGACCAAATAAATAATTAACTTTTGCAATATTCGAAGGTTTTCATGAAAATCGAACCTTCGCCATTTTGTGGGAAATTGTGAACTGTGCTTGTAAAAAATTGAGAAACTCCTGGAGGCTTAGTGTAAAGTACCTCCACAACTTAAAATATTATTTTCAAACTCGCAGGCCTTTTAGTTGGGCTAGATCAGTCCGCAGTTTACTTACGGAGAATCTACTCGGCATGCGTACTTCATTTGTTGACATATTATGCCAACCTAACAATTTTAGTTGGTGCCTACGTTGTACAACCCAAAGATAATTGAAAAACAACTTACATGAATATCTTAGGAATCCTTTTAATGACATTCGATACTCAAGATTATGCAGCAATATTGATGTAGTCTATTAATTTCATACTATGAAATCAGTTAGAATAAAAGAACGTCCAAAGGGCGCTCTCTCCGGCGTTTGGTGACTTCCAGGTATTGTCCACGTTCTTGGGTCTGTTACTGGGTTTTCTATATTTACTCTTTGGCCCTTTGATTTAACACGTGTGAACCCTTTATTGTTCTGTGGGTGAACAATACACACACCGGTGACGTAACCAAATGGGTGACAACGGAGGCAGCTAGAGTGTAGTACGATATTGTTTTCGCCTGACTACTTGCAACTTAATTTTATAAATTTCGTGTGTTTTTTTTCGAAAGTAAACAAATTGAGTCAATTATTGACGATATTCAATGATATAAGGTGATTTTGTTTTCATTTGATATTAGGTTTGTTGATTCAGAACTTAAATTTGATGATTTGTGTAAACGTGGCCATTCTGAATTGAAGTTAATACGAATACGAATGTAATAGATCTTCATTACTGCAATATATCATACATTGGCGGTACTGGCCGGTTGTAGCATGTTTGAGCTACAACTGAAAAATATCGCCATTATATAAGTATAGAGGAATTATATATTACTCGCGCAAGTTTTCTTGATACACGAGCTCCCTAATCATCATCCAGCGCTAAATAGCATGGTATGTTGAGACCCATTCACAATGCAAACGTAAACATACACATAGAAATAAACATTAACATAAGCAATAGACTGGAGTATTCACAATGCCTAACAAACGAAAGCAATATAAGTTTCAATTGGCTGTGAGAATCGATTTCAAGATATCGACTGTGTCTATGTCCCATATGGCGTTAGTTCTTCTATCGACTTCGCTCCAATTTCGATTCTCGATTTTGAGTTACCGTTCTGATTGGTTCATTTCTTATGTCTTACGTAAGCATAAGCACAGAATCTTGAAGCTTGCAAGCTTTTAAGTTAATGCCTTACGTGTTATGCTTATGCGAACCCATTGTGAATGAGTCCGCTTATGGACGTAGTCCTAACTTTTATGTTAACGCCATGCTTATATTTACGTTTGCATTGTGAATGGGCCTTCAGGGTTGACTCGGAACGGCCCGTACCAATTTACAATGCTGGCAACAACCACCTCGTTTTCAAAACAATCGTAGCACGCTTTGGCGAGTTCAGTTCATGCCCGCCCTTTAGTCGCCCTTTAGTACGCCCTTTTCAGTCGTGTCGTAGCCAAATCCCTCCGCACCCCGCAGCCCCCGCAATGGAATATCAAGTAAACTTGCGCGTGAAGAGCCAAAAAAACTAGCACACCTGCCTAATATCATGTAAGGCCCCCTGGAGCACACAGAAGTGCCGCAACACGATGTGGCATGGACTCGACTAATGTCTGATGTAGTGCTGGAGGTAATTGACACCATGAATCCTGCTGGGCTGCCCATAAACTCGTAAGTGTACAAGGGGATGAACTCTCTTATGAACAGCACGTTGCAAGGCATTCCAGATATGATCAATAATGTTCATGTCTTGGGATTTGGGTGGACAGTGAAATTAGTATTCAGTAGAAAGTGTTCCTGGAGCCACTGTGTAGCAATTGTGGACGTGTGGCCTGTCGCATTGTCGTACTGGAATTGCCAGAGTCCATCGGGATGCACAATGGACATGAATGGGTGCAGGTGATCAGACAGAATGTTAACGTACGTATCACCTGTCAGAGTCGTATGGAGATGTATCAGGCGTCCCAGATCACTCCAACTGCACACGCCCCATACCATCACAGAGTCTCCACCAACCTGAACAGTCCCGTTGACATGTAGGGTCCATGGTTTCACTAGGTTGTCGCCATACGCGTACACATCTATCCGCTCGAAACAATGTGAAACGTGAGACCAGGAAACGTTTTTCCAGGCATCAACATTCCAATGTCAGTATTGACGGGCCCAGGCATTGCGTTAAGATTCGTGTCGTGCTTAAAGCTTGGGCGTTAAGCTTTATGACGGCTACGAAACCCAACATCAACAATGTCTCGTTGAATCGTTCGCAACCTGACACGTGTTGATTGCTTGCATTGAAAGCTGCAGCAATTTGCGGAAGGGTTGCACTTCTGTCTCGTGTAATGATTCTCCTCAGTCGTCGTCGGTCCCGTTCTAGCAACATCCTTTTGCGGCCGCAGCGATCCCGGACGTTTGATGTTTTATCGATTCCCGATATTCACCGTACACTCGAGAAATAGTCGTACGTGAAAATTCAAATATCGCGACCTCGGAGATGCAATGCCCCATCTCTCGTGCGTCGACTATAACACCACGTTCAAACTCACTTAAACAACGTGCTATTGTAGCAGCAGTAACCGATCTAACAACTGTCAGACTGGTCGTCTTATATAGTTGTTGCCAATTTGGATTGGTTGGTTCTTCAGTGTGTGTGTGTGTATATATATATATATATATATATATATATATATATATATATATATATATATATATATATATATTAGTGTTCTGAATTTTGGAAATTACATTTTCATCATTCAATGGAGATTCAACCTCTAGTTTGTTCGGGTACAAGACGCCATTGATTTTAAAGTCGTTTTGAAAACAATGGCAAGTGAGGTGCATTGCAACAATGGCAATGAATTAGGAGAAGTTAATAGAAACTGATAGAACCGAAAATATGTTTAGAGCAGTAGCCTACTCAGTTTTGTAGTATCAAATGTCGTTAATAAAGTATACGATGTTTTATGTAAACGCAACGCGTCTCCAAGCCTCGTGGGGCGTTGAGCGCTTCGCGCTTCCGGAGTAATCCTCCATTAACATCAGCGCGGCAGTAATCCTTCAATTATTCATTTCTTGTCATATCTGTCACGTCTCGTCGCAGTCCGTTTTCAAGAGAACCGCCAAGTAGCGTCTCGTACTACGCGCCCCTGCGTACTCAGCGGTCAGAATTGAGAAGGAATTAGGGGTAGGGTTTAGGACTACCTGAGAAGCCTGCAAACTCGTTTTGTCGTAACAAATTTCATATGAAATTCTATGGGGATTCTAACGGGAATCGAACCTGGAATTTCAGTGGTGAAAGGCAAGCGACTTCGCCATTGTGCCACAATACATAGAATTGGGGATGGTAAGAAACGTACTGAGTTTGAGCCAAGGATCAGAGAGTAGAATCACAGTATACGTATCAATACAGTATTACAGCTCAGCCTTTTTTCTGTATAGAGATGCGTACGCATACGATCCTGGTGGAGTTAAAGTATAACTATGGATAGTTGCTACCTGACTGTTGACAGTAGTCGTATTCGGATTTGTCGGTGAAATTGTTTTTATTGGAAGCTGGTTAAAAACTTTTTAAAAGTTCATGTTATTTCTTGACCTCGTGGTCATATATTCCTACGATTTTAAGGGCAAGTCATTAAATATCACTTAGAACTACAATTAAAGTTTTAACCGCGCATTTGACATGTATCGGAAAATATATTATATGCACGTTTCCACTTATCACATTAATAAGAATGCGTTGGTCAAAAGGAGTTCCCTGTTCTGAAATTAAATGCAGCAATAAAGCAGGAAAGAACTCTGAGTCCCAAGTATGTTATTTTTCGCGTCCAACAGACCTAGAAAGAAAAGAATGAAATTTGTTCAAAAGCACTACATAAATTTATTATCTCTTAGATATCCTTATTTACTACTTAGATTACTTACCTTTCCTGATATATTCATGAAAAGTATAGAAATAATCGTTCTTCCTCATCATTTCAATATTCAATTTAAAGGACAATATTCATTAGATTTAAGGTATTTCTTTCCTTAGAAATTGTTCAAAACCTGTACTTCATATGCTGTTTTAATTATTTATCTACAATAGTGAACACAAAGTGAAACTCGCAACTTAAGGTAGAAAAAATGTACATCTGTGCGCATTTCAGTTTATTATTGAAGCGTTGTTTAGATGGTTGGTTGCTAAGGGGCTAAGTGTGTGTTTACCAACAAATATTACTCGCGCAACTTTCCTTGAAGGATGGGTTAAAGAAATGCGGGTTGAGTGGGGGTATTAGTTACAAAATCGGCCACTAGATTTTAGGAAGAAATGCTAATCTCTGGAGAATCAGTCATGCCTTCGCAACTCTCTCAATGAATTGCGTTCCAACTTTCTCAGTAGTTCGAGGTATCCCCTGTGACGAATCTTCACCTGCTTCGGTCATTTCTTTAGTTTTTTTGGAGAAAATTGCGGACAAGTTCTTGTCTTCAACAGAAAATAGTTTCTATTTTGCGCCAGTGACAGTGTTGAAATGTCATCAGTGCTCGCTGCGAGTTTTTGCCTTCAACTGTTTATTATGCCAGAGAGGGAGAAGCAAGGTCACCGTTCAAGAAAAGTTGCGCGAGTAATATCAAAACTTTTTTTTTTATTTAATTTAAGGTTTCTTATAATTTTTTATATTGATTTTTTGTATTTATTTCACAAAAGCATTGGTTTCATATATTTGTTAGTAAATTTGTACGAGTCTTTATTTCGATGCCGATGTTCCCGAAGATGCGCAAATGCGAGTTTTGTCTCCCCTAGAATTTGAAACTTCAAAAAAATGGAAATCACATTTGTGTTTTCTAAAACCAAGTTGATACAAAAAGTGAAGAAAAAACTTATTTTATAAATATTTCTATTTCCGAGAACAAATTGGCTAAGCCAAAGTCTTCGTTAATAATTAACGAAGGTTTTGGGTAAGCACTGTAAAATATATATTTTCGTCCTTGGCGGATTTATCGCATTCTCGCACTATCGGCACCAGAGTCGCAGCCATCGCATTTAATAAATGAACGCGTGATAAGCTTCATTCAGTGTGAAGCTGTAGGAGAAGCTAAGAGTTTATCTCGTAGGAACTACAACTGACTATACGTATCAGAGTGCAAGAGGTGACGATCCGCAAAGCGGTAGAACGTAACACAAGCCACCACAATTGTGTAAAATGGCCGACCGAAAGAGGTTTGGTGATCGAGACTATTTTGAAGGCGGTAAACCACGGTTAGATGATCCGCCAAATTCTAGGTTATTTATTGTGTGCAGCAAAAATATCACAGAAGATGATTTTCGGACTGCATTTGAAAAGTTCGGAACAATTGAGGAAGTATGGGTCGTTAAAGACAAGACTTCTGGAGAACCGAAAGGTGAGGAAAGAAACAGTACAATATTTGTTGACAAGGTAATATCTATCTTTATTATTTACGCATCTTGTTTTTAGGTGTAACGTATATTAAATTTTCGAAGACATCTGAAGCAGCTCTTGCATTAGAAGAAATGAATGGAAAGTGTATTGGATCTGCTAATCGCCCTTTAAAAGTGATGATTGCACACAGGTAACAGCAGTTGTACTGACCTCATGATTCCATGCTCGTTTTTTATTTCAGAATGATTGCATATAAATATTAATAATGTTATGTTGTAGGGTTGTTTTTTTATGGTGAATGACATTTAGGCATATGTTTTTATTTTATCTGAAGATATAAATTAAAATAAGTATTTCATATTATTATTAAAACTTATTTATTGGAAATGAGGCCTTCATTTCATTTCAATTTGTTAATATTGCTTAATTGTCTAAATTGTTTGCATTATTGTGCTGGGACCTTTCTGCAGCCGTATGTGTTACAATTTTTAATTGACCAATTTTCTGTTTCCTATTGATTTTTTTTCAAGTGTTGACCAATTTTGTATTTTGAAGTGGTGTTACAGAGAAATATTTCTGTATTTTCCAACCTTAGATAGTAAACAATTTTATAACAGAATAAGTTCTTTTGAATTTTCTTAAAGAAATTGACACAGTGTATTGTGCATATGTATGGAGTAGACTTTGATTTTTCTATTTGTTTTGTGCAAAAATTGAATTAAATATAGAGTAAATAATTATTTTGTGGCAAGTAGTCACAAGATAGGTCTTGTTATTCACTGATTGTTGACTTAACAGATTTTTAAAATGGGCAGAAATTGTTTGTCATTTGTTAAGATTTAGTTCTAGAAATACTTCAGGTACATTAGTTCAAGAAAAAAATGCTAACTGTATTTTCCAGTAATAAATAAAATTTATACCCAAGTTTGGATCATCGTACTTGGCATTACAAAATGCACCTGAAACCAAATATGCATTTTATGGTTTATTTTTAATAATTTGGGATACTACTTAAGTTTCTTTCTGAAACTGTGGATTCATAATTTGACATCACACTCCGTGTTTTTTGTACAGTGGTATTATTTCCTTTATGCTATTAGACCTCACAAAAATTAATTTGTCATATTCATTGTGAGGGAAGTTCAGTACATGGAGTTTGCGTTGCGTTTAGGAACAAATTCAGTTTCACTGCAGAACCAGAAAGTTTGTGAGAACTACTACACCAATCAAATTTGTCAAGAGGAAAGAGCAATTTTCTCTTCGAATAAAAATTAATTTTCTGTGCCTTCAATTTTTTCACTTTGCCCATAAACGTATACTATTGTAGTTTTTAATAAAGTATGGTTGAAGAATTGACTACTAACTTTTCTCTTCCTTTGACTTTCTGCCAATGGTGCAACCCTTGTGATTTGAATGTAGTTTTAAGTCATTTTTGCCCTAAAATTGTGACTGATACACAGGTCTCACAAGCCATGAGTTACTGACCTTATTTTCCTTCCACTGATTAGTACTGAACATTTATCCGTGCATTCATAAAATTACCAGCTGCACAATGCCTTTCTTCCAAATGTTTACAATGTCTTACTATTTCAGTAGTTGTCAATATAGAATGTTGAAGTTTGTCACTTTATTTCATGTTAGGATTTCAATGATTTAATATTTTACATTTTGTTGAAATGTTAATTTCATAGAATTGAGAATTATGAATAACATTCAGAAATGTGGGTGCAAATATTGTGGAAATATAACCACAAATTTCATTCACATCAATTATAATTTCAAAATAAATTATACTTTAAGATAAATACAACAATGGTTAACCTTTACTTATTATTGTTGGATTCAAATTTTCTGTATTAAAACACAATTTGGCTACCTTTTTAGTTCTGAACCAAGGCATTCCTGTAGGTGAGAACTGCTTCGCTGTGTGAGAAAGGGGGATTGTTTCCATGTGCCTCCTGAGTAAAGCCTGCCAATATGCATAGTGAGCTATAGTTAAGAAATGTCCTCAAATGTTTTTTAAAAAGC
Source organism: Gryllus bimaculatus (assembly GCA_017312745.1). NCBI lineage: Eukaryota > Metazoa > Arthropoda > Insecta > Orthoptera > Gryllidae > Gryllus > Gryllus bimaculatus. The sequence continues at coordinate 673,965 of BOPP01000026.1, read as the reverse complement.
TGCTGAACTATAAACCAAAAGTCTTTTCTTTCACCCATTTTACAGCCATTTGCTCTACATTCTAAGTGTATAGTGTTTTTCTTTAATGTAGAGTTTGGAAATTTTTGGTTCATGGCTCCAGATAAATGAAACAGTTTTCATACAATAGCACAACTGGGCATTTATAGCCAAAACAAAGATATGATAATACAGTGAAGACATTGTTCGGAGATTCTCAGAACTAATTTATATATGAAGTTACAACTTGCTAAATATGAAGCTTAATTTTTTCATTGAGTTACTTAAGTATAGATAATATTAATTAAATTAGTATAAGTTTGATACAATCCACAACAATCTAAAATTTGTTTGCTGAACGTTTACTGATTATGCTAGAAAACTAGTATGAACAAGAAGATCATAACATGTATTGTAGACGACATATGGAGAGCGTGTGTCTACAGGACACAACATGTAGAGAAACCACTTACGTAGAAAAACACATTGGAATGATTTAAACTACCCAAGAGATTTTTGGATTGGGGGAAACTAACGAGAAACCCTGTTTCTTTATTTTTGTAAACAATACTTTCGTGAGTCTATATAGCATGTGTGAATGTATTGAAACATACCAAATCATGATCCCCAAATGGCAATAGAAAAGAAAATGTAACTGTAAAAAATTGTATCAATCATTAAATATGCAGCAATATTGGAATAAGAAAGCTCAAAATTGTAATATTTTTTTTTTATGCCAAACATGAAATTATGGGTTTGAGAACAGAACAAATATAAAATGTAGCTAAAAAGGATTTATATTCATGAAAATATCCTTCCAAAATAATCCAGTTCTTAAGTAAAAGGCGAAAATCTGCCCCATTTCTTACATTGTTTAGTAGACGTTAGAACATCTTGTCTCTATAAAATTTATTCATGGTAATGTTCAGGCAAGCAGGATCACTTATATAATCAGATATCTTTTAAAATAGGGTTCTAATGTTCTATTTAAAGAATTTTTTAGAATGCTTTAGGGCTTATATCACATTAATCAAAGCCAATGCCATTCAATGTATTTAGCAAGAAATGTATATCAAAAGCTGAAACTAGCATGAAAAGCGAAGAGGTGTGCATAAGGCAAGTTCAGTTCACACGTGCAGAGATGGGTCTGAAAGGCAATTGACCTAGAATCATATGATTCTTTTGAAAGACAGTTTTAATAAATGAAATTGGTAAGGCAACTTAACTACAAAATATTTTTAAACAGTAGACAAATAACAGAAAATGTTTGTCTAATTTATCACATAAATTAAGAATGCCAAATACATCGATCTCCCCCAATTTTAATAATACAGCTAATTCAGCCAAGTAAAGTCTATTAAATTGTAAGTGAGTTTATGCAGGTGCTTGTAGAGTAGATTCTGTAGAGTAATTGTGTAAAGTAATTTATGATAAGTAAAATTGCCGTAAGCTCAGAACTTTATCTTGAATAAACAAACACAGCCTGGGGGAGGGGATAATGGTCGGGTTAAGATACCCATTCCAAAGAAAGGCTTTTGTGCTCCAAAATCTCTAGACATGGTAGTAGTGCAAGTTTTCCTTCTTTAAATTCTAACACATTTGGATCGTTTAAACATCCTAGTGTAACAAGATATCTGAATGACTTATCATTTATGTTTTGTAGCTTGAATATTATATAAATTAAAATGCTGAGTGGTTGTTGGTGGTGGGGTGTGTGTGTGGGTGGTTGTTTTTTTTTTAGTGGGGAGGGGGTCTTTGAGCCTGTGTTTTAAATAAATCATTAAGGAAATAGCAAACTAACAAAATATCTCTACATTTCTCTAAAAACAAAATTTTAGAACAGATTAATGAACCTACACATAGGATGCCAAGAAACTAGGGCCACAAACTATCTGGTAGTGTGTGAAGGACACATACACACCTAGATGGAGCACTCTTATCTGTTTGCTTCTGAATTTCAAGAAAGAATTATGATAAATTTGTTTTAAAGAAAAGGATAAGATGTGTAGTTGGTCTGGAGATAATTACTTTTAAATGTGGGGGTGGAGTTTTTCAGGAAGGTGTCATTAGGACAATTAGTGTTGGTGGGTAAACTTGTTTTCATTGAAACTCTTTTCAAACCAATTTTAGATAAATTAACTCGTTAACATTGTCTGGATGTGGAAAAGTTCTTTCTTTTCTTCATGTACACAATGTTATTTACTTGAAACATTAAGCTTTTACCATGAACATATATTTATTCTTTATTACTGTTGCCATCTTGAGTTGCTTAAGTTGCATACGTGTACAGCACACTGTAGAAAATTTGTATGAACAATAATACTGAAAATTTAATATTAGAACATAATTAGTATTTTTTTAATTATTTTAACTTTTTAACATAAACAAAATGCTGTCCTTTTTTAGGATAAAATGACTTATTACTTTTTTAATAAGGTGATCTTCCTGTTTTTATTGCTTGTTTTTCATATTGGTTTGGAAAAAGATTAAATATTTGTTGTTACTTGAAACAGAAATATTAGTTTTGCTCTGCTTTCTTGTAATTCATTTTATTATTATTATTATTATTATTATTATTATTATTATTATTATTACTATTTTATATTTTCTTTTAGCCGAGACCAAGGATCCAAAAGAGAATCCAATGAAGAAGAGAGGTTGCTACGTTTATTTTGTGTTGTTCCCAAAACAACAACTGATCAGATGTTAAGAGATCATTTTAAACAATTTGGAGATATAGATTATGTTTCCGTGGTGAAGGATCGGGAAACAAAAGAAAGCAGAGGATTTGCATATGTAAAATATCACAAGTAAGTTGATTTTAATTCACTGATCGTTTTAGGTGTGCATTTGATTTAAAGAGTAATGTTTATTATTTTATATTATAGAATAATATTATGACTTTCATGGCTTGAGACTTAATTACATTATATACTTAATAGAAAAATTGTGTTTTTTCCTATTCTTGAAATCAATGGAGAACAAGTGATGCTGCTGATATTTTGTGATTAAATTAATTATTTAAATAAGTTACCATTAAGTAATATGTTCTTACTAAAGAGCAGAATAATGATTTTAAAAAATGTAAATTTCAGGATTTCCCATGCTGCAAAGGCATTTGAAAATTGTGATCGTACATATAAAGCTGTTTTTGCTGAGCCAAGAAAGAAAAACTCGCTGGATTCGTTTGATCGATACAGTGGTCCATCGATGGGCCAAGACCCAATGTTTTCTCCATTTGGATCTAGTAGTAAGTGCTTTGGAGCCCACAATATAAATTTTGATTTTATTTAAGTATTAGATAATTTTTCTAAGTTATTTAATTGAATAATCATGTAATATAAATGTTCATTTTTAAGTTCTACAATTCTGGTGTAGGGGGCTTTTTGTGTCTATATTTGAACTTAAAGTTCATGAACAAACTTTTTACATTTTTATGTCAAATGAAAGCCAATGTATCTTTAAACACAGCTGTGTATTTAACAATATTATACTAATACTTAAAATACTAAATATTCTAAAAAAAGGGTTCCAAATCAGTTTTTCAGTAGTTCAGTTATTTTACCCACAACAAAGAGGCACTGCAATTACTTAAAATTCTAACAAACCCTTGTGAAAAATGGATTCATTTTTTCGAGGAGGGGGCGACCATTATAAACAAACAATGATTTTCAGCTTCCTAAAAATTTGAAATCTCTAACATTCAAACAATCTTAGTGAACTGTTGAGCCCCCACTGTAATTACCGCTACCAGTACTGCCATCACTAACAACAACAACAACACACCAGTAATGCTGTTGTTTATTTTATCAGATCCGAAATGAGTAATTCAGATGCACTATTTTGAACAGAACTTTATGATGCTAAGGAGTGTGAAATTCCTTCTCTGGCAAAATGTAAAAACGAACTCAAAACTTACACGTGTTGTGTAAGTTTGAAAAGAAATGGTAAATCAAATAGTGTATGACAATGGGAAAGTACTTAGGTTTTATAACAATTCAGGGAAGGAATTCCACTTGACTTAGTTCTCTTAATTGAAGAAAGGTTGGTTAAAGCCCATGTCTTGTAAAAATCTTTATTTGTAAAACATTTTTCTTTACTTTTTGTTCAGTTTTAATAATGGTCAGCGGATAACAACATAAATTTTGAATGTTAGCAAACCTGTTCAAAATATCAGGCATTGTGATTGAAATTAAATTCAAAAGGATACAGTCGCTGGGGAAAAATAAAAGATCTGTTAAACTGGAGAGAAAGACAAGACCAACAATGTTGGAGGATGTGGGGAATAGAGAATGCCAGTGGGTTTGTGGTTTTGGAGGTCAATAGAAAAGAATGGCAGCTATGGGTAATCTACTCTTGCCCATATACATTCTATTATTTTTAATGGTTATAATATTCTAATATCTGAACTTAAATCGTCACTTGAATTACTCCTAAACAAATTAGCATAAGCAATGCATATGTTATTTTTTATTTGAAAATCCCAATGGAAACGGCTCACTGAAATTGGATTCAATATATTCACATGTGAAATAAAGGCCATAATACATATTTTAGTTGGAAGTAAAATTAGAAATAAAGAAAAGTAGAGGTGTTGGCAACTATTCACTTTTCCTGCACTAATGCCAAAACACACAATGTTTGTTTTGTTCACTGGATAAGTTTTTCGTTACACAACTCTCATAACATTCCTGGTTGGAGCGAATGCAATTGGAATGATCAGAAAGTATAATAATAATTATTAAATAGTGTGCTTCATTCCTCAAAACTTTGTTTCAAAGTGAATTTGTGACATTGTCCTTATTCTAGGATTTAATTAACCAGGCACTTGGCGTAAATCAGCTGTTCAGTTTTATCCAATCGAGAGCTAGAACAGTCCGATAGTGATGTCACAGAAACTGACATCTAAGCTTCCAATTGGAAGAAACCACAACAGCTGATTAACATTAAGTGCACTACTAAACAAATCGCACTAAAAGCATGCAATGCAAAATAAAAATGCTTAGTTTGTTTTCAAACTTAAAAAAAAAATTCAAAATATCATGGTAAGAGTTAATAATTCTAAAATTGATCTAAGATAGCAATATTGAAAATTAAGAGCAGTTGCAACAACAACAACAACAAAATTATTAGGCATCGTATAACTCAAAATTATGTTAGCATCACCAATATGTTGAAAAAGATGAACAGGAAAAGAATTAAAGATTGAATATTTAGGAATTAAATTAGTAACAAAATCTCTAGCTAATAAGATCTAAAGTAAGTTTAAAACAATTAAAATTTTCCCATGATTTCTCAAAATTACATGAAAACTACTCAATTTTTAAAAAATTATTCATGACATTATTTGTAAATATAATTTAAAAAAACATACCATCTCTCATCTTCACTATTCAATTAAAAACTTTAAAAGAAAAATTTTTTTTGAAAGTAGAGTTCAGCTCATTGAATGTAATGGCAGAGAGCCATTTTGAGATTTAAAATTAGGATTAAAAAGAAATTAAATATACAAACACTTGCATTTTCTTTACTGAAAAGTTAGTAGGAAAGAAGATAAATATTGTGTAACCTTTATCGAACTTACATGAAAGTTTGTGCTAATGTAGCGTCACTAGTTCTTAATTTTTGTCCAAATTTAAAATTTTTCAGAGAAAAAGTCAGAAAAAATACTTAGTGTTAACTTGATTTTATATTATGGTAATATGGTTAATAATGGGTAAATGATTTGAAGGGACAACTCTTATAAGGCTTAAATATTTCTCATTTATTTTATTAGCTACTCTTGTGTTTTTTGGATTTGATAGCGTTGCAAATATTTCAGTGGAAATGAGTGGTTATCCAAATGCTGAGGGCTGCAATTTGAGAGTAATTGCATCACCACACCTTAATCAAGATCAGCTGTGGAAGTTGTTTGACATTGCTCCTGGCCTAGACTTTCTCTATTTGGATCCAAAAGCAAAATTGGTGAGTTATTTTTAATTTTATTACCAAGTTGTATATAAATACCCTATATACTCTATTATAACCTGCATATTTTTTTAAAAAAATGCTAGGTGAAATTTGCGGTGCAGTTTTATTTGAGTCGGTGTTGGTACTGCACGTGCTCATATGGTAACATAGATTACACTTCGTTATTTATAACGTGCCGCGTCAGGGCACGTTATATATAAGGGATATTCCATCTTCACGATGGAATATCTCAGGTCATTTCTCATATTTCTCGGCCTGCCGCTAATGTCGCATGTTCGTGACTATATCAAAAAAGGCATAATATGGTTGCGACCAAGAGCTAGAATGTACTAGTATCTTCTAGCTTGTTGGTCGTGACGTTAGCAGCATGATTGAGAAAAATAGAAAACACCTGACTTAATGTCACTGTGAAGATTGTCCTTGAGGCGCTGCTTTATAAAAATTGCACTCTAATCAGTGTTAATTAGCAGGCCTTTTGAGTACAGAAATTTTTGTAATAAAAGTGTGCTCTCTTTCTCTCTCTCTCTCTTTCTCTCTCTCGTCTCTCTTTCCTCTCTCTCGTCTCTTCTCTCTCTCTTCTCTTTCCTCTCTGCTCTCTTCTTTCTCTCTCTCTTCTCTCTTTCTCCTTCTCTCTCTCTTTCTCTCTCTCTCTCTCTTCTCTCTCTCCTCTCTTTCTCTCTCTTTTCTCTCTCTCTCTCTCTTCTCTCATCTTTTCTTCTCTGCTTTCG
>BOPP01000026.1:647270-664770 GCA_017312745.1 Gryllus bimaculatus | reverse complement strand
TTAATCACTTTTTTGTTACTAAAATTCCAAGGTTTAGTAATTACTTCTGAATTGTAACATTATAAATAATAAAGCTATTGTAATGTATTATTTGTATATGTACTGTATTGTATTTATACTATGGATAATTATTTGTACTAGAATCTCAAATATGGGGTGAAATCAAAACTTCCATAATGAAAATTCGTTATAATGAATTGTAGAAAACACAATACATACTTAATGTTTTTTCATTACAAGCTTAACGCATTTAAGTCACTGCCCATAGAATCTACTGGCATCAATAGGTTCCTTTAAATTACGAAGTGAGATTCATACTGTATATTTACAGGATAATTCTTCACTTATACGTTTTTCATGGGACTTAATGTATCAGTGGGACAAATGCATAACTGAAATTGATGATTATGAGCAAAATAAAGACTCACTGTTTTTACACCATCGTTTTCCCATTTCTTTAGCAATAGCTTTTTATTGTCACTCTCCGTAACAACTTTTAAAAGTTTTATTTTATCTGATATTGAAAAGGCTTGCCTTTTTCTACCACTCTTTTTCATTTAATATCGCAGACACAAAACCAGATAGAAGAACTATACTTCAATTTAAACATAGAACCTCAGAGTCACTAATTACATCATTAGTCAGATTGGAAAAATAATGTCGTCAGAGGGCCGTTATTGAAGAAGTCTCCCCTGCGGTTGAGGGAGCAGAAACGCAATGGGGACCTTACTGATGACCCTGTTTGACTCAGTTTCACTGCAAAAACTAGGGCTGTGTCCTGCGTGGGCTACAACTGGTGGCGACAGCCTGTCGCTGGTTGCTTCAGTATCGAGCTTGATGATATTTGAGATTCTGGGGGTTCAAAGCACTGTGGTCAGCGATGCTGACACGAAGCACACAGCTGCCACAGCCTGGCAACACCCATTGCGCTGCGTGGGAAAGCGATCAATTTCATTAGCTGCTTGCGCTATGGCGGTACCAGAAGGATCCTGTATGATTATGACTATGAGCAAATGGACCTTCGGAGAGAGGAACATTCAGTGAACAATCTTCACTTAGTTACTCACTCCTGGGAACATCTTTGACCTTCCCTTGAAGCTAGTTGTCGCCACCCTAGATCTGCAAAGAGGTCTTGTATGCATCCAACAAAATTTTTCGAAGATCTACTGCCAGAGGTGGCCAGGGACTCTACCACCCAATGAGCTAACACTCTCTTGGTCCCTCAACTAAGCAGAGTTGAGCTTCTGTATGGCACGTTTCATTTGCATGAAGTGGACTCGGAGGCCAAGCGAGGGGTTGCTCTGTGGGAGTGCTCTGGAGCGTGCTTACTCGATTAACATACAGGTTGTGGGCTCTTGGCGGAGGTCGCTCCGCGCCTAAGCGGGATCATTTGAACGTTAATACGGTTTTAAAGGGACTTTTATTATGAACCTGTAAATGTGAAAAAGTATTAACGTAAAACACATAACTGAAATAATTTAGCCTTGGGAATTATAGGAATTTACCTGAGACCAATCAAAAAAACATATAAACATGAAAAATGTATAAGTGAGAAACACATCACTGGACATGCACTGTATTTGCCTTTTTTCTTATCACTAACTATTCATGGAGGTTTCTATACCAATGAAGTACCTAAATACATCAGTAAATTTTGTTTGCTGCCATTTAATAGGTAATAAATAAATTCGAAGTACACTAATGAACATGCCCTCTGAAGTAATCCTAATAAGCTCTGTTCAAAATTACTAAACCAAAGCCAGTTTGTGAATAAAAAGTAATGTTTTCTTAATTATTGCAATACACACAAATCTAATGTTATGTTTCATGTTTTAATATTGACCGAATTTGTAAAAATTTAATTAAAATATACATGTTGAACTTTTTTCGGACTCAATTTTTTGTATTATTTGTATCTTAAATTATTAATGCAAATATAAAAGTTTGAACTTCATAGTATAAGATTGTTGCTTTAAAATAAAATAAAAAAATAATCTTGCTTCTAATATTATTGGTTTAGAAGACGCTACCCTACTAATATACCACAAAACTTTATGAGGCTACAACCTGAATGTACTAACTTTATCAGTAATATGTTATTACTACAATCTTCTAATGGAGACACTGAAGGGGCCACAAGGTGAAATTTTGTGCAATTTTATACTCTTTCCGCACTTACTTTTACAAAATAAATTTGTACTATGAAACATTCATTTTGCAATAAATCAGTATATTTGCTTTTTTGACAAATTATTAAGAGTGGATTTTGTTGAATCTGACAGTGCCAATAGAGCTCCTGTAGGTTTTCCTTTATCATTAACATACATTCCGAGGACATGTCCCGGACACGGATCCCTCTTCCTCTGTCAGGTGTCAGTGCCTCTGAAGGCGATCTTGAGTTCCAAAGCGTGTGACCCCTCCAGTCACTCAAAGTGTGAAACTGAAAAATTTTGACTTTCTTTACATTTTTGAATCCAACATCTTTAGTTTAAGCCCCAAGAAGGGTTAAAAGAATCATCAGTGAGGACTGGGAAGGTGTGATGTAATTTATGTGCTTGTTTTATATGAATATGTATGGACTCTGATAATAATTGTTTTTTATGCAATTTAAATGAAATCTTTTTTATTGCTTATGTGGTATCTTTGTGTGCACTCGGGATCTTCTCGGATGAATCTGGGTAGAAAATATTCAAAATTTTTGGCTTATCACAACTACTAGAATCAGTGAAATGGCAGTAAAGGTTAATGTATATAGTGAATTTAATTTTGTTATTGAATACATGTTTTTATAGGGTAGTTGTTTTTGTCTTTGAGAAATGGATCTCCTTGTACTCTAATTTCCTTTGTGAAGATAGTGTAAACAAATCTGAGGCAAATATATGCTTTTCTTACTAGTTAATGTTCTCCTTATTTGTTTTGATACTACATCAGTATTATTTTATATTTTTCCTTCTGGGTAATTCTTTGCCTTTTACATGTGTTTCAGCATAGTCTTTATACGTGTGTTATTCAAGATTTGTGTATCTAAAGTTGTGGTTATTCTGAGTGTTAGGTCATGCCTTTTCCTCTAGAACGAAGCATTATTGAGATTAGAATTTTAAATACTGATTGTTTTGGTTTGATAAAATAGTGTAGTGTGTATGTGCAGTGTTTTATTATTGTGTATGTGCAGTGTTTTATTATTATTATTATTATTATTATTATTGTTATTATTATTATAAAGATTGATTTTCAACTGCGGGGTTATGTAGCAACCACTTTGATGGTATGTAAAGACAGCACAAGCACACATAAACATCCATGTCTAAGGTGGGATTCGAACCCGCGACCCTTTTGAGATGATATAACTACGACACTACAGCCTTACAACCTTGCCTATCTTGGCTGGTTAAAGCTGGTTATTTACAAGTTCAAATAACAGCAATTGTGCATATTAAAAAAACATTTGAAGCCGTTCAAAAAAGAATGCAGAATTTAACTTTCTTTTTTGTTGTTTATCTCTCCTTTACCATAATAACTTAGGGAAGTTAATAGTATATAAATATCATTGACTTGAAAGTGATAGTTCAATGAATTTCAATTTCACTGCTTCAATGAATTTGTTCATGTGAAAAATATTTTAAATTTTAGGGCAAGGGACATGCAGTTGTGGTTTACAACAACCCTCAGGCAGCGGCCTATGCACAGGAGAAGTTGCATGGCTTTGAATATCCTCCAGGCCAGAGACTCATTGTGAAAATGGATCCATCTGCTCGAAATGATTTACCTCTGTAAGTATTATCTTGTCAAGCAGTGTATAATTGTTATTCTTTAAGCAAAGCTATCTGTGCTTTTGAAACAAAAATTTAATATGCTTTATCCAGAAATATCAAAGTATTGCTTTTGAGTACAAATCCTTAAAAACTTCAAAAATGAGGGACAGATTGGACCTGAGGAGCTCAAACTTTTCAATTAGTTACGAATATTTTGGGGGTGGAGACTCAAGTTTTTTTAGAAGATTCTTTTTTACTTTTATTTTTCTACAGCCTTCATATGATCAGAGCAAAATTGGTGAATGAGTAGTTTTTTATTGGCATGCAATTTGGGCCTAGTCAGGGACCAAGAAAGTTTTAAGGCAAATTACAGAAAAATTAAATAATGCATTTTGTAAATGATCAACGATTTGAGAATCTTGTAGCATATGGATATGATAGTGTAGTTAGTCCTAACTATTTTCGAGTCAAGATAATGTTGTATAAAAACAAGATAGGCTGGAAATAATCTTGTCGCAGAATAAAAGTTCTTAGCTAAGACTTTTCACCTTATTATTTTACCCTGTGACCATGGAAATATTTAAACATTGGAAACATATAAGGGAAAAAGATACTGAAGTAAATTGTATAATGAATGTATGTGTAAATTGTAACAATAGACCTTTGCCCTTTTTTTAAATGAAATTGTGTTGATGTATACTACTGAAAGAATGATTTTTTATAATTTTCTAATAAGAAATTATTTGCCCTTCATGAAAGATTGTGCTAAGGAGAATTTTTATTTCTCATACCAGCAATTAAGCTCTTGTGCTTTTTTGTCAATTTTTTAAATTTTATTTACTTTCTCTGTTTTTCCCCTTCTCATTGTATGAATTTAAATTTTTGTAGAAACATGCAATCACGAGGGGGAATGAATCGTGACACGTTCTCGGGTTCAACATCTCCCAGACTACCAGGCTCGAGTTCAGCCGGCCCAACATCACGCTCTCTTCCCCCAGACTTAGCATCTCTTGCAGAAACAATCGCTCAGGCCACATCTCTAATCCAAGCCGCTGGCCTCGCACCAGGTATGCAAAGTAAGGAATCTTTTTTATATTTTTCAACATATTGACTAGATTTCTTAGTTTTGACATCTGACTCGACATGTATTCCTTTTTCACAATTGGAAAATTTATTTTTTGCTAATTTAGATCCATTGACATCAGTGAAAAGAATACGAGTATAATTTCTGGAGTATTAGCAAAAAATATTTTATTTTATTTTTCAGTCTTTTGGGATTGATTTTCATTGAGTTGCAGAAAGAAGTTTTGCTTTGAGAAATCTTGGACTTACGAAATTCACTATTTATGTTATTGCCTCTAAATGATGTTCTAAGTTGAAACAAGATGTAAATCTGCCAAAACTTCAATAAAACATGTCAATGAACAGTAAAACTCAATTTATATGTTTTACACGTAATTTTTTCAGGTTTACATGTTTTTGTTAACGAGTCGCTAATAATTTTTTATACTTGCATTTTTATACTTACATAAAGGTATTGTCAAAGTATTGGGTTTTATTTTTACATGTAGATTCTCCTCATTTTCAGTTATGTTTTATCTCACTTCTACATTTTTCCCTTCAGTCCCCTGAGAAATATATGAATGGAACTTTCCAGTATTTATATGTGTATTATGTAGAAATTTGAAGCTTGTGAAAATTTTTCCAGATGGTGCTGGTGCGAGCGTGGGTAATGTCCAAGGACGAGATGCTTATGACCCGTCATATTGCTCCGTGAAACTGCCTTCTCCTCAGCCCCTGGCTTCTATGGATGCAGAAACAGCAGAAAGGTGAATAAGTCCCGAGGGATGTGTGTGATTTAAGTTTCAGAAAGCTTGCTAATGATTGTAATGCAAATGACATTTGACATAAACCAGTGGCTTAATAGCTCATGAGAGCTAGGCTGTAGATGAAAATATGGTGTGTCCTGTAATATTACATGTAGCAAAATTGCTGATGATGCACCACTTGTGGAAAGCCAAGCTCACATGAAATCTGGCAGAAGTTTTCTTCCAAGTTATTCACAGCAAAATCACATTCATTATTTTACACTTGATCATTTGAAAAAACGACAGGGGGGAGAATTTGCCTTAGGGTATGCTATTAATATTTTGGCTTTATCTTTTTCAAAGAGAGGAAACAGGTCCTGAGAGAGTATGTGAACTCACTTGAGGAATTAGAATATTATAAGAACCTTGCTATTTGGTATTCTCTGAGGGTAATAATATTTTCTGAATCTGTGACAGACTGCTGAATAACAGGAAAACTTGACATAACATGATTGTACAAATCTGTCTGTTTAGGTTATTTATTGTTTGTAATCCGGGACCTCCTCCTGCATATGCATTGCGAGATGTCTTTGGGAGATTTGGAAATTTAATTGACGTCTACATGCTCAGTGGAAAGAACTGTGGCTATGCCAAGTATGCCAGTAAGGAGTCTGCAGAAAATGCCATTCAGGTATGATAATCTTCAAAGAAACCTTTCTGTTCTTTCCTAACCTCCAGATTTTTCTTTAGATACTTTTTTTTGCCTATAAGTTTAGTTATAGTTAATACACAAATAGTATTTAATAACCATCATTAGTGTTAGATTACAAATGTCAACTAGTTTTGGTGCCATACTTTTTTTATATCCATTTATCACTATATTTATAAAAGCAAGAAATTTTAAATGAAATATGTAAAAACTCAAATGAAAGACGAAAAGTTCTTAATGGTTATTGATAGGAATTATTGTTCCAATGATATAAAACAAATATGACCCATTGCGTGTATTACAAGACTGTATTAGCATCAACATATTATTTTCATAGACATATTTGATTGACCTTGATACCAGAGAGTGAACCTATTCCCCAACAAATCTTGCATTAAGAATCTGTTGAACTGTTCAATAGTAGTAGTGTGGAACCTGAAGACTAGAATCCTGCATACATCCTGATGCACAAAGTCCAATACCATTACCCACCTTTCTGCTTTAGATTAAAATTTAATATAAAAGCCATGATCTGAAAAACATTGACTCTGCAGGGTAAGGATTTGTAAGATTTCTATTTTTAAACAATTATGTCCTGACACTTTTTTATAAAACTCTCCTTTAGGGCTATTGGATAAACATTTCAACTAAACTCATTAGATAAACATCTAAACCAATTCTAACTCAAATGTGGATCAAGTATGCCCACTTAGAGTTCTATGTCTTGTGACAACCCTGCAAAGCTTGACTTCTAATTATTTTCTTTTGTAGACACTCCATGGGCAGGAAGTTTGTGGTATCAGAATGAAGGTAATGGCAGCTGATCCACGCACTGATGACCGTAGGAAAAGATTGAAAATGGAAGACCAGTAAATTCAAAGGTAAGCACAAGTGCCTATTAGTTTTAGAAATGTGTTAATATCTTATTTTATCCAGGATTCTATTACAATATTTGTTAAACTTGATCTAACTAAATTCATTAGGGGAATATAGAAATGCGAAAGCAGTCTTCATCAAATAATTGCTACTGCATCTTGCCTTTTCTGTCTTTTGTTTAATCTCCTAGCTTCAAGAAATTGATAAGATCTTTAATTTAATTTTGGGGATCAACTTCATTTCTCTTATTTACTGTTTACTTTTTTATATTTTTCCAAGATGGTGGTTTCAAAAGTTTTGTTCTCTTAAAAAAACTGATATCTCTCGTGTGTCCAATAAAGAAGTTGAAGGATTTGCTTATAGTGTTCAAAACATTTGCATAGAAATAAATTCTTAAAATGACTGCGTCTAGTAAAGGGGATCAAAAGATCAAAATCACAGTATTCCTGCTTATTGGTGTATATTCAAACCTTTAAGTCTTCCAAACGAATACCAAAAAATTTCAGCAAAGCCTTCCACATGATCACCAAAAGATAGCTGTCCACAGTAATAATGTTCTTAAATTAGCAGAGCTAATCTGTTTTGTACCATGTGTGTAAAAAAACTAAAAGAACTTGTCTGGGTGTATTTTGCTAATACAGAAAAAATATTGCATTACAAGCAATGAATTACATTACTGACTTGATTTGATCAGTGCTCTTCATTATTACATAAAAATACATTTGAACCCATCTCCTATACACAATGGCACACCCAGGGTGTAATCAAGGAGCTTCAGGACCCCCCAAAGCCAATGATACATATTAAATAATGCAGCTTTTACTAATTTTGTATGTTAATGAAAGTAATTCAATAAATCAATTGTTTACATTATAAGTATTTACTGTAAGTCAGCAAATAAAAATGCATTTTAATTTAACATATATGAAAAAATTTTTACAAGAAAATACCAACTCGTCTGGACACTATACCTGTAAACACCCCAGGAAAAAAATGTTAAAATTCTTAGTGCCCTCTGTCTGTACATAATATTAATGTATACTCTTTCTCTTATATAAACCTCTCTTCTTTTTCTCTCTTCTCTCCCATGAATTCTATCTATAAAATTGTTAAGTTTTAATATTTTTTGAATATATGATCATGTTGCACTTAACACACACAACTACCTAAACTATTTGTAAGACCAATTGCTCATTCTGAGAATTTGCTTATCTTCACAATTTGACACGCAAGACTTATTGCATGCTTACAGAATAAAAGTGGTTTTTTGTTGTTGTTTTTTTGGTCTTGGTCTTTGGTCACGTTTGGTTGCATGTTCATGAACTGCACTGCATGCAACTGAATATGCCTGAAGCGGAAATTTTTCATTTTTCAGTTCATACATATTACTAAATAATTTCTCTGAGGGACTAGTGATGTAACAATTGCTACAAAAAATCAGTGATATGTCAAAGCAATGATTGAAATTTTACCATAATATCATCTGCTGCACTTCCTGTATTATTAAGAATTTTATTTTTTACTGATATATTGTAGATTGTTATTGCCTTCAATACGGAGCTCTATAAGCACTTCATTACTTACCTGGATCCAAAGGATCTTGGTTATGAGGGAAATATGAAAACATTTGAATGATGATGTATGTTCTCTTGTGGAGGGAAATATGAAAAGACAAACTGAGACAAGTTAACATCTAGTTAAGTAGTAAATAAGTAAATCTGAATCAACAAAAATGGGTAAAAAATGAAATTAGTACCATCAGTGTCAACTGGTTCAAATAATCTCGGGTGAAAAAGAGCCCTCGGGTCAAAGGCCGTCAGGCATTTTAACACTACTCAATCGTTAGAACCCTTGTAACACCCTTGGTGCATAAATAACTGCTCAAGCTTACTTTCAAATTCGCTCTGTGTTAGACCACTGCCTAACATGGGCACCAGAGCAGACGTCAGTCCTGATCGCATCTTCAGATAATTACTCATTCACTCGCTCACTATTCCCTGCTCCATTGACTCCAAGGTTAGTTATTTATTAATCTTCTAGAATAGGTTTGCAGATCAGCAATAAGATTAATATTAATTTCGGCCAAAAAATTCACGCTCTCTCCACACCAGCATTAACGCAATTCGCTCTTACAAGGAATCACTCAATCGGGTCTTCTAGAGAAGGAACAGCACAATCAGACTATTTGAAACACGAAAAAGCGCGGCTCAGGTGTCTCTTAAACGGACAGTAACTCAGGGTTATTGCTCTGGAAACAAGCTGTATAGGGAGGTACCCGATTTATTATTTGTAGTACCAGTAGTTTTAAAACTATTTGTTGACATTTTTTGGACACAATAAAACGTACGTAATAAACAGACTGGAAACGTTTGAAGGTATGATATCTGAAATCAAATGCATCTGCCAGAGGAATAATGTTATTTCCATTTGCAAATGGATACAAGTTTTTGCTAATGCTTCACAGGGATACATCAAGAAATATCTCGCAATACCTTCTTCAAGAAGGTCAATGCTTTAGTTCTCTGGATTTGTTGGTAAGTGCCTACTTTTATGTCTCCCGTAAATGGACTGGTTTCGTGGCAACGAGTGAAAAAATATGCGTCATGACATCTCATTTTTCCGAATATTTCAAAGATTTAATCATTCCTCTATTTCGCATATGCGAAAGGCATCCTAGCCTAGAGGAGTTCTCGACACGCCAATTGATTGATTGGGGGACTGGATAGGGTTCGCGCCTACAGGCAGTGCACGGCTCGGCGGGGGTTTCCCCTAACCAGGTAATCCCGCAACAGCTCGGGGGTCATACCCCGGCATGGCCGGGATTCATAGGCCTCTAAGGATCGGTCTCTCGGTCTACCTTGGGTATGTTGAGTCGTAATAGGTATAGGATTGTGTGAAATAAGGTGTTCATGGGATAGCTGTGATACGGGAAGTCAATTGGGTGTGGTGGTTAAGGACCGTAGGGACATTAGGGTAAGGGGGAAGGGAAAGGGATGCGCAAGGGGTCCTTCATGGCCAGTTTGAGTGGCGGGTACGGGTTTCTGCTAAAATTTGATCACAAAATACGCGTTCATGAGGCAGTGCGGGCCGCTTAGAAGATAATTTCTCGCTCTCCATCAGCAATATTTTATTATTTTGGCCTATAGATATCTATCGATCGCTCACATATTGGATACTAATCAACTTATGTGTCAGGCGACAATCTGTCAAACGAATACGAGTCTCAAATTCGGTGACACTCGCGGAGTATTAGCCTAATGAATTAAACTCTTAGTCAGTAGTTGCATTATTAGTTTTGATGTCACAGGTCTTGTTGGACTATGATGTCGAAAGTGTATGTGGCATTTGTTGTCTTTGACCTCAGGGGGTAATGTCGTGTGTGGAGTAGCAATACATGGAAGATATGTTCTTGGATTTCTTTGCGATAACCAACCTTACATTTCGGGTAGCTCAAAGAACAAATGCTTATCAGGGTAAAATTCTACGTACCAATATTTATGGGTTTATTTTCCCAACTATCAAAGTTTCAAGTTGTTTAATTGCGGGAAGGTGGGTGGGATGTCCAATGTAATATTGTATCGCGGTGTGTTACTGATATGTGTGTGTATGATAATAATCTTTGCCATATATATAACTTTGATCGATAATAATCTAAGAGCATGATATTGCCAAAATGTGGAGGCAGTCAAACTCATTTATATGTTCACAAATTAGAAATCAGATAAACTTAGGCATGATTAATTGTCTTGTCAGAAAGGTGATTACTATGTGTTTTTGTTAACGAGTGGCAGAGGTCTTTCAGCAGAACGGACAATATTAATCTCTTGCTATCACGCTTTGATTTCTTATTCCCTTACATAAGCTTTTGGTAATTTCGGTCACAGTTATTGGGTTTTTTATTTCATTACCATGTACGTAATACTCTCGGACTCTCATTTTCAGTTTCGTTTTATCTCACTTCTACATTTTTCCCCTTCATACTCCACTGAGATATCAATAGTAGTTATGATATTGGTAACTTTGCCTCAGTATTTATATTGTGTATTATAGTTAGTAAATCTCGCACACGCATTTTGTGACAAGTTAGTTCCAGTGTGGTAGGCTCTTAGGGTGCGAGCGTCGCGGGTAATGTGCCAGAGGGAAGGATGTTCTTACTGCCCGTCATTATTGCTGGCAGAGCGAAGGAGCGGACACCCGGTGAAACTGGGACCTTTCATCCTCAGCGCGCCTGGGCTTCTATGGATCGCGCAGAAAAAATAGGCAGAATGAATGGTAGAGGACTTACAGTCTCGCTAGCGTGGGGAAGGGCCTGGTCGGTGTTGATTTAAGGTTTCATGGAAAGCTTGCTTAATGGGATGGGTATATGAGCGTAATAGATAGAGAATGACATATGCTGAACATAACAGGGTGGTGGCGCTTAGAATAGCTCATGGAAGACGCTGGCTGTCAGAAGTGTAAGCAGTGGTGCGCCGGGGTCGTGTCATCATTTACATGGTAGGGGGGAAATTGGCTTGACGATGCACCCAGCTTGGGACGAGAGGCCGACGCTCAGGATGGAGAATCCTGGGGGCGAGAAGGGGGTCTTTAGTGTTTCACAGCAAATCGCATTGCGCAATGCCGGTAGTACACTTGACAGTTGAAAGAAATCGACAAGGGCGGGGAGAGGGAATGTGGGCCTTCACGGGGGGGGGTATGCTATTTAAATAATTGGGGCGTTGGGCGTTTGCGCGCTGATGTTGTTGCGAAGAAGGGGAGGGGAAACAGGGATGCCTGGAGAGGAGGTCGGAGGAGATGGCTGGGAGCTCGACTGGGAGGAAGTTATTATAGGCCGCAGCGCCATGACACCGGGCTTGCTGGTCAGTTTCGCCCTATGCTCTGCGGGGCGGAGAGGTGTGTGTTCAGGCGGTAATAAATGAGTATGCTATCTTGAATCTGGTGAGCAGACTCGGCTAGAGATAAACGAGGGAAACACACTTGACCTCGACTGATGACATCGGATATTGTAACAAATGCTGCTCTCGTTTTAGGGCCTTGAGTAATGTGGGTAAATTGTTGGTGTCGTAATTTCTCGCGGTGCAGTCATAGGGCATGAGGCAGAAGGTTGGTCTGTCAGGATGACTCAAGTATGGCGAGATAGTCTTTGGAGATATAAGGGATTTTGCGCATTACATTTAACTGTGAAACGGTGTCTCTACATATGCAGCGGGCCAGGGCTCTGAGAAGGAAGATGACTGTAGAGCTAATTGGGACCAAGTATGTCGCGGTATAGAATGAGAGTTCTGGCAGAAAATAGAAAACACCATATCGTTAAACCCAATGGATAATGAATTATATCTTCATTATTCATAAAGGGAATCAGAATTCTAAGTACCAATTCCTTTCCTTTTACATTTTCTCATAACCTCCAGATTTTCTCTTTTGATAGGATTTGGCGAGTTTATGAGTATATGGCCTTTATGTGACGGAGATTTGTATATAAGTCTCTTATTTAGTGGGTAAAATAATATTCTTCACACAAACTTTAGTACTCTATCTGGACATCTACTCGTATAGCTCAGTTATATAGTACGCATGTTAAAATGTATCAAGGACTATGTAATATGTGAATCTAATTGGGTATCAATGTATAAGAAGTTTTTACGAGGGTTGTGTCATAGTCATCCTTGAAGGCGTTACATGTCTCATATTTTTGATGCCTCTCTGATGATCTTCATTTATTCACTATACACAAGAAACTATTGTTACCTACACAATACAAGATAACTTATTTAATAAGTAGAAAAATTAAATGTGAAAAGATACATATTAGGTAGAGAGAGGAATATGAGAAAGGGAGAAGAACACCCGGTTAGCCAGTCCAAAAAGTATAGAGTTTTGTATAAGGAATAATAGTTGGCAATTCCTCTCTCGGGCTAGTTAATAAAGATTGCTCGGAGGCTTGTCTGAACGGTCGCATATGTCGTGTTACTTATTAGCTTGGATATATTAGATACAATTAGGTTATATCTTGAAGCATATACGCATTGCCTTAAACCTTTTATTTTTTGCATTTAGACGTAGATTTTAGTTTTGATAGGTGAGCTTCTTAGGGAAGGTTTGTCGGAGACCAGCCCAGAGGGAGGGAATTGAAGCCTATTTCAACAATACTTTGGCATAAGGAATTCTGGGTTTTGAACTGTTCATATATGTAGTGTGGGAACCTGAAGACTATGAATCCCTGGCTATACATCGATGCACAAGGTCCAATACCATTACGCACCTTTCTGCTTTAGGGATTGAAATTTAATATAAAGCCACGATCTTGAAAAACATTGACTCTGCAGGGTAAGGGATTTTGTGTAAGATTTCTATTTTTTAAACAATTATCTGTGGACTACTTTTTTATAAAACTCTCGCTTTAGGGCTATTGATAAACATTTCAACTAAAGCTGCATTGATAAACATTCTAACCAATTCTAACTCAAGATGTGGATCAAGGTAATGCCCACTTAGAGTTCTATGTTTGTGAGCAACACCTGCAAAGCTTGACTTCTAATTATTTTCTTTTGTAGACCTCCATCGGGCAGGAAAGTTTGTGGTATCGAGAATTGGAAGGTCATGGCAGCTGATCACGGCATACTGATGACGCGAGGAAAAGAATTGAAAATTGTGAAGACCAGTAAAGTTCAATAGGTAAGCACAAGTGCCTATTAGTTTTAGAAATGTGTTAATATCTTATTTTATCCAGGATTGCTATTACAATATTTGTTAAACTTGATCTAACTAAATTCATTAGGGTGCAATATGAGAAATGCGAAGCAGTCTTTCATCAAGTCATTGCTAACTGGCATGCTTGCCTTTTCTGTTTTTGTTTAATCTCCTAGCTTCAAGAAATTGATAAGATCTTTAATTTAATTTTGGGAATCAACTTCATTTCTCCTTATTTACTGTTTTACTTTTTAATTTTGGACTTTAGTCTCTCATAGACTCTGCACTCCTATCAGTATATATATATGAGATAAATGGGAATTGTATAATTCACAAAGTTTTGGGTTTCTTAAAAAAACTGTAATCTCTCGTGTGTCCAATAAAGGTTAAAGTTTATGAAATAACGAGATAATTTGTGCTTTAAGAATCGGTTCAAAAAAAACTTTGGATAGGAGAGAGGAATATTTTGTGTGGCATCCTTAATTAAGGAAATGAAGCTTGGGAGGCGGCTCGCGGTGAGAGTACTGAGTATGAGAAGAGGAAAGGGGGATCAAATGGTGGGATTAGCGGTCTTTTCACTTCGCGCTAGAGGATATAAAGAATTAGATATAATGTTCAAATGTTCAGAATCAGAGAGATGCAGAGCCTTGTTCAGGAACTAGTCTGTAGCGCGAAACGTCATATACATAGATAAAAATAAGGATTTCACCGCATCAAGCGCACATTTGAACTTCTGTCAGGTTTAGTGATTAACAACACGGCATTAGAGTAGAGTGATACGTCTGTCCGCGGACAACGATGATAAGTAGAAACTCCGTATCTTAAATTAGGCAGAGCTGAGCAAACGCTTGTTTTGGTGAAATTAGTTAGATGTGTCGTAAAAAAACTTACATGGTAACATAGTGACCTTGAGGGGTGTTTTTTGCTTAATTTAACAAATTCTGAAATAATATTATTGCCATTTTACAAGCAATGAATTACATTTTACTATAGTGTCGTTCTGGTTTCTGGCTGGTATTTAGGAAGTTTATTATGATTGATTTTCGGAGTCCAGAGGTTGCTCGTCTTGTGTATATACAATGGTTGAAAAATACATTTTGAACCCATTCCTATACACAGATGGCAAACAACCACCCAGGGTTGTGTAGGTCACACCGTAGGGATGCTTTCATGGTCTCTGTGTTGTATAGTTTATTCTATATCGTACTATCGATTCTATATATTAGTTATTGCTATTGATATTCTTTTCGTTAAATATTTAATTTTTGCTATTTTGTTCTTTTGAGATTATTTATCTCTCTGTTTTGTCGTCTATTTATTTTTTCTGTTATTGTTTTATTTTTGTATATGTATGATCTATATTATCTAATGTTGTTTGTGACGATAAGTATTACTGGTATAGTCAGTCATATTATATATTTGGTCTTATTATTTATTTATTTTATATCTCATTATTATTGTTAATTATATATTATTGTTATCATATGTATTATATATATCTTTATTATTTTTCTCGTTCTGTGTTATGTATGTTATTATATTCTTTTTGTTTATATAGATCTATTTTGTTTTTTTTTTCTTCTATGTTTATGATAATATGGTAAATTCTAGTGCCCTCTGTCTTGTACATATATATTTAATGTATTATTCTTCTCTTCTCTCTTATATTATACTTCTCTCTGTTTTTCTCGTTGTCGTTGTGGTCCGTCGTTTGTGTTGTATTATTTTTAGTATCTTATTTATTATTAATTGTCTATTATATATATTGATATATTTATTGAATGTTTGTCTTTATTCGATTAGCTACTCATATTATCTTTATCCTTAGTTGAACATATCTTGAGTTAATGAGATAATATATGTTCTGGATCTTCATGTTTTCTCTTTGGAGATATTGGGTTTTATGACTAATTGGTTATTATATTTCTCTAATCTCTGCTCGCATTGCGTTGTTCTTTTATTTGTCTTGTCTTGTCTTCTGGTCTTTTTGTATTTGTAGGAATTATTATATGTTGTTTGTTGTTTGTTTCTCTCTGTGTTTTGGTGGTTGGTCTGTGGTGTTCTATTGGGTCTCTTTGGTTTGTTGTTCCTTCGCTCTTCTATTTTGTCTGGTAGATGCATTCGTGTATTTGCTATATTTTTTTGGACTGTTTATAGTTTTCTCTTTGTTATTATGTCTTTATATCTGTTCTGATCTGTATCTCATTTTTTGTTATTATCTGTCGTTTATATATTTGTTGCATTTTCATGTTTATTGTACTTATGTTATCTTATATATTTACTGGCATTTAGTGCTATTTTTTGTATATTTATTTTTTGTCTTTTTTTTTTTATATTCGCGCATTGTGTTGTGTGTGTGTTTATAGTGTTTGAGTTGTGTATTTGTGTTGATTATTATGCTATATTTTGTGTATAGATGTTGAATTTTATACTCTTAGATTATTGTTTATCTCTTCTTTATTGTTTGTAATTTTTCTCTCTGTTGTTTGTATTATTAGATGTGTTGTAGTTGTGTGATTCTTTGTATTGTTGGAGTTATGTTTTTTTGGTATTTTTGATTGTTTATTTTTTGGGCTCGCTGGTTGTTTGGTGTGGGCAGGATACGGAGATCGGGTGGTCGGCGTACAGTGGAGCACTTCATTACTACCTGGATCCAAAGGAATCTTGGTTAGAGGGAGAATTATAACATTTGATGATGATGTATGTTCTCTTGTTGGAGGCAATATGAAAAGAACAAACTGAGAAGAAGTCTAACATTCTATTTTAAGTAGTAAGATAAGTAAATCTGAATCCAACAAAATGGGTAAAACAATGAGAATTAGTACCATCAGTGTCAAACTGCAGTTCAAAATAATCTCGGGTGAAAAGAGCCCTCGGGTTCAAGGCCGGTCAGGCAATTTTCAAACCACTCAGTCCAGCTTGTTTTTTTATGCTATCTTCTCTATTGTAATCTTATCTGTTGCTATAATATTATACTGCTCAAGTTACTCAATTTCTGTTCTCTTTGTTGTTTGATTTACACTTGTCTCTATACTGTTGTCAATCTCACTATCTTCTATTGTTAAGATTGTTTTATTATTGTTTTATTTTGTTTTTTTTATTTTTTTATTATATTCTTTTATGTATCTATTTTCTTCTAGATATTTTAGTATTGAATTTTTTTTATTCTTTTTTTCTTTTTTTTTTTTTATGCTGTTATTTGTTGGTTTTATTACTATTATTATATGGTTTTTCTGTGTATGATAGATTATTTTTTTTTTTTTATGTTTTGTTGTATTATTAATGTTTTTTATATTATATCTTGTTATGATGTATTTTTTGTAGATTATTGGTATTCATTTCTTAGTGTTTATATGTGTGTGTTTATCATCTGTTATTATGTACATTATCATTATCTTGTGTGTATTATAATTGTGTGTATTCTATGATATGTTATTTGTATGTTTATTGTTCTTTTCTATTGTTTAGTGATTATTTCTATTGTCTCTTTATTGTGTTTTCTTTTTTTTTTTATATATTTTTTATTAGGTGTCTTTTGTTTTTTTCTTTTTTTTTTTTTTTTTATTATTTTTTTTTTTTTTATTTTTTTTTTTTTTTTTTTTTTTTTTTGTTTTTTTTTTTTTTGTTCGAGCTTCGGCCGTGGTCCAGGGGTTGGTTTGTGGTGCCAT
>BOPP01000026.1:594235-647245 GCA_017312745.1 Gryllus bimaculatus | reverse complement strand
TCAGAACATACTGCAGTTATGCATTTCAGCAAACCAGCTCATGTTTGTCTTTTTTTATATATTTTTAAGTGCGTTTCTGTTCTAAGGTATTTGAAATCTCAACTTACAAGATGAAATTTTGCTCTTGTTGAAAATTTTAGCCAACACTTCATTTTGCAACTTTCTGGTATGGAAACATTTTCAACCTATTTCTCTCTCCTAACTTATTCAACCTTTTTCTCTCAATAAAGCGCATTTGACCAAAAATATTTTTAGGTCTCAGAAATGTGTGGAAACGTTTTTCATTATAAAACTTGAAATGCAGAGGGTGGGAAAGTATTGCTCATCACTCACCAGATAAGCGTTTTCATTGGTATGGACTAGGTTATTTTTTATTCTTCTACAAAATTTGTTGGTTTATTATTGTAATCTTGATTTAGAATGATGGGGAAGATACTTTGATTATAAAATGAATTGCAAAATAGGAATGTTTGGGCAAAAATTAATTAAATTTATGGAACATCAGAGATACTAAAACTGAGGATCATCTGAGACTGACACTCAAGGAAATGGAGTTGTGGATCTTTGCATGCACAATCAAAAACATGTACTTCTTGTAGGTTTCTCATTTATGCATACAAAATATAAAAAAAAGTTGTCAGGCCCAAAAGGGGGGGGGGGTAAGTATGAAAAGCTTTAGCAGCTAATCAGACAGTTTGCTTCAATGACAACACACTGTCAATATGAGAACTTTTTAGGTACTTTTGGCCAATGGTCAGCAAGGTCATGTGTCAAGTCCACACCAACTTCGTACAAAGGGCATTCAAAAAGTTCCTGGAAAGGAAAAGTTTACTGAAAAGTACTGGAAAGGCAGATATGCAGAATCTTTTGTCTCCTTAATGTATAAAAGGCAGCCAAATTCACAAGGAGTCGCGAAGAATTAATTTATTTGTCGAAATCTGAAACTTAGTAGCAAAGCCAGCAATGGAAGCTTTCCTTACCATGAGCATAGAAATCAAAGGCTGTGTAGATTTACAGGAGTTACACACTCTTCATTTTCAACCACAAGGGGCCTGTGCTTACTAAATGTTGTGTGAAATATACAACTGTTAAAGTGGGTGGAAAATTGAATGAATACAAGTCATCAAATTGAAGAAACCAAGTTTTCTGACTGGGGTGGACGTATTGCAAATAATGGCAATATAATTATTTACAATGCAGTCTCGTCCTGTAATTTACAACTTGATATGGAGAGTGCTTCCTGTCTTTCACATCATTTTTTCTTTTGTTTTTGACTTTCTCGTTTACTTACGAATTATACATAGTATAGTGAAAGTTATGTAATGCTGTGGTAAAAAAATTAGATTTAGAAAATTTCTTATTGATATAGAAAAAGTGGATAAATCCTGCTCCAATATGTAGTAATTTACTACATGTGTATGTAACAAACTCGCAGAAGCGTAGAGTTGGTTCTGATCAATCTGAGATATCAATTTTAAAGCGTTGACCACAAATGATTTGCCATCAATTGGTTTTGCTGTTTCAATGACCCCTAAAACATGGATTCAGGCTACAACTGTTAGAGGAAGTAATTTGCATACAGGAATACAATTTATCCAGAATTCGCCATTTTCCGGCGCATGATTATACTTTATCTTTTTACGAAGGGCGAGAAAGTAAAAACATAGCCACCATTGCAGTAAATAATGAAAGTACTCGCCTGGCTTATCATTTTTCAACGTTACTGTATTTTACATTTTACACTTTTTTCATAGGTCTCCTGAAAAGTTTTAAAAAACGGGGTTTTACTGTAGTGCTTCTCCAAACACAAGATGTTTCAAGTTGACTAATTAAAACTAATTTTGCGATGTGTAATCGTTGAGAAAAATTATTCAGTAAAATAAAAATTAATGAATAATAGGATTGAAGAAAGTCGAAGATCAATCAGTATGGGGAGGGGTCAAAATGAATTTTTATATTGTAGTGAGCATAAAAGAACAGGGCATTGATTTATTTGAGAGTAAAGGTCAAGCAGATAATGATGCAGCAGAAATGAATTGAATTTACAAGATGATCAGAAAAAGAAATTAAGTTGATAATGCATTGTTTGTGCAGTGTTGCTCATAATTTAAATCTTATGCTTAATGATGCGGAACAATCCTTTAATAGCTATATGATCTTTTAATATTTTGCAAGCTGTAACAAAAATTACATTTTTTGACGACTGAAGTCCGTACCTTGATAAAAGATATGGAAAATTTTAATTTGTTTTTCATGTAGCACTGCATTCCAAAAATACTAACATCACCCAACACTGTTTTGGAATACCTTCAAAGTCTTAATTTGTATTTGCAAATAGCACAGAATTTACTCGATGAAGCTTGAATTGAAGACTGTTCAGAATTACTATCATTTGAAAAATAATGCTATAGAATTTTCCAGTCTGGAAAGTAGGAATGAAATTTAATTAATAAATTTAATAAAACGAGTGAATTCGCCATTGAGCTGGGAAAGATTACAGCCTCCTCTCAAGGGAAAACATGCACTACACATACAGACTAATGACCTCAATAGTTGGCTACCCGGGATCACTAACAACCAACCAACTAACAAGTGAAGAAAACTAAAAGACATTTTGGCAAACTTTGCTAGGAACCAGGACTCGCTGATGGCCACCAAAAATACAAACGAAATATTTACTATGGAAACCTATCTATCGCTAGTAACCAGATAGTGCGATGATTTGTTGGTTTGAAAAATACAGTGGCGATTTTGAAAGGGATTCAGCCACAAGTTTTGATAGCTCTTTCAGACAATGAAAAAGTGCAATGTCAGCAATTGTCGTTGCACATTCTTTAAAGAGTGAAATTTCAAAACTAAGATCTGTTAAAGATATTGCAAATGTATTAATAACTGAACATTGCTATTAACAAGGGTGCCGTAGTGACATGATTTTTGACACTTCCTGTCATGCTTGTCAGAGTGGAAAGATCATATTTAAAATTGAAATTGATTAAAAAATTATTTACAAAGTACAATTACAAAAAACTGTCTGAATAATTTCAGTATTTTATCTATTGAGCATGAAAAAAAATGATTGAAAAATAATATGTGTACTGTTCTTGATAAGTTTGTAAATGCAAAGAAAATACCAAAATTAAAATTTTAAATTGTCATGAAATTGCAAAAAATTATAATTTATTTTCTCTAATAATTTATTACAATAAATGTTTTCACTTCCATAATTCAGATTATAAACACAAAATTAAATTAATGACATGGCTTTTAATTAGGTACGTCGTCCATGTATTATGTCTGTTCTTGCATTTGCACTTGCAATCTACAATACGTCTTTTCATAGCCCTTTCTTTGAATCCATGAGATTCAGTACAGTATGATTAATGTGTGATACAGTACAGTATGATAACTACATACAAATTTAGACTCTAATAATTGCAATAATAACATACATGTTCTCATCCAAAGACTCAAAAATTGTATTAATTTTACCTTAAATGCTTCCAACTGTTGCTACCTCAACTTTTATGGTCGTCCACACCTTCTATCAACCTATTCAGAAATGTTTAATTTCAATGGGACATGTGCATGGAAAATCTGTAACGTGCACTAACCAATTTTAACCCTGAGAGTCTTCCGATGTTTGGCTGGCTTATAGTGCTCTCAAGAATACTCTGTCCATATGAGAGCTTGGGAAGTTCGTGATCAGTGGACTCCCATTGCCTCCAAGAGAGAGAGAGAATCCCAGTCACCAGAGCACTGTCTCGACATTTTGTAGGCAGTTAGGCATTGGATGAGCGGCTGTAACTTTTTCGTGAATGTAAAGGACTAGTACAGACCCAAAAAGGTTGAGAATCCTTGTATATAACAAACAATATTTAGACATCTTACATCCATCTGTCTTTAATTAAAATATTTTCAACCATTCAGCTTTTCACTATTCTTCATTGTTCCATATTTTCGTGTATATGTATATAATAATGATAATAACATAACTAATGCTGAATGCATTAGTTAAGAATTTAAGGAAATTAATTGGGGGCTGTTGTTTTTTTTAAATTTCTTTTTTAAAGGCTTTTTAAAAACAGGATGTCGGCTTCATGTTACCAGTAGAATTATTTTCAATTCTTCTTCTTCTTCACTTCATGGATTAGGCTACTGCCTGTTCCGTCCTTACAGTTTCTCTCCATCGTTTTCGTGGCCTTCCCATGTCTCTTCTTCCTCTCGGCGCGTATAACAAAGCTGCTTTGAATAAAAAAAAAAATAATATAATAAGCCAACTGACAATTATTTTCAATTACTTTCCTATATGGTTTAAAGTCCATTTCAGTAATGAGAGTTAATGTAAATGTGTTTTATTCCTAGGTGTGTTTGGGGAGCATTTTGAGACAATCGAGTAAATATGTGCTTGTGTACAAATTTTGTTCAAGATCTAAACAGATTGTGTTTTTGTGAAGGTAGCAATCCACAAACTGGAATGATCTAGGTTAGGCACAAGAAGGAAATGGAAATATAACTAAAGTTGTATTCAATTTTATTTCTACAAATGTTGAGAGAGTACTAATATTAAATGCAAATTTAACTCAAACAAAATTAATAATAATAGTGCTAAAGGAGTCCGGGAATCAAGAAACAAGAATCCGAAGTCACTGATATCGGATGCTTGTTACATTTCAGTTTTATACATACATACACACACACACACATATGTATGTATGTGTATACCGCATTTACTCGAATTCAGTGAAACTTCTCTGAAAGACCACCCCTCTCAACTATTGATTTTTCGTGGAAAGGACACTGAACCCCCATATTATATGCAAATTATTCCTCTGTTAACTGACCATCTCTCTCCCTGACCACAGATCAGCCTCTTAATAGAAATTTTCTTAATTTACCCTTTCTAAGAAGCCTTTTTCAGGAAAATTGTAAGTATATAGTGCACTGAATTTTCAGCAGTAAAAATCGTCGATATTGTCAAAAGCATTTGCACAATATTCTCTGCACTTCAACTTATTCTCGAAGAAATCGCTGGGAGGGAGGAGACCGAGAATCAAGAAACAAGAATCCATTGCTGCTGATATCGGATGCTCGTTACATTTCAGTTTTATTTCTTCTAATGAGGCTGCAGATATGCAAGTGACCTAATGTTTCATTCTTTAAGTTAACTAAGCTTTTCCTTTCCTTTTCTTATCTGACTTTACTGGAAGATGATCTGAAACAGTAGAATATAATGTTGAAGGTCAAGGTTATCAACTAGCCCCGTAACATACTAGTGTTTGGCTTGCGACCGGCTTGAGTCCAGCGCTATCCAAAGTTAATAATTGTGCAAATAAATGTGAGAAAGTAGGGTTTTTGAGTTCCTAAGTCAGCATGTGGTGTGCGTACCCAAATGACAAATTGAGTCTTCACACAGAAACAGAAGTTCATTATTGGGAGTACTAAAATTGAAAATGATTTTATCTTAATTTTTACACAAGAGAAGAAGTTAGAAATATAGAAATGTTTTGTTTTTCATTATTCATGCTCGGGTACTAAAAACGTTCCATAACCATCCATTGTAGTAGTCAATTTCACAAATACCTGATGTCCAGTAATAATTGACCTTTTTAATTACAAATCTATTAAGCGACCACTCTCTAAGTGGTTACTTAATACAAGTTTATGTGTAAGACAAACCACTAATTTTGATGAAGCCTTTTTTAATTTTTTAAGTAATTCTTTCTATTCAGTAATAAAATTGTAAATAGTCTAATTGGCTAGAAAATTGTCTCGCCGTTTACGCTGTTAAATCTTAGTATCGGCTGAGCTGCTCTAGTTTCTTGCTCCTGAAAAATATGTTAATGGCTTTTGTCAACATTACTTATACCATGTTCTACTTTTTGATCCTCTCCTATTCTGCCTCATCCTCCCCGACTTTTCAGGTCCCTCAGAACGTTTTGGGCGTTGAATTTGCTTTCTGACGCTACCTATGAACATAAGTTTGTGTTACCAGGTTTTCTTTCTGTGACTTCTTGATTCTCTAAGAATTCTTTGAAATTTGCATAGTTTTATGTTCGCATGATCGAGTTAATCGGGATGCGATATCGATGTTTTTATACGTTAAATAAAAAAATACCTTCACAATCTTGCAAATGTTAAAATATGAAACAATAACAGATTGCCCGCTTTTTGTTTGTGTGTTCGAACCAAATGAACGCTGTTGTACATCTTAATAATAAAATAAATACTGCTGCAGCCCAATTGAAGTTAGTTGCGCGCGAATTTTTAAATGTAAAATAAATATTACTAGCCCAATTGAAATTAGTTGCGTACGAATTTAATGTTAAGAAGTTACTAAACCACCTTTAAAAAAATCAATATTTTAATTTTGAACATCGACGTTGTTTGGTAACACGAGTGCGTGTTGTTTTTCTTTCGTTTCGATCCTTTGCGAAACGCAGATTCGCACTTGCCAGGTACCGAATCGAGAGTTTGCGCTGCCTTGTCAATCAGTTCATCTTGTAGCGAAATCTCAACAATTTTTATTCGTTTTCACGTTGCATTTCACAAATTACAAAGCCATTCGTTCGAGATTTACCTCTCCCACAATGAGACTAACGTCCGGCAAATTGGATTTGGCGAGCGGTAGGTCTCAACAATACGTCCGCAAATATACATCGTATATATTTTTATTGCCTTTACAGCGTAGTGTTTCGTCAGCATTTGAATTTTGCTTTAAATGAAAAGGCAATTTAAAAATGTATACATTAACCATGTGAGCTTAATCCGCAAATATAAATAGACTCCATATTTTTCGAATGAGATTTTTAGGAAAAGTGAGGGTAAATACGGTATAAAGTGTTGATGGTATTGAAATTTTTTCATTGTTTTTATTACATTACCTTATTTTCTTCAAGGCATGTGTCTTCGAATAGAACGGCATATGCCTTCGAAATATAGCAT
Source organism: Gryllus bimaculatus (assembly GCA_017312745.1). Lineage (NCBI taxonomy): Eukaryota > Metazoa > Arthropoda > Insecta > Orthoptera > Gryllidae > Gryllus > Gryllus bimaculatus. The sequence goes on along the minus strand of BOPP01000026.1, from coordinate 640,303 downwards.
TCTAAGCAGCATGTTCTAGATTCAGGACTGACTACAGAATATTTTATATTTATTTCTCAGTCTTGGCTAGTTATTTCTGAGACACAGAAATTTAAACTTGGACACTGTATAGATGCAGTGCAAATATTAAATTGTATTCATGTTAGTTCTTAATTTATCTATAACACATTTCAAATGTCAGTCAGAATTTGCAGGAACAAAAAAATTAACTTATTGTAAAAGATGACTTGTTCAAACTTTTCCTACAACGATAAATTTTTAAAAATTGGTAGTTTTTTAAAACAACTTGGTTTTGGTATATTTATTTCTGTTATCTTTTTAAGTTTGTTTTTACTAACTCTTTATCCTTAATTTCGAAGCATGCATACTTTTAGGTGACTTCTTTGCAGCTTGTATGGGAGAAGAATAGAAGAATTGATACTACTCTTATTTAATGTGTCCTGTGTATAATACTTTTGGTATTAGATTCTGAAATATTTATATTTTTTTAAATATCATTAAATATGATTGTTGTGTTCAATATTTTCTGTATTTTTTTTTTCTACAGAGATTTCCCTTTTGTGACGTGACGAGACGGAAACATACTGCATTGAAACGAAGACCCTGACGACAACAACAAATTCTTACAACAAAAATAATAGACCATGATTGCACGTAACAAGTCAGGGTACATAGTGAGCAGCTACATACATATTGTTTTGAGTTTTAAATGACAAGAAGTACAATGACTTGTCAGATGACATTGGACATTAATAGATTTGCTGTCTGTTCTTTTCTCTAGTTCCAGTGTTGACTGTTATTCATTCCTCTTCCTTCCAATTACCAATCAACAGTATATGTATGTAATTGTATCTCTAATTGGTTAGAGATTTTAAAAAAGCAGCTTGAAGCGCTTCTTTACACGAGATACATCCTCATTTTGTACAAGTGTTTTATGTTGTGTGATATGTGGGGTTCATTAAACTTTATTTTCCGATCTTGTATAATGTAGCAGATTTCTGTGTTATGTAGTATGTGCTCTATTACATGTATATGTATCCAAATCCTTGTGTGGTCATTTTTAATTTAACAATAGAAAGTGCACTTGTAAAATAATAGTGATTATTTGTGTATGTGTGTGTGTTTGGTTGTGTTAGTGTGCATAAATTCCTAGACAGGTTTCTCAGCATCCTTACTACATGTTCCTGCCAAGTGAGAAAACATTGAACATAGAACTTCAACAGAAGGTAAGCATGTATGCTCATTTGTATTGGAACCTTTCAGAATCCATGTGATATAAAATATATTAGTCCTCCAAGTGTGCATTTATTGACACACAGAATTAATGGACTCGATAATGTACTTTCATTAAAAGAATTTGCTATTCTTAAAACAGCAGTAGTGTGTGAGATACTTGTACAAAGTAGTTGTGTGCCAGAAGCAATGATGGTCAACACAAATCAACACAAGCATGTCAGTATCTTTAAACAAATGCAGTGTCTTGAATTAAGCAATACTTAGCAGTGTGAAATTCCTTTTTCTGAGCGTACAGTACTATCATATTGATAGTGTGATGTTTGTTTATGCTATTTAGCACAATTTCATATAGTTCCTGCATTGTGCTTCAGTGTTGTGTAAGAAAGTAAATTACACATACAAAGTATGAAGGCCTTTCCCCTTGCTAATCAATAAGAGAACTGCATTATTGCATCATCCTCTTTGAAATGTTGTTTTATTTATAATGTGTCTTATACCAATCGCTAGATAAGTAGCACAGTATTTATTTTCTAGCCCTGTGATCTAATGCTAATTGAAGAGTGTAGAGATAATTTCAGTGTTCAATTTGCATTGAATGTAAGATTATGTATTTCCAAATTGTCTTTCAATAGTCTCTGAAATATAGTATAATTCATGAAAAGAAGTATTTGAACCTTGTTGAGTTCGTTTTACACTTCTAAGAAGTGACTGTTTTGTCTGAATAAATCATCATACGGTGTTGATATTTCTTGATGTTCACTCAGTACTCTTGAATAAAGCATAGTTTGTTTTTGGGCCTTTGAAGTAACAATTAGGGCTGCCCCAGACATCTGGAAAAATTGTCATTCAGTATGCTGCAAAAATTTGAGTTTCAATTAAAAATTTCTTTGGGGTTTGTGAAATAGGAAATGCCTTTATGAACTTTACAAATGGCACTTTAATTTCAAATCTTGGTAATATAGACTTGTGTGTAAAATCATGCACAGTTTGGGAGCAGTGGTTTTGCAATAAGTTGGGGCTCTGCATCAGATTTCTACAGGACTTTTTTTTTTTTTTAATGTGAACTTACCTGATCTAACAATACAATTTTTATATTTTAAATTGTTCATTGGAAGTGTATTCTAATTGAAATGTATTTTGTATACGATTGCATTATTTAATACGATGTGCTTAGGAAAAAAAATAAATATTTTTTAAAAGGCAATAAGTATCTTTAAAAATATTAGTAATCCAAAGTTAGTCTTCCTTATAAAGTTCTTTCAAGAACGAATTTCATCAAAAATATTTATAGTGTATCTTGAGTGGCTCTTTTCCTTTCTAAAATAAAGTGAATGCAAAAACTTGTCACTCAAGTGGTTGCAATTTTATTGACGTATTTGGTGTGGAAAATAAGCATTCTATTAAAAAGATAATCTTCAAAAACTATTTGATGTGCATACAAATTAAGATAATTTGCTGATCAAGAAATGTTTCCAGTTAGTTGCCCTTTTCAGTTCAGTTAAGTTAAATTTTGCAATCTATCTCGCTTTCAAAATTACAATAATATTAGTATCAGAATAAATTCAATTAATACACAACTTCCTTAAATTGTTTGTAATGAAGTTCACGGCCCTGGGAAAACTATTTGTTCGACCTTGCTATATAGTTGTGCCACTTTGTGGGAACTTGAACTTCGAATATTAGTTTGTTGTTGTTTTTATTTATTTGCTCTTTATTAATAGTAATCAACCATTCATTTATTTTTATTGTAGAACTTTTTTTAATTTTATTTTGTTTATTTTTTTGTTCCCTTCCAAAAAACATTCAACATTAACATTGTGTTCAATTGTCAAAAAGTCTAAAGAACCTTAAAAATAGTTGGTATAGTAAAAATTATTTTCAAACTTCTGAAAGGAGGATGCTATATTAAGAAAAATTAGTTTTTCTCATTGTAGAATGGTCTTTCTTCCAAATTGTATTCTGTTTATGAAAAATTATCTTTTGTAAGCATTTTATTGATAGTGTTTCTTACATTGAAAAGTCTGTAACGAGAGCAATATTTTTGAGTTGGATGTTGCTGACATTCTGATAATACAAATATTTATGTACATGCTATTGGGAGTTCTGGGTTAAGACATCATCTAAAATTGTAAACTTTATTCTCTGTAAATTTTAGTAATGAAGTCAGTTGCTCATTGCACCTTTTCTTGTTTCTCCCTTCAGAAATATGGTTTTCAGCATTCTTATTTCTTAATAATCAAGCAAAGTTTGTCTACTCCTTTTAAACTTGTACTCGGATTTAAATGTAGTGTGTTTACACGGTTACAGGCTGAAAGGAGAGGGGGACATTGTCATCCAATCGGGAGCTTCAATACCAAATATGAAAGTTATAATGAAGCCCCCTTCTCTTTGCAGCTCGTAACAATGAATGTTCACTACATTTAAATCTTTAATGTCTGCTGTAATACATTTTAATGCAGTTTTCTACAAAATTTTTCTGAGGTGAAGTTGTGCCTTAAATCATTTCTGCTCTAAGGTGCAATAGAAACAATAAAGGAAGTGTAAATTAATTTGTTATCATTTTGTGCTTTTGAAAGCTAGAGCAGAAAGTAAGTGCCATCATTAGCAAAATACCTATGTAAATTTTCTTTTGTACTTACTTTTATTATAAATATTACTAGATTCATATAGAAGCTGTGACGTAAACCCAGGAAACAGGGTTAAGAATTACTTTGAAATGAGGTTTATGTTAATAATATTCTTAACTTCTTTGATTACTGAATTTATTGTGGTTCATTTCTATTGTATTTAATCATCCATTTTGCTGGAGAATAGTAGTGGCTAGAAGTGTTGATTCAGTTTCTTATTTTACTTAAGTATGAAGTAAAATAAACTTCACTTTCTATATAAATTCGTGTTTGAATAGATCTTGCAATTGCATTCTGTTAATGTCTAGTGAGACGGAAGGAAGACTGAAGATTGATTCACAATTGAAGCCATAGTTTGGAAATTGGTATTTTTCTGTAAACATGTTTTATGCGCATGAAATGTGAACTTGCAATAACCATTACATATTCCTGCTTAAGAAGTTTGACTTGTAATATATATCTTGGTGTGTATCTATATTATCTGATCCTAGAAATAAAGAATACAATGTAACTAATCCTGTTTTGAATAATGTTTGAGGTGGAATATCAACACATATATTTGCAAATACACTATCGAGTTCATCATTATCCAGGAAGGAAAATATGGTATTTCTTTCTGCTTTAATCATTAAAAACCTGACATGTCACTTTGCAATTTGTAAGTTGGTTTTTCCACAAGAGGACCCACATGTATGTACAGTGAAACGTGGTTTTAACAGCCGCTGTGATTAAGCGGTAATCTCCATTACGGGCCATTTTTTCGTGCAACCGATTAATGTTTTCGTGTACGCGGCGCGATTGAAAACAGTGCCTGGGCTCATTTCGTAGACTGACTTAAATTAAGCGACTAGTAATAGAGTAAGAAACAGAAGAGTTGTGAATATACAGTTAATTCTATTTATTTATTTACGTCAAAAACAGTTAAAAACTGTGTATGACATGCTCTGGGGAGAAGTTAATTTGAAGTTACATTTAAGTCCAGAAGCAAAACAAGGGGCCATCTCAGCATTTGCTCGAGGATCAGGGAAACGACGAAAACCTGATCGAGATGAGGGTCATCGACCCAGAAGCTGAAGTACAATACTTGTTACGGGTTCTATACAATTATACAATCCAATTGATATATAATACGTTAAATGTCATTTTAAAAATTAATATTACTTTCCTTTTGTGTGCTCGGTATAGTCTCTAATTGAATAGAAACAGTTGTGCAGCAGAAAATATTTTACTTGGAACTTAAATTTTTGTATCGAATTTAATCGTTTAATGTCATTGGCAAGGTATTGTAAAATAATGTACATGTATTATTTTTGTAGTGAGCTGTTGATACTGTTACCTGATGAATGTGATTACTACGTCGAGTGATATAGTTATAGACAACGGCGTTTGCTGAAAATATATTCCCGCCCGTAAGTCATTTTTAATAAAAAACACTGTTTAACATATGAAGAGACAAGGTAATGGTAAAATACCTATATTTTAAAAAAGAGAGGCTTACAAGAATCACGTTGTTGGGATTAGCTTATTATTCGTACAATTCGTTTTTGTAATCTAAGTCTGGGAGCTATAAGATGTATTTCCCCAGAATATGCCATATCTCAGGCGGGAATGAACATTCGCGAAATATACACAACGAGCAGTGTGGAGGCTGACTAAATTTGAAAGAATTCTGAAAGCATAGCATAAAAAACTTAATTTAGTGTTCAATTCATTTAAAAGGACGTTCCATTTAAGGTTTGACATAATTGAAAGACCTAAAAATTTTGTTACTTTCCGTTCCTTTTTGCGACGGTATGCAGTATCAGATCAGTAGTGCAGTGACGTCAAGACTTGTTAACTGGTAGGGGGATTCATTTGTTTGATATTACAAAGATTTTTAATAAATGTCTTTTTTTGAGACACCGCGTCAAAGATCGGGCCACGTGTGTTCACTACAAAATGGGGTTGAAATCTGTCAGGATCTTCTCGATCGAGCTGATTCCGATCTTGAATTTATGAAAACAATCACCGGTGACTAAACCTGGGTTTGTGGGTGACGTGGAGACCATTCGTCTCAGTGGGAGGGATCAAACGCTACCTGACCAAAAAAAAATCCAGATCAAACGTAAAAGGACATGCTGGTAGCCATGCACCCCTCCCATATAATGCGACTTGCTAGCCTCTGCAGCACACTAGTGTTAGTGTGAAAGATCTGTTTTTATTACGAAAATAATCTTAAGTCTACTTTTTATTTAGTGAATTGAGGGAAACTAGAATAGTGATCCAAATATTACCGAAAAACATAGTTATAAATTAGTGGTTAGTTGATTGTATATTAGGTAAGTGAGCAAAATTAGGTACTAGTTGACTAAGTTTGAGCAAATACAGTTAAGTATATACACTTTCGAGTCTAATGAACCTGTAAGTACAGTCAACGTTAGTGAAAAACACGTATCAAACCGCACCGGAACGGCTGCATGCGGGTCTTCAATACAATAATACGGAAGAATATATTCGCCATGGCGGAAGATATTTACCAGTTCTCTACGTAACATAGCAACGGACGGGGAGAATCATCGGAGATAAGTCCGACAGTGGAAACGCAGTAGTAGTTTTAAATAGGTTCCTCTCTTTTAACTCTTCTACTGCGACTATATTAGAGCCCTCTGGTAGCCTCACTCCCCGGCGCCATGGCATCCAGTATAAACGAAACGATATGTACGAAACTCCGGATTATGAGGTTCAAGTAACCAAGTATCGAATGGTACAAGCACCCCTCGTGGTCTAATGCCTACTATCATAACCGGCAACAATTCAGATGAATTAAACCACTTTGGCTTTTGATTTAAAGAATATTAACAAAATCACTGCTTTATATCAATATATAATTTACATGTAAAATATAAATACAGCAAATTCAATTGACAGCAATTGCTCGATTGCGGGATCGATACTTTCGTTGAGCTGTGTTCTCGTTTGATTCAATTTCTTAGAGAATCGATTCTTTAACAGCAATCGAACGTCCCTAGGCGCAGGGGAAGTTTCCCTTCTCTTCAGAGGCCTAACTTCCCCGCCACCTCTGGCTAGACAGGCGGGGGCAAGGCAGCTTGAACTTGACAATCGTCTCGAACCCTAGAGTGTTGAAGGTTGATATCTCTGCTTATCTTGCAAAGTCGAACGGCTTTTGGGTGTACAAAATGTCGTGTCGAGAAAAATGATATTCCTTCCTTTCCCCTCGCAAATATATTAGCCACAAAGGGCTCTTGTTTTGGAATTTTTTCGCTCAGGAGGCAGTTAGTGATCGCTTCCTGCTGTGTGTAGATGTAGATCTCTGATTTGTTCCCTGCGTATGAAAATCGCATATAATATAACAAATGCAAAAGTTTTAAAAATTACAAGCGATGCGGCAAGCCTTTCGAAATAAAGAAAAATGTGAAGGTCAGAAAAGCCAGGCAAGGGTCGACAAGCGATGACTCTCTTCTAGAGAACATTACTCAACAATTTCTCCATATTTAAAAAAAATGAGCTTACGAGTGTGTCAACAATCTTTGTCATTAGGAACGAGATGATTGCTGTAGTGGTTTTTCTTTTTTTTAACACTCTTAAAAGCATAACTGGTATAGTAATGTGTGTAGTATAACGTCCGAGAAAATGTGTGAACTTGCGTGGTACCTACGTATAAATGAATGAAGATTCGAACGTTGATATTTTGTATCTTCTTTTTCTTTCTATCCAAACGTATTAACCATATAAACGCAATTATATTAGCTTCTACGTTCCTTTTTACGAGAAGATTAAAAGGTTTTATCGGAACACTTATTCGGTGCACTTAAAACTGCTTCACATGGACAAAGCTTGTCAACGCTCAACAGTGTCGTAACCTATAGACACATGATCCTAAGAGGCCTTAAATATTCTTCATTAATTTTTGAAATGTGCTTCAAATGATTTGGTGGAATTCTTGACACAGAAATTAATCTTAGTGGTGTTTCAAATGGGCAAAGTTTGTCACAATAATTCTACATTGCTAAAGACGCATAATCATACGGACCTTTAAAAAATATTCTTAAGATACAGTTAGGAATACAGCACTGGCGTAACGTTCGGGCCCACAATACGGGCGGAACCGTTTTAGACGATATTTTTGTTATTTAAGGTAATAACACTACTTGTGTTATACACTTTTTTAAAGAGGCCCGCACTCATTTCGTTACGCTATTGAGTAATGGCTTGCAGGTAAGCCCGGGTTTCCCTGGAGAAAAGACAGTTAAACGTAATTATTACCCTGTATAATCACCACCGATGAGATGTGCGATCGTTTTTAAAATTCTGCGAAGTAAGCGTATTAGTTCACTGGCTCGCGAGGGCGCGCGGTGCTGCATTGAGCGTAAGCTTCTTGTTTCTGGCAATGAGATCGGCTGAGAGGGACGGAGGTCGCAGGCGCAGCAACCCGGCCCGAAATGGGCAGTTCGCGCACGCGCTCTTAACTTTTGGGAAGCTACAAATAATTGTATGGAGCACTGGTGGGCCCAGCAACCCAAGCCCACCGTTCCGGGAGGCCTTGAACAGAGCTTGCAGACGTGTTCGCGTACGACTCATGTTTGATGTAGTCCCTCGAGCACCGCCATTTCAACGTCAACGGAGGTGAACTTCTGCCCTCCTTGGTGATTTTTTAATAGATCAAAGATAGTCATATTCCCAAAATTTTGATTTTGTGATCAGGGCACGTGAAAAACGAAATTGAAACACTCCGAAAATGTCGACTTCTACATGGTTCGATCATTTGAAAATAGAATGGTGAATAATGACTAATTTGAAAGTAAATTGGAGTATCTGCAATTTCTATTGCGATGATATTGCTGCAAATCATCGATCTGGAAGTATAGAAGGCAAGATAGAAATCAAAACGAAAGAAAGCTTTAAAATAAAATCGATTTTCCTTTACAATTAACTCGAAAGGTATTGAGAATGGTGATGCAAGAAAGAAATAATCTCATCTAGTGATCGAGACCATTTTCAATGAGATAGTTCCACGAGAAGGATCACGCAATTGAAAATGGTAGGTCAACACCAGCATTGGCACAATTTCAGAAAAAAGGGAGGTGATGGCAGGTTGGCCGCTAGCAGCTGGGGTATACAAAGTAATCACCGCACGCCCTGGCTAGTAACTGTTTCCTTACATTGAAACATTTTCGAATTATAAAAGAAAAGAAGCTTTATTTCAGAGCAATGTTTGAAGTGATTCAGATGTAAACATATTAAGAAAATCTCGGACCTACGAGATGTGAAGTTCGTGACACTAGTCTTCAGCAGAAAATGATAAGTCTTCTTTGTCTTCTTGCTCTCTGTTAAAAAAACATGAGAATCAAAATTCGCACCTTTCGGCGACCTGACGTTTTCGGAACCGAACTCGAAAAACGGGTCGATCCCGTATTTTAAGAGAAATATACGAATCCTACTTTTGGGTCAACTGACATCCATCTCAGTCAGTTTAATTTTGGTTCGATATTTAATGTCAATGAACCGTAAAACTGTATGTAACGAATGGGAGAGAAGAACAAGTTTGTGTTCTGGAGTCTCTCCCCGTATTTTAACTATAAATAATTGAATAATATATATATATATATAAGTTCTGACAAAGCGAAGTTAGCAACATTTGAGTTGATTGATTGGTCATTGGTCCCGTAAGTGCAGCATGTTTCGTCGCTGGCTGTGATCTTCCCACGCTAGATGGCAAGATCCAGCACCGACCAGGTATTTCCCACCAGGGGGCGTCGACCCAGCCGGGACAAGTTCTAAGCTCCCGACTGATCTCAGCATGTGTGGGTAGTGAAGAGCATGTAAATGTAAGGAGTGGGAATATGACAAGGAAGAGGAATGAAAGATCGTGTGCGGTCCGTGGCCCGTATGTTATGGTAATGCTCCAGCATTCGCCTGGTGTTGATCGGAGAAATCACGGAAAACTACCGATGAGAGCAGCCGGCCGCTAGAATGCGACCTAGCCACGGATGACTCTAGTAGAAGCCATGACCAACTCTACTAAAGTTGGCCATGTCCTAGCCAATGATGAATACCGAGTCTCTTAACTCGCAACCTATATCTGCGAACACCACCCTGACAATTTGGCAACGCGTGAAATACCTTCGGCATCCCTTCTAATTTAGCGACCGCCGGCCCTCTGATTTCGCGCTGGGAGAATGCGGCTCATATTAGTTGGAAGAAAGAGAACGCACTTATTCTATCCTTGTTACTCTCCAACGAGTTGCATCCACTTCACCGAAAGAGTAAATGCCTCTCTCTTGAAAATTGGTAGTGACTTTGAGCATTTACTCGAAGGTCAGTTTATTGTTGTTTTAGGAAAATAATATTTTATTGTTTTTATATATTATTTTCAATAATTATCAATTTACTGCGTATTTATACTGTATTATTATTTTTGTGAAGATTTTATTTCATTTGCAGGTTACATAATAATAAATTACTATTATTGTAATAAAAATGAGCTTGGCGGTAACGTTTCACGAGTTATTTTTTTAATTTCTTTCTGAGATGGCTTTCATTAAATAATTTGTTACATTGCTGTTAATAAATCAGTCGTAACTTTCCTCCTTATCTTCAGTATTACAGTTTTGTTTCGAAAGCATATTGGACAATCTCGTAAGAGACGTTTTGTTTGCCCGCCCACTCACTCTGCGCAACGCGAAAAGGTTCTGGCGCGTGAGCCGCGTACCTGCCGTCCTAAACTTAAATGGGAAAAAACCAGAAACTGGAAAGTTGCTGCAGTTTATGACCTAACCATGTTGTAAATAATACACAAAATTTTCTCCATGAACCTGACGTTTACCTCTTCCTCCGCTGTCTCGAGTCGCGCGAGCCACGGCTACCTTGAAAAGAGGCAAATACACGCGGTTGCCAAATTGCCAAAACAAGCTCAGGTGTAAGTTAAGATAAAAATTCTGTACAGTGATATTAATCTATGACCTAGCTAAGTAGCTAACACTGGCATCCACTACAAGATTTTTGCATTGAAAATAAGGTTTATAAATTTTCTCAACGACATATTTTGCCTTTGTATTAAGCTTAGTCTTCACTATTTAAGCTTTAAGCGAAAATATGGTGACAAAACCACAAGTGTTACACCGTGACTTGATATTGTAAATTGCGTTGGAGCAATCGTCCGACTTGGATAAGGACGTTGCCAGTCAAGTATTCAGGGTGTAAAAGAGGAAGACTTTTTTTTTCTTAATACGCCATGCTTGTATTTGTTTCATATATTATTGAGGTTCGAATTATCCGAGTCTTACCAATAATTTCTGTAGATAGTTATATATAGAGTAACTGTTATAAATAGAGATCAGCGGAAGGAACTTGATTCCCAGCAAAAGCGCATATCGTTTGTCATTTTTTATCTCGCCTCTAATATTCTTCCCGATGAATGTGCTACTGTTTATTCTTTGACGAAAGTGAAAATGCATGTTCACAGCAGCAGGTCGGCGTAATTCGATTGTGTCCTGTCACTATCGGTCGCTGAAGTGTACAAGTCTTGCAAGTGTTTAGGCTGTGTTTATATTATTTTCTTGGTCTACCTGTTAATACAACAAAATGAGTGTGGATATATCACAGAATGGCATGTTTTCTCGTGCCGACTATGGCATCAGTAATTTTCAACCAGATTGGTTAAACGCAGAGCATAGTACTGGTGTATGTTTTAAGAATACCTCCTTACATAGATTTTTGCTTTTGTTATAAATATATTATTAATAAACCAATTTCTTTCGCTTTAGACTTCAATCATGGCAGTGGAGTTCGAAGGTGGAGTAATTGTTGGTGCAGACTCTCGGACAACAACTGGAGCATACATTGCAAATAGAGTGTCTGACAAATTAACTAGAGTTACCGACTACATATATTGCTGCCGGTCTGGCAGTGCTGCTGACACTCAAGCTATAGCTGAAATTGTTAATTATCATTTGGCATTCCACAGGTAATATACTAGTTGTAGATATTGTTGTTTATGCCTTAAAGCATTAAAATGTGTACTTTCTCCCATCCTATTGCATTCTCAAGTGATGTGGCCAAGCTAAAGAAAAATGTAAATATTCTTATGTTTGGCTCATGTTGTTGGATTTTTCTCAGAGTGGAACTTGGGGAAGAACCTTTGGTTGAAACTGCTGCCAACGTTTTTCGTGAGTTGTGTTATAACTACAGAGATACTCTCACTGCCGGCATTATTATTGGTGGATGGGACAAAAGAAAAGGAGGACAGGTATGGTATAGTTGTTAACTATATTATGTAGTAGGAATGTACTAGTTTATGTTAATTTTGTGTATGCCTAAAAGCATTCAAATGTGTACTTTCTATTTCATTGTCAAATGGTGTGGCCAAGCTAAAGAAAAAGTTAAAATGTTCTTATATTTGGCTAATGTTGGATTCAATGATTCTTTTAATTATAGAAGTGCTCATTAAAATTGCATTTAGTATTTTAATTTTAACATTAATCATTGACCTTAAGTGTGCCATTGAATTTGTATGAAAGTATTCATATGGTTATACCCAAGTTGGCGGGTGCATACCCAATCAAAGCCGTGTATTTTTAAGGGCAAAAAAATCCTTCGTACTCCTTCCTTCAGAGGAGAAGTAAAGCCGGCTATCCCATGTCAGTAGATTTACTTGCATGTAAAAAATCTTCAAGCCTAAATGATGCCTCCGAGTTGAATTCAAATTGCCTGTTTTGTCGCCCAAGAAATACCTTCTTCCTCTGGTGAAAGGATCGTGATGGAAGAACAGGCCTCATGGCATCTGAGTCTCACCACTCAGAAGAAAGGATCAATTCAATTCAGTAGCTTTTTGGGATCTTGTCCATCATATGTATGTTCACAAGCTGAAAGTTTTGGTTCCCTTGTTCATTAGAAATGTTTACTTTTTTGATGGGGAAACCAGTTCACTAGTCAATATCATCTCCCAGAAGTTAGTTGGTTCTTTTGATTTGTCTATTAAGTAATTGAATAGTTGCAATTTGTTATTTAGAATGGCCATTATGAATTTCCTCGGACTCACTGATAAATGCAAACAAAGGAAGAAGTAATTAATATCTTCAAGGAAAAAAGAACACTGCATGAACTGAGAGTATGAGGTCATAAACATGATATGGCATTAAATTATAAAACACTAAAATGAGTTTGCTCAAAAAGACAATGTCGAAAATACAACTGTATCCATGTTGAATTGGTTTTCTGGTTCTTAATTATTATTGAGATAAATTTTACTTTATGCATTGCTGGTCAAAAAAGTTTGCAAAATTGAAGGTCCTAATGCAAGTGTTAAAATAGATAAGTGTTTATATATAAAAATGTGTAAAAATAATGTGGAAGAGTTCTTCCACAACAGTGGATCTTTGGAGGAGTATGCAGAGAATCTTCCAAATGATTTTTAGTAGCAGTTAAAAATAGATCTGTATCTACTTTTTTACCAATCATTCAAGAATACATAAGACCCAAAACAATTATTATCTCCGAAGAATGGAGAGGCTACCGTAAAATATAAGAACTTTTGATACCCACATGGCACAGTAAATCATAACTACAACTTTGTTGATCCTGATACAGGTGATCACATGCAAAAGATAGAAAGCATGTGGAGACTAGGAAAACATACAAAACATTCATAAAAAGGTGCAATGGGGAATCCATTGTGCAATGCTAGATTATTTATGTGAATTTATTTGGCAGAGGAGAAACAAAGGAAAGGATTTATTTAATGCAATAATAAATGGTTTTGCAAAATTTTGGCCTCTGTCGTCATCTAAGCAGTAGTAATTAGTGAGTTTGAAATTTGTAATTAAATATTTATTTTTAAAATTGTTAATTGTATGGTTTAGGGCTATGTTTGCATTGTGTATTCTGTAGCTCTCTTATTCAACGAGCAATTGTCAAGAAGTGAAATATGTACTTATCGCCATTTATTTTCCCCATTTAGTTTTAGTGAACCATTCTAAAAATCAAGGAAAAGAGTTATTGAATGATATTGCTGAATTTTGACCTCCATCATTGAAGCAGTAAATTAGTGAGTTTTTAAATGAAATTTTTAGAGAGAACTATTAAAGTAGTAATTAATATAAAATTAGTTATACTGTGGGTTAGCAGGGATTTGGGGCAGCAGCCAACAACAGATCACTAATAAATTATTAATATTAGTAATAAATTGCAATAATAATATGTGTGTTTTGGGTAAAATTAATGTCTACATAATTGTTGTGAAACAAGTCAATCAACATAAATGTTCATTGACTTGTTTCACAATGTTTATCTGTTCATTTGGTTTAGAATTGACTTCTTCTAGTGAACAAAATTTTTCAATATCGAAGGAATGATCCACATTTTAATTAAAATTATTTGAGTGTTGGTTAAAGGAATAGGATAACCCTAGAGTAGGATGGGGAAAAGCGAGGGGAGGGGGAGGGGGCAGGAGGAGAGAGGATGGAAAGAAAGGTGGTGGGAATTGGCAATAATTACATTAGGGAACACAAAAATATTTTTTTCATACCTCCAGGATTTTAAAGGACATGAACACGCTGATTTTGAAAATCATTATAAACAGATAGTATGTAGGATTCAAAAGATATGAACATATTTAATATTTGCAGTAAACAAAATCCTATATTAATTTCCATATTGTCACTCCGGTTATATTACTACAAAAGTCCACAAGCATGTTTTATACAAGAGAAGAACAAATTAAAAATGGAATACTCATATTCATGTAATAATATTGAAACATCTTGAGAAGAGAAATTCCTATTGCATTGCTTACAAATGCTTTGCGCTGTGGCACTTACTCTTGTATTCCTGTTTACTCTCTCTGACAAGAAACCAGCAATAATCTCTGACAAACTGGACAGCCAAAGTATAAAGAATTCACAAGTTTTGCAATTTCATATATTTTGTTTTCCTTTGAAGTTTGGGTGTAAATCGTCCACAAATCATCCAATTTTGTTGATTTCTCATGAAAGCGATGTAGATGAACAGGGGAAAAAATATTTTTAAATAGATTTTATGCGTATTGATTCCATGTACCTTACTGGTGCAATTTAAATGTATTTGCATTAATTGCAAAATATGGTATGATACCACATAAATATACGCTATATTTAAAAACTGTGATGAGATACAACTTTTTATTGTGATATTCGTAATCTACATATAAAGTTGATTAAGTTGTGTGCTCTACCTTCCTGGAGGTAAAAGTCATGTTCCCTAGTGTCAAGTGCCCTTATGCTCCATCTCAAAAATTATGAAAAGCAGTTGGAAATAAATGAATGAAACTTGCCAGAGTGCAGTTTCTTTATGTTTTGTGTAAGTTGTGGGTGCCTCCAAGGAAAAGCAATAACTTTTTATATTAATTTTGCTTCTCACAAACTCCTTTTCCCCAAAACACTTACAAACCTCTCCTTTTCCCCAAAACACTTCAGTGAATGGCTTCCTTCTTACTACCCCCAGGACATGTAAATCCTGTGTTGCAATCAATCCATGATTTTGAAACCACTTATTCCACATAATCTCCGCCAAAACCTTTTTATGACACCATATTGGAATCATTATGAATAATGAGCCACATTTATTCCCTTCATCACAACACACAGTTGACCATGAAATCACGAGTCACAAAGAATAAGAAGAACACAAAAAATGAAAGTTCTACAGAAGCTTAGCTAAACACTTTATCTGCCACCCTAAGCAACTTTTGCTTTAAGGAACAGACTAGAAATAGTGCTTCGACAAGGTATGTGGACATGAAATGATGTAATGGAAAAAAGAACAAATCTCAAAGCATTAAAACTATGTTTATAGTTTAATGATTATAATTTATTCCGTGTGCCCACACCGAAGGCTGAGGCAGTTTTGCCTGTGAGGCTGGTGCAAATACAATGACCTTGCTAGCAAAAAGTGTCAAGCCATGTGTATCATAATTATGTGTCATGTTGCATACATTGCTCATTACCGTTGCCCACTGAATGATTGCTCTAAAAACCCCCCTAACTACACCTTGTCCCTTCCAGCATGGATTTCCCCCTTGCCTGAGTGGTATGAAGTACTGGTTTAAATGACTTCCTTTATGTTATACCATACACTACTTCAAACATACTTTCTAATTTGGCTCACAAGAATAGATGTTTAATAAGTTTGGTAGATAGAATACATGATTAGAAATTCAATAAAAGTTATAATTTGTGAAAATGTCAAATGTGAATTTGTCAAACTTTTAAATTGGGAAATGCAGAGATTTTAACTGCATTTTATTACGTATGGTTTATTTTTACTGCGTTGGTGCTGAAAAGCAACATTTTGGTTGCTTGCTTTTCAGAAATTTTCTAAATTTTTTGCAAAACCCTTGAGAGTATATTTTTGTTGATAATAAAGTTGTTGAACTTCAAAAATTTTTAGTACAAAAAGGATTTCAACATTTATTCTTCAGATTGAACATGCAGGCTATATAAAATGCAATGAGAACTAGGGACCGAATTCATTGATAATACTTGAGCAAGTGATCCTTAAGCAAAAAGCGATTGCTGGCAATGAGTGCTTCGTTAAAGAATTGCTAACAGGGCAATGTGTCATTTGCATCAGTTGTTTCATGATTAAGTCATCATGTAGTTTACACACACAATTTTTTCATACAAAGAGTGACCAACTTCACTTGTGCACTTAAGAGATCCTTTGTAATTGTACCAAAGCATTGTCAGTGTCTCTTGATGTTCCTTTTCATAGTACGAATGATTTATATATAATTCAAAATATTCTGCAAAATTGTTGTATCTTTTCCCAAAATAGAAAATAGTCACATAACCTAAACCAGTAATAAGGAGTTCAAATGAAGAACACTTAAAAAACGAATGCCTCTCATTTGAATGAATGATTTTTCATAGTCCACTCATTTCAAAGTAAGGACTGTTTATGAATAAGAATCAATGATTAAAGAAACTTGTTTTAGATGTCAACTGTGAATTAAGGCCTAAGATGTTGTGTACGTTGATGAGGTGTACGATCCAATTGTATTGAGAGATTGTGATTGATATCTTTTATATACTAAGTGTTTTTAGTTCAGGCCTGAAATTAATAGCAATTTCAAGCCAAGAGTATTCTAAATTGAAGATGTAGACATCCAAGTCAATAGACTCTTGATTTGATTTGATTTGAGAGAGGTCTCCTATTAGGCAATGTTGCCTACATTTAGTTCATCATATTGCGACTCTCTTTGGTTTGCTCAGAAGAAAGTTGCAAGTTGCAGTATGACCACTGAAGCAATGGACAGTGCCTAAGATAAAAGGGTCAGCATCCAAGACTCTTGTATCCAAAGTCTAAAATTTTTATTGAATGATCTATTGCTTTTTATTTTATCATTCTAAATCTAAAAATATTAACATTCAAATTAAATTATGTAATTTCTATGTTGGATCCCACTCTCAGAATATATCTTTGGTAACTATCTCTTTTACTAATTCTTTTGAATTGAATTGAATTTGCCTTATTTTACGTGGCGAGACTCGGGCCATCAGGCCCGCTCTTCCGTCTGACGCACGCAAATTTCGCTACGGGCTCTTTTCACCAACTAGGAGAGAAAGGGGGTATTTCTTGGGCGAGAAAAGGCGATTTGAATTTTAGCGTCAGAGGCTCATTTAGGCTTGAGGATCTTTTACATGCATAGTAAATCTACGAACATGGGACAGCCGGCTTTACTTCCCCTCACGAGGAAGGCGTACGAAGGATTTTTCGGCCCTTAAAATCCACGGCTTCGATCGGGTTTTAAGCCCGCCAACTTGGGTTAAACAGTGCCAGTACGCTAAACCGTTAATCATCGCCGCCGCATAATTTAAGAGATGAATATTGATTTAATAAGATTCTTAATACATTTTTATAATTATTTCTAATAAATGCATTGGAGATACTAATTTGGGTCTTGTCCTCTGATTTCTTTGGATAAACCTAAACAGTGATTGTAGGGCGAAAACAGTAGTTAAACCTTTAATTTATTCTTTAATATTCATTATTTTTTATCTCCTTTAAATTTTGCATGATCGTTGATTCATCTCTTTCACACCCCTTAAAGCAAAATTAATATGTGCACTGTTTTTGTGAGTATTTCATAAAGGGTGAGTAGATTCAACATTCAAGAAGCTCAGCAGAAATCCTGAGATAATTTCATAAGTAAAATTGAAAATGACTTACATGGAAGACAAAATGCAACATATAAGATAATGGAACATCTGAATAAGACAGGAAAAAATACAATAAGAATTGATGTGAAGAAAGGAGAGTGCTTGAAACATGATAAACAATTATGGTACGATGAACAAAAGGATGAAAAATCCTAATGTAAAGAAGAAGAAAAGAACAGCAGCATTGATCTAATCACAATACAATAGCTACAAGATTCATTAAAAGAACTAAAGAATAGAAAGGCTACTGGAACAGAAAAAATTAATGCTGATCTTCTAAAATATGGTAATCCACTCCTGCATTGGAGATTACGACATTTAATGAACCAATGTTGGCAGTGTAAATGGATAGCAGAAGAATAGAAAGTAGCTGAAGTTGTATCAATATTTAAGAAAGAATATCGTAAAAACCCTGAGAACTACAGAGGTATTAGCGTGCTTAAGTCAATATGCAAGGTATATGCCAGAATTATAAATGAAAGGCTCCTAAAAATAGCAGACTTGCTAGTGGACAAAGAAGAAACTAGTTGAACAGGACTAGTTAAACATTATGGAAACAGGAGCTTGGTGGAGGGAATAGTCATAGTTCACTTGAAAATATCAAATATAAACTCTACATGTAAATGATGTTTCCTCAAATGTTAAAAGTTTTCACCGATATCATTAATGTATATAGTATCTAAACTTCTGGAATGTACAAAGCATAAACAAACAGTAATTTTTTAGCACGATTAATATTTATTATTGTTGTTGTTGACTCAATATGTTTTTGAATAAGGAATGACATTTTAGCATTAGAAGACATTATGGATTACACCATAAATGTTTGTGAACACAAATGCTATGCAGTGCTCACTCTGTGTAACCTGTCTGAAGGGATTGTCTGAGTTATTTTTGAATTTGTTATTAGGAAATTAGAACATTATGGTTTGAACAGTTCAAAAATTTTGCGTTCGTGTTCATTAACAAGACAGCAATCGATACACAGCAGCTCATTTCTGATTCCTGGAACTCTTTGGGGTGCCACAAGGTCATAGTATATTAGGAAATTTTCTTTTTTATTGTTATGACCAATGGCATTATCAATTTACTTGAACCACTTGTTTTATATGCTGATGATGAGAGTTAGGATGCAAATTTTGAATTTTGAACAGGATTGAAAACTCACTTTACGAGGCATATAATAAATTATCTTGAGACACATTTCTTCATAGAAAATTAAGATCTTATGTCATGGAAAGAATTAAATATGATTTAAGGTGCATTGTTTTAAATACGCATATAAGAAGGGTACAGAGAGAAAATATTGAAAGTTCACTTTTATATATTTCACAGAAATTTAATTCAAAGTTATAAAAGACAGTATGATGTAGGGGAAGACCTGTAGTCTTAATTTTTTTCATACATTTTTCAAAGTATTTTTCTAACAGACTTTTGCATTGGCATTGTAGAAATCTTATTATTGACAGTTATAAATGATAAAGAAAGTCACAAAGTGCACAAATTTAACATAAAACAACCTTGTGTTCACTCCCGTTTACACAAAACAATGTGCTAAATTGTGAATTGAATGATGTATGGTGAAGAATTGGAAATAGAAAAAGATATGAAACTCTGTTTACAAGAGCTTCTTGCCGACTGTGTGCAATTTCTGGGAAGTAGAATAGATGCGAGAAGGAGAGAATCTTTACAGAGTTTTTGTAGGTCATTATATTTTACCTTTGAAAGTTGAAAGCAACTTTGGTAGACTTAAATTAGTAAATTCCTCACAACTCTTGGGCATTTGCTATTATCTTTCAGATATCTTTTAGCCCTTTTCCGTGTTCTACTCTTATAAACTTCCACTTTCTCATCATTTCAGTCAGCGAATTCAATCAATATTCAGTTTTAAACATTTGGGGACTCACTCATTGTGATAATGATATTTCAAAACACTTCCTTTGAAAACATTTTCTGAATGACAAGAGACTGTAGATCATAGGTAAAACCTCCATAAAAAAGCAAACAGAAAAATGAACATCGTAACATACAGGATTGCCACCACTCAAGAAATTTCTGTAATTAAAACATTACACATAAATGGCTTGTTACCCAAAAATTAGTATATTTGGTATATTACACTTTTAATGATTTAAACTGATTACAACATTACTTTATCATTACACCACGTGGATTACAAAAGTATATGTTTGGCTTCCTCACCCTTGTAATCGTTTCTCAGTATCACTCACGAAGTCATTATGAATGCAAAATATGATAATTTTGCAGCGTTTTTAATGGCTAGAATGTAATTCTTAATCCTAACAACCTAGCATTAGAATTCAAAAAAAGCACCTCTATAGATGGTTTTCTCCTATCTCCGCCTTTGAAATATTTATTTATAGGGAAAACTCTTCATATTAAAAAGTTTCTGTTGAGTTTGAAACAAGTAGTTTTGTATTATTGTTATACAAAGTCCATTGGCTCAACTTCCTACATGAATTGAAAATATTTCTGAGAACTAACCTATTTATGATATAATACCTTACACGTTTACCTTCTTAAGTGTAATTGTGATATCCAATAGGTAAATACCAGAAATAAGTTTAAATGTGATATCTCTAATTGTTGATTTACTTTGGCCAAAAGGATAGAATTACATAAGTTATCTATATACTCAGAATATATTATTGTATATTATTCATTGTGAACCTGTGTGTATATTTTTATTAGTTTTTTTTTCTGAATTTGGGTTTTATGTTATTCCAAGGTGTTTGCATTTTAGAATAGTAGAACTGAATAGTAGCATCAAGTTGCAAGGAAATTATTGGCCACTGTTGATAACCTTTGGCTACTTACCGCTAATGTAGAATTGAATTTGAACTGTTTGACTTTTGTTACAGGTTTATTGCATTCCCATTGGGGGTATGTTAGTTCGCCAGCCTGTTGCCATTGGTGGTTCAGGAAGTACATATGTTTATGGTTACGTGGATGCCAATTACAAAACTAAAATGAACAAAGATGAAGCCGTAAAATTTGTCACTAATAGTAAGTTTCATTACACTGAATTTTGCATGTAACAGTTTTAAACTATAAGATATAATTTTGTCCAAAAATTTACTGGCAAATCTAAAATTTGAAGGGTTTGATATTGAGAAAGTATGGATTTTGATTAAAGACTTCAATGATTTAAGTTGCTGAAAAGTTTTTCCAACTTTCCATCAAAAGTTTTCCAAAATAGCCTCATTTTACTGTTTGACCTGCACAAATTTAATAATCAGCAAAGAGCGCTGGCGAAATTTCTAATATTCATTGGAAATCTTTAATAGTGGATTATTTGAACTTGTAGGAAGAAACTAGATATGAAAAAATAAATTGAGAAATACCACATGTCCATGCCAGGACATTTTGCATGAGACACAAAAAGCTGTTTATTTTCAGTGATAAGAGCTAGCAGACATTTTTCTGTGCTTTTATTTGTGTATATGAAATAAACAAGTATTAATATGTGAAGTAGAGGAGAATTTTAAATTTTAAAACTAGTGGTAATACGCAGCATACCAAAACTTTTCCTCTTTTCGTGTCCTTAGTTATTTCTCAACAACTACACATGTTTAAAAAAATGTCCATGACATCATTTAAGCTTCTAAAATTGAGGGATAAATAACATTGAAAAATAATATTGGTATTGTGGTGAGTTTTCATTGGCATTTACAATGAAATAATTTTAAGTCATCATTGCCAACAGTATTGTTTATTATAATTATTTCATTGAAAAAGAAACTGACTGACTGGAATGAATGAATGACCTGGCTGGCTTTCTGATTAACAGTCTGACATACGTACAGATACAGACATCATCCTGATTTTAGGGGAAACGAAGTTGTAGGTATCTCCTTGCCACATTCACCACTTGTAACCATCTGTGTAAACTAAGAGATATATAGATCTAATAGATCTTAATCCAAATGTGTGTGCGAAGTTACTATCTAAAAAAACTGTAAATATGGATTGTACAATTAAAAATTCAATATCATTTTGGTGATGTGATTCCAATACTTTTCCTCCCAATAGTATGGGAAGGAAAGAAATAAATTGTTTTGAAACCCATTGGTATTTGGTAATTTTCAAATGTATCACAAAATAATGAAAAACCATTAAGTGGATGATATATGAATGAGACTTTTTGAAAAATATTTTATTAATGTTAGAAAATCAAAAAACAAGGCAGACTACTTTTCTACACAGCTTCCACCATTATTTATACATTTTTGCCACCTTATTGGTAGTTTCATAATTCCGTTCTCAAAAAGGTTTTGTTGGTGTGTGCGTAGCCATTTGCGCACAAAGTCTTCCACCTCTTCATTAGTGGAAAATTTCTCGCAACCCAAGTCCTCCTTAAGTGGTTCGAAAATATGGTAGTGTGAAGGCTCCAAGTCTGGGCTATAGGGGGGATGCTCCAACACTGTCCTGTGTTATTCCTTCAATAATGATTGGGTAACTGCAGTATGGGGCCTTGTATTGTCATGAAGAACACTGCATATTGAATTCCTGCGTGTTTTTGAGCGATAGGCATCTTTAATCTTCGTCAATTGTAAGCTGCATTAAATGTTTGTTGCTCTTGTAGGAAATCAACTTACACCACTCCTTTTGCATTCCAGGTGGTAGTCATTTGGACTTTACGGACAAACGAGTCTTTGATGACATTGACATTGATTCATGTGTAGATAGCCATTCCATAGTGTATCTCTTCATTTCAGAGTAGAGGTTAAACATTTTGGATAAGATGGAAAACCAATATTGTTTTAAAATTGAACGTTGATGTGTAAGAGTTGTGGCATCATGCCAAGAGACAATCAGAGCTTGTCCATTTGCTTTCTCGGCTACCCTCATCTGAGTGACATTTCCCATTCTACTCATGCAAAAGTCACTGTTTATTTGTAATAGCACTGACCTTCACAAGCCCTTGTGAAGGAAGGAGAGTCGCGAAGAGTGATCTTTTTACAGTTCTTATAATGCATGTTTTGAGTTCAGTGATTCTAAACATTTTGTGTTGTTCACAATGAGTTGCTGGTATTGTGTTAATCAAGTATTTATGATGTCAGATGGCAAATTGAAAACATTAACTCTTGGTGAGAAAATGAGACTAATTGAAGAACACGAACAAAGTTACACTTCTGTCAAGGGTTTAATAAAGAAATTTGGAATTTGGAAAACGTGGCTGACACTTAAAAAACAAAGAAAAATTAAAAATACCTGCTTAAAAGAATATTTTTAAAGGTGGTTGTCAAAATTTTCACGCGCACCTAGGCAAATTGCCAAAACCTAAGTCATCAGATAAATTCATCCCTTCCTACAAATATTGAAGAAAATAATATTTCTTTTACTTTTTATTGAGTTCTTTATTTCATTAGACTTAGTGTTGTGTTTGTGTGTGTCATTTTCTTTGTTTCTTTGAAATGTAGTTTTTAGGTGAGATAAACCAGTAATACAATCTATTCCATCTTAAAACTGTTGATTCAGAAAAAGGAAGCGTTCAATTTGCATACCTGAATAAGCCAGAAACCCATACAAGACAAAAGAAAATATTGGACCTAAACAATTCCGGCTTAGACAGATTTTACTGTAATAATAATTCACCATCATGTAAGAGTGAAAGGTTTTGTGATTGATGCTGTAAGAATCTCCTCTTGTCGTGAAATTTCATTGCCAATTGCCCTAGAAAGGTTACTTCAGAAAGGTACAAAAATTCATTTGGACAGAGATGCCCTAGGGTTTGAATCCTAAAATGGAGGCTTTCTGACACTGCAACCTAGCAGTGTCAAATTCAAACTATGGAGGAGAATTTTTGGATCTGGCTGCTCTAAACAGTAGTTTTCTGTCGTTTCTCCTGGCAATACTTGGTGAATGTTGTAACAGTACCTTCACAAGTGAAGATACCTGGAAGGTAAAATCCTCACAAGCCAATGTGTAGGTTAGTGTTGGAGGTTATGTTCTAGCAGGACAGAAACACCACCACCTCTGGGATTTAACATAAATCATTTGGACAAAAATGTGTAAATAATCAATCATTCATTCATTCCATTTTGTCCTGTGCCTTCATGGTATACAAATTTTTCTCCAGCTTCCTTAATGTCATAAATATATGATAGTTGCAGAAAACATCTGTGGACTAAAATTAATGGTAGTTTAATATTTTGCTTGTAATTGATAGATATTACAATAACATTAATAGTGCTCACATGAACAGAAATGAACAAGTGTTTGTAATTGTAGAGAAACCTGTTTTATCTCTTTCTCAAATGTTGTTATTGACACATTCTTGCAACCTCATTGGACATTACTAGGATATTTTATTTTTACTGCTGATTTTCAACCCGTGCAAGTGGCAATCTGACACTTACTCAATGTTGAATCAAAGTTTTTATTGAATAATTAAGAGCACATTTCATAATTGGATTTTGATATTTGCCCAGTAAGAGTGAGTAGTCGACACAAAGCAGTGTAATGGAAAAGTCCTTAATATGTCTAGAACACTTATATTGCTTGTTTAAATATTAACTGACTATTACATTTTATTCTCTTGTATTGCTTTTTGATACTAACTAAATATTAAATTAAATATTTTGATAAATAGCCAAGGGACAATGAACATTCAATATAATTTCAAAAAACATTTGTGATATGTATTTGTGTATCCGAATAAGTTAAAATTACAAATTGTCAAGAATTCATTTTCAATAAATTATTTCTAATAAAAATTGTGCTATAAAATTCATAGTAATTGTATAAAACTTCAATAATTAGTTTCATGAATTTTATATCCAAAAAGGAACACATAAATAGGTATTTAAATTTAAAAAAATATGATTTAGAGATTTTTTTTTAATACAAAGTTGTTACCGTATAGCATTGCGTGAATGAAAGTACAAGATATGGAGAGTTATAATAATCATAGTTCATTATTAAAGAAAAAAATTGTCTAAATATTGCAAAGAAGCATGAGAGAAAGAAAGAATTATACAGAATGGAAGAAAGACATGGAATCATTTCCAAAACTGTTTCCATTCAGTTTTATGAAGGAATATCTATCTCTGTATTAGGTCAAATGTATAGGATGTTTGTTAGCTTAGAGGTGTTTCTGGGTACCAATTTTTAAGAAGTAAAACCATTATAATACCAAACTGTTATTATTTATTTATTCAAAGTCACATAAACTGCTGTATTCATTTGCTACTAATTGTTTCTGTGTAAAAGATAATTACAGCCACATGCATTACAATACATTGTTGATCTTAGACTATTTCATTTTATAAGTACTATCCAGAACTTTCGGATCCATGCAAAAAAAGAAAACTTTTTGAAACAAAAAACAATACATGCCATTGTAAAAGAATGAAACTTGTGTAAGAAAGCATAATGTTCCTCATTTGTAAACCTGGGAATAGTATTATAAAGTTGTTGAAAATGTGAACTGTGCTAGAATAGATGCTGAGAATTCTACCAGACACAGAAATAATTATTTTTATGTGCAGTGTTCCAAAATAAACATTTAATGAGTAATGTTTTGAAGTAAGTACTTGTTTTTTGCTTTCAGCTCTTGCCCTAGCAATGGCTCGAGATGGATCCAGTGGTGGTGTCATAAAATTGGGAGTCATCACTGAAGGCGGTGTTGAGAACTTCACAGTGTTAGGTGATGAAATCTCCAAATTCTATGAAGGTTAATTATAAAACTGTGCAACTGATTTTTATTTTCTTTTTAACAGAAATTTAGTGTGTCAATTCCATTTTGTTTGCTTGATTGTGATTAATATTTGTAAATGGCAGTGTTGGTATAATGTCAATAAAATATTTCTACCATCCTGAAATGAAATGTGGTTTAAAATCCCTAACTTTTGTTTTGTTTTTGTTTTTGTCTTGGAGAGGCATGTAAACATGGCAAGAGATTATTTTGCTGTAGCTGCTGTGATGTTGCTACTCATACCATTATAGTGTTGGTAATGACCTTTCATAGTAGTCAATCAGGAATACTTACGAGTGTGCTTAGATTTGTCAATAAAAAAATTATAAATAATAAAACAAGATTTTCAGTTAGTAATTCTCCAAATGTTTGTTGAGAGTCATATTTCTGGGGTGTTTTGAAAATGTAATTTTAAATAAAAAGGTGCACATAAATTTGTTAAACTGTAATGAAATAAAAAAGTTGACAATTTTTCAATTTAATGAAAAAAAGTTACAAAAGTAATGGTGTTTTTATTGAAAAGAAATGAATCTAAATAATGTAATATGTTATTTATTTGTAAATAATTTGAATATTTCCCCCCACAACAAGTTGTAATTTAACAAACTTAGTTCATTTGAAACATTTTGTGTAGTTTGAAGATCTATATTTGCAGAAATTGGCTTACAATGTATTTCCCTTTATTCATGTCATGTTTAAAATACTTACATTTATATTTTGTCAGAAAGTTTTCCAAAGTAAATTGTATGTAATTGTGTGAAAATATTTTAAAAACAGATCTGAACATTATGTTTAAATGAAAATAAACAAACTTCATATTCTTGTGCAACATCAAAGTCTGTGAATAATCTATAAACACATAAAACTTCAGCTTCAATTAATTACAATGTGAATACAGGCAGCTGAGTAATATTTTCAACTGGGAATAATCACAATTAGTATAAACGAACCCTGCAATTTGAACCCAAACAAATAGTTAGCATACATACAAAAATTTATAGTACACGCCCCGTATAGAAGCAATTAGGAAATATCGACAAAAGGAGTAGATTCAGCCCACATGAATTTTCTTTGAAACATTACGAACCAGGCGATGTGGAAGGTGTGAATCACGAATCCGTGCGTTTTCGAAGATACTCTGTGACTAAAGAATGAGAATATTAAATTATTCTAAGTTTATCAGCTTCATGTATTGGTTGTCTGCGATTGTCATACCGGCCGTCCTATGATTAGAACGTGCGGCATGATAACGCAATATTTTTGCGTTTGTTTTCAAGTTACTTCTTAATTAACCATGGCTGGCGCAGGGTAGACAATTATAAATATTATACTCACCCGAAATTTTGAACAGAACTCCGATGAGTAGTCATGGATAGTTTGCTGGTTTCAGTTTTGACGCGCGTATGCTGGCTATGTATTGTACATTTGCCAGCCCTGATCGCTCATTCGCAATCACTATCGTGGCGGCTACATTCATTTTCCAGACTTCGAAGAGAGTGATTCTGTGAATTTGACAGTGTGTGCGATTTGCTTACCAACTTCTTGGACTTTTGGCAACCCCTTTGAACACGTGAGTAACCTTATTTCTTGTAGTAGTGTGAAATACAGACATTTTGCGAACTCCTGACCTGTAAAATTGCGCGTGCATCGCAGAATCATTTCGCTTGTGTGCCCGATTGAAATTTGCTTCGAATGTAGACACACTTCGTTGCAAAAGGCATAAATTGGGTTGAATTATTTGTTTTAAGACCTTTATTTTGTCATAAAATAAATTGTAACATGTATTATGCCAGGTTGACAGAATTTTCACTGTTCCAAGCTTGACAGTTTCCTCGTTCAGTTTCACGGAGGATACAATTTTCTATCGTTTTATTCATTAATGTCCTTGCGTCTGTGTAAGATTGAAATAAAATTGAACGGGTAAATTACTAGAACCTTTTACCGACTTTGCTTGTGTTAACTCTTCTTTTTGTGTAACTGCCATTGAGAACTCCACAAATTCTTAAAACCTTATCGTATAATATACTTAACAATTGCCGAACGGGTCATAAGACATTCAGTATAATTTTTAATATGAAAGATTTATCGGACGTTTAGAATTTGTAACTGTTATATGCAGTAAATGAATGACGGATTGCCAGGGTACTTTGCAAGGGAGCGAGTCTTCGTTTTTGCGCCGTCAAGAAGTATGGCAACGCACAGTACGTACCTACTCGAAGAAATTTCCGCGTCGCGTTCGTTCGAAAAGTTACGCTGCTTCCGGTCATTGAAGAGTTGAAAGGAAAGTATTGTACAAGTTTACTGTGTGTCTAAGATGTCCCTGCGTTCAAGATGGAATTACTCTGTACCATCGTTTCCGAGGTATGTATTTTAATAACAATATAAATACCCCAAAGGGAAATTTTATGGAATTAACTTAGATGCGTATTTTCCCGAATATTTTGATAACTACTACAGAATACCAAATGGAGTGTCTGTGCCAATCATGTTGTGCAAATTTCTCAAACCGTATTAGATATTAATTCCAGCTAATGAATCTTGGTGAGAGAATTGTTTAAAGACCATTCTCAGAAACGGGGATAATGGGAGATGCTATCAAACTAATACACACAATAACATTGTTGCGCCTATTTCAATAAGGAAGGATTTTCATTGATTTGTAAGATTAAATGTTTCTTGTTGAAGACGGGCTTAAAATGAAATTGTTCAAAGCTGCATGGATTAAACAAAGCATGATTTGTTGTACGGTATGGAGTTCCCAGGAACTACCTACTCTGACAGGTTTGTATCTCAATTTGCTGAAAAATGTACATTAACGTTGACGGGATTGTCGAGTTGACCTTCCAGTACTCTTTACCGTATGCAAGGAGGTTTGCTCTTAAATTTGAATTAAATCTTTAGCAACATGCTCGCATAATGTAGTTTTACTGGGAAATGTAAAGTTGTTGGAAGAATGTAAGAAGTATGTAGTTACGAACACCTCACAAAGCTTCAGTTCGTAGAGGTTTGAACTGTGAGGGGGGCTACAGTAAAATACTGATTCGAAACCTACAGTGAGTTTCAACAGTTGTGCTAAAATAAACGTAGATATCGGAATGGAAGAATTAAAACTATCAATATCACATGATACTGCTTCAGAGGCGAACGCGTGAATGTTCTGTACTTCTCGAGGACGGTTGGTTGTCTCTGCGTGTTGCAGGAATTGCAACTGTGCTACCTGGTGCCATTGCAAGATAAATTACTTAAGAGATTGATGTTTCGAATTATTGGTACTAAATAGTTATTTTGGAAAAACTATTAGAAAGTGATGTGTATTTATGAGACAGTGATCCTGCGTCGAAAAAACCGAGAGTATCGGTTGCGCACTTCCTGTTGATACTTGATGTTGATAGCACGTCTCAGAGTTCGTTTCCGTTCAGAACAGCAGGTTGCAACCTCAAACCAAAGGTTCTTCCTTGGGGTGGGCAGTGCCTACCCTGATTCTTCTCTTTTGTATCAGCTCGTGCTGCGGAGGTTACCTGGTTTCGCACCGCATTCTGAGAAATTGCCCAGGAACGGGCCGAGAGTTGGTAGCGCATTTTGGCTGTACCTGACACATGCGCGATTCGCCTAGGCAGGCAAATCAAGATTGTGCAGTCACTTTTGCGGTGTGACTCGTCAACGTACAGAGGGCATTTTTAACGAAATATTATTTAATTATATTTTTAAACTACCTGAAGTTACCACTACCTGAATTTATTAGCTACGCCCTGCTGCAGAGACGACTTCTATCTATTCTATTGTGACCCCCACCTTTCGGCCTTGCTCCCATCTCGAAATACCCAGTCTTCCTGACTCACTTTTTCATTAAAAAATATTTATATTTTTCTTATTGCTCACAAACTTCTCACTTTATAAGTAAAATTAAAGTCAAAAACAAAATGCATGTACTTCCGTATATTCTTTTTGTGGAATCTTATGTTATACCAATCCTTCAATCAAATGCCACATTGTAAAACTTACTATATTGAATTATTTTTTTCTTCTCACGCATTTATAAAGAAAAGTTTGAAATTTATTTTTAACGCCACGTCCAGGCAATTGGCATTTAAATGTAGTTAAAGTGTTTTTAATTAGACTAGAGTACGTCAAAAATCGGAGATCGTGGGGTTCGGAGAGAAAGAGGGATTCCAGCTTGTCAAAAGTTTTTCTTTTATCTAAAATATCCTTCTTTGTTCTATTTTCAACAACTTGGAAAACATAGCGTTGACTCGTTCAATTCCTCCCAATAGCCCATTTCCCTTTTCCTTTAATTAAACTTCTTCGTGCCAAACTTATTTTCATGAATTTAAATAATTCACTACCCAAAGGTACGCTATCACTCTCCGCTATAAAAAACACTTTAAGTATAAAAATTCAGCTATCTGTCATAGTTTCAGCATAACACGATAATCATTCATAATGTTTCACTTTCGCTCGAACAGCTCTCAAATGCGTAATGAGTCTCTTACATTATTTCAGTGACATACATACCTTTTACGGCTCTCACACGCAACTAATCTGGATAAATAAGGTGTCTGAAGAAATAGAATTTCGCGGAGACGTGACGAATTGCACTTTGACTTCAAAAATATGAAGGATTTGTTTAAAAAATCTAAATATTTATGTCAAATGCAACCGGCTACCGTTGTTAGGATTTTTGAATCTATAGTTAACTCCTAAACTTCACCCTATGCTAGGCCATGGGCCTCAAAGAAACTTTTCTTACGCCGTGATCTACAAAATACGATATTATTGGACATTTATTAAATTTTTGCTGGTCTGGCACTTATTGGTATTATCCAATACCAACTATAGTACTCGGCGCTTAAGACGATCTTTGCTTGTGACTTCACGCTTGGAAGGTTTAGATTTCTGTAACATATATATATGCTTTCTGTGTACATCGTGTTTTGCGCCGTCTGATGAGGTTTATTTGCATAATCATTAATTCAAGATTATCCAAATAAACCTAAACGATTTCGCAGCAACAAGAAGTATTAAAAGTTGCTTGAAACCGATAAAGGTTGCTTTTTATTTGTTTAGTGCAACCGTTCATTTACCGAATGTAAGTATTGACATTTTTGTTTCTGTGAAATGTGTGATATGAAGTACAGTATACATAGAATCAGAAACATACAGAATGTGCAACTGTGTGTGAAATTACACTAATTACTTGATATTATAGGCGACTAAATTGCATGGTGTACTTATCAGTTCGGTAATAAAGTTAAATAACATTCCGAAGTGTTGGGTTATGCTTGCCCGATCCTGTATTTTCGCATGATCAACTTTAAGAAGCTTTCTCGAGAGTAAAAAACGTTTGTAATATTTTTGTAGCTATCAAGGAAAGCGGAAAGCTGTCAAGGAAAATTATACAATTACTTTATAGGTAGGTTTTAAGGCTTATGAATTGAAGAACACGTCTATAACACTAAATAAACCTTTATTTACAATGTTTCAAGCGTCAATTTCAATGTCCTTTATTTTAATTTTAAATTCTGTAAGTTCATTGAAGTGACCTTTTAAATTTTTTTAAACAAATACCTTTAGTTAACAACCTCCCCTCTTAATATAGAAAAGAAAAGATAGGGAAGAGGGTTGAATTTAACGTACTAGTTCTTGCACGGGTACGCTAGTCATTCTTAATTTACTACCACTAAACCAGTAACTACTTAAAGCATAACACAAATGCATTCATACCTTTTTTGATAATATTAAGACATCTAAGCAAAATTACTTTTTCCTATAATTTCATATATCTTGTACTCTTAATACATTACCGCCTAGACGTAATTAAAATCAGTATTAATAAAGTTAAGAACCCGTCATAATAGTTCATAAATATAAACATTCCGCTTTAGAAAATTGAATGTACTCGTCAAAAGAAACAAGCTATTCTCTCATTTCTTGTAATATAGATACGTAGTTCTGTGCGTTAATGAACATTATCGTAATCTCAGACGACACCCTCTGGTGGGGCGCAGCTAAACTAATGAGCATTGATGCACCCTTGAATCTGTGATATAATACCAGGCGAAAAAAGTCCACCAAAGTAATTATTTTGTAAGTATATTAAGGTTAATGGTTATAAATCATAGCCTGTGGTACATAACACTTCTGACCTTCAAAGGAAGCTAGCACAAAAGTTTCATATTGGTTCAATACATTAAGATATTATCGCACGGTAACTGAACGCCCTTCTGTCTACAGATTAGGATAGAAGAATAAATATAGACTAGCAGAAGTACCACGCCTGGTTATTTTATCACGTTTGTCTGTCAAGGAAAGGAATGCATTTTTCTGTAGGATATCCCCATCCTGGCTTGCCCGCTCTACCATGCCATGTCACTTTGCCACTTTCACCGTTACCACCATAGTTGCTTCGGGTAGCTGTAAACGGAAGCGTTATTGCGCATACCCGCGACAATCTGCTTGTTTTAAGTTATATTAGAATTAATAATAGATTTTTAACTTGATATTACTAGGAGCTTTTTTCTACCTGTTCGACACATCAGGCCTTTCGGGATTTATTTGCAACCTTGAAGACAGGGCACAAGTACTCTTACTTGAGCTAATGTTTTAATCTATATTAAATTCCTGTTTACTTTTAAGACTTGTTATAATACAGCCTTGGGCTATGTATCACCCGTAATGAACAATATATACAGTTTATTATAATCACATCATTTTTAATCCTTACCGCCATGGCAGTTTCAAGCTATCTTTCGAATAGCGCCGTAATGTGATTAGTGCATAAGCAGAACGCCAAGGTTAACGTTCTTTTCCTCAAACAAGCTTCAAGTCTTAGAATTTCTTTTTCGATTATTCGTTAATGTAATCTTTAATGTAACTAATGTTTAATTTGTGCCTTCTGTGCGTAAAAAGTCCTTTTAGATTTGGACATTAAGAAGGAACTACGGAGCATTGGTAACCAGTCTTAGGAATTTATTTTGGATTATTTCTAGACTCTAGAGTGTGTTTGCTGCTCCTTTTCTCACTGAGCTTGCGTAGGTGAGCGACGTGCCATTTTTAAATAATTGTTGTCCATTTTCCATTCTTAATGCCATAAATAATGTGTATAATTGGACTACTTTTGAACAGAATTGGTTTGCAATATTAGCTATGTGGTTCTTCCATATTAATATCCTTCGTAATTAATGGAAGACCAAAAATGATTGTGTATTGAATATTTGTGGTAACCTGTTACATTAAAGAGCATGAAATAAATTCTTATTTAAAACAATTATTTTCTTGGCACCTATGCAGTAATCACGTTTTGCGACCCTAGTCGCATCATCATATAATATTAGTGTGAAACAATTAAAAATGTATATTTTATTGTAAACTTTAAAATTCAGAATAACGTAATAAATAAAGCAAGAATTAAAAATATAATAAATAATTTCATTGATTTTGACTTTTTAGAGGTTGGGATTACTAAAAATACTCTTGTGGCCGACTTTGTGAGAACTCCGCCCGCATTTCTTCAATCCATCGGTCAAGAACATTTTCGCGGTTATTAGAAATAGTTGAGAATTTAATACAATTTTGTACTTAAGAATAAATTAATAGAATTATTTATTATACTAAGCAATTAAAATACAAACAAATACTAAAAGTAAACGTCGCAAATGCATTTAATATAATAGTATATTATTGCTATAGCAATTGCACTAAGAAGAAAAAAAACTTATAGTCAGTTTTCTCCATGTTCATAAGACTCACTTCCGAGAATTACTAGAATATGCCCTTCAGTAAAGAATATTTCCCTTTCAGATATCGACACAACTGTCTTATAGTTTCAATTTGCAGTATAGACGTTGGGTAAAGTTACTAGGTGCCGGAGAGGGAAGTAGAAACTTCTGTCGAACAGTAAATTTCCCTACAGAATATTCTTCAGATTTTGGCTCATATTTACGTGCTTCTTTTTATATTAAAAAAAATACATTTTCCATTATTTTTAATTCAACCAAACTGCGACTACGAATCTAAAATGGATTTACTAATATAATGTGAAAGGAAAATATCAGTATTTTTTAAAAAAATCTTTCTATAAACGCATTTGAAGATTTAACGTTCAAACTTTTATTTTGTGAAAACTATTGAATTTGTCATTTGCTGTACATACGTTTTTTGTTTGTTTTTGGGCAGAGATCAGCGTATTGCAAGCTTTGAAGACACTATAAGGACACACACTATATGCGCGATATGGAAAATTTAAAATCTGTGTTGTTTATTGTCGTTCAGGAGTTATTTTCTGAAACTAATGAGTTAAGAGGTTTAGAAATTCTAGTACAGTATAATCACAATTCTCAGTGAACGCTTATGAACATGATTTTTGAAAATGTAATTAAAATGTTTTGTTTTTTCTAAGAGATGTACAAGTATGTCGCAGGAAATCCCGCTAACCATTGACTCTTAAAAACGTAATGCGTTACTTAGACTCATCACTGTGCATTTTGTGTAAAGACTCAGCTCAGACGATCGATGGGCATTGCATTTGTGCAAGCTCACCAATCTTAATATTTAAAAACGTTCCTAAAATTCTAATTTGAAAATTCTCTGCGAAACGTCGCCTGCTTTTGATAATCTATTGCAGGCATGTCAAGGGCGCGGGCAAGGTAACGAGCTCGCAGGTACTGCGTCCACATCAACTGGCGCGAGATTTAAAAGCAAGGGTTGTGTAACGTATTAGCCAGCGTGCCTCATGGCATCTATTTGGGGACGCTTGGAAGAGGATTAGCCTAGCCACAGGAAGTAGGGTTTTTCCGTAAAGGGAAGAACGCGGAAACGGGAGACACAAGGCTTTGGGAGTATCCGCCTATAGAAAATTTTCACTGTTATAACAAGCGAGGGGGTGGCGTGACGTAGTAGGTCACGTGGGCCTCGCCTATATAACAGAGGGTACAGAGCCAGTGGGTGGGTTCTGGAGACAGCGGGAGAACCTCGTGCGTGTGCACAAAACTTGGCGCCACGACGGTGCATATGCGACCCAGGCTCGCGAGGCTGGAGTCACTAGTTGACGAAGCCTGCGGACTTCATGTCCTTGGGTGACTGCGGTCACGGGGGAGCGATGCTGTGTGCGTGCTCCGAGTGAAGAGTGGTTGAGTGCACGATTCACGCCGATTCTCAATCGGATAAGATCGCTCCTGCGATCGAGGCAAACCAGCCGTTGGTGCGCCAGAACGGACTTTGTGTCCCAGCGTGACATCCGGTCACGGAAGCTAGGCTTTGTGCGCGCTTCAAAGTAGGAGTGGCGAATGCCACAATCAAAACCATCTTCAATCGGGTTTGGATCGCTCCTGCGATCAGGGGATAGTAGGTCTATCAGAGCTAGGGTGTAAGTAAGATATTAAGTGTATATAATTGTTTTGTTTTCTTTATTAATAAATATATTGTTATACGAAAGCTCTGTGTCTGTGGTCGCAGTGAGTATCCATGACGTCATAGTTGTACAAATCGCCCCGGAGTGGCGGTAAGTTACTTGATGTAACTGTGCTATCTTAGTGGTTGTATCTGTGCCACGACAGGCTTTGGGAGGAGTTACTGGACAGTTCTTGTCACAAATTTTACTAGATTACTTCTCTTTAAAGCAAAGAAATGATCCATTTAAATGAAATAATACATCAGTCAGATTTCAGATTCTCAGTTGAGAGAAAAATTAAATATTTTAAATCGAAAGTATCGTGATTTTGTAATAGTGTTTTAAGTGTTTTAACAGCTTTAACATTCAGTTTAGGGGATTTAACAAATAGAGATTGTCGTTAAAGGCGCTGTCCGTAAGCGAGAATTGTTAACTTGTTAATTTATTTTACATTATTATAAATAAATAATTAAATGATTTAAAAACACGAAATAAAACGAAAATAAGGAAAGAAATGGTCATTTAAACATACTCCTGGTTCTTGGCAAAAAATGTTTATAAAATGTAGAATTTAAGGAGAAAATAAACATGAAATATTGAATAAATTAGTAAATAATACAATCTTAATGCAAATGCCGGTTGCCCATGCTCGTAGGAGCGCCGGGCTCGCCAGGCGTGCAAATAGCTCGTGCGGGTGCGGTTTGACGAGCTTGATCTAGTGAGAGCGTAGGTTTCCGCGGCCGGAGTCAGTATTTAATTGGCTGTCCGGGTGACGCCGCGTCCATGGCGAAGGTGCCGACGTTTCGGTCGCCATTCTGCGACCTTTCTTACGCCCTGAGGTCACCCGGACAGCCAAGTAAAAGAGCCTGATCTATTGCAACTCTCAAAACAAAGTTGACAAGACAAACCACAAGGAATGTTGTAAAATGACGTAATAAACAAATGGCCCGAGATAAGCGTTCATTTGATTGAGATATTATTAAAATGTAATGTTTTACTACAAATTGGGTTAATGAGATCAAGTGATGATTGATGACACATCTAGGACCCACTAACTTTCATTTGAAGAAAATCACGAAATGTGGTTGAGAAGAATGCTCAAATTACTTTCTGAACGAAAACATTTAGTGCTTAACACATATTGTTGGAGAGTACAATTCTTTTCATTGAACTGAAAATGTTTATTGTATTTTGGTTGAACTGCATGGCTGAACACTGTCACAATATCGTAAAATGTAAAAGTTTGACTTACAATAGTTATCTTTAGTCGTTGAAAAATTTCTGAATGCAACTCGACGTAAGAGCTGTTAACATACCTGGTAATGTTTTGAGAGTAATTACGTCGTTCATGTTCATGGTTGTATTGGTCACCCTAAAATCTCACGATTTATGCGAAAATCTAAATTACTGCGATGCTAAACAAATTAATTTGTTGCTGAGGCACTTTAGTACGATATTGTGAGATGTTGCTTGCGATATATATGTTTAAACAATATTCGTATACCGTGGTTCGAGAGAGATGGATGCAAATAATGTTGGACTTAAAGAAATGACTTTCGGCGAGGAATTTCGCGCGTCGATTTTCAGTAGCGACACCTTCATGTCGCCATATATATGATTACCGGAGAAGAGTTTCGTGTGTGTGGGATGTCCGGAAAATGTTAATTTACATAATATACATTTTTATAATTGTACTATTAATAATATTACAATTAACAATAATTATCTCCAAAACTAAAGAGTTAGTTTTATTCTGAACATTTTGAATTGGAGTTGTTTTGTACATCACCATGCTTTTTCATCACCTCCATTGAACAGTTGACATGCGATGAATATCGTTGGTTGTTGGTGCTAAAGCCCGTTGCTAAAGATGTTAAATTTCCTAACATACAGGTAGGTACAAGGGAACTTAACAAACTTGTAGGGTTGCTTGTTAGGGGTTAGACGCATGTGAGCGATAAAAGTTATTAATACTCGTATGAGTTTACATTGCTCGCTGGTAAAGTAAAATCACTTCATACTTGTTTTAATAATCACAATTATATTATCGTTTCATAGTAATGTTACTACCCAGAGCTAGTTATTTGATCCAATATCATTACACAAACAAAGCTGAAAAAGTAAACATAAAATTTATTAGCGTTACGTTTATTGCTAAATAAACAAATCTTACATTGTTTTAACGAGATTGTTGTCAAGGAAAAGCAAACAAATTGACTCTGCAATATCATCGCAGCACAAGAAGTGACTAATTTAAAAAACTCAATGGTTATGTGAAGGAATATGTTTACAAAACCCATATTTATTATCAAAAGTTTCCTACAAATTATTCATAAGGCGTTTGGTACATGGCGTAAAACGCTTCATCTTTGACTAACAAATAAAAGGCTCCGCACAAATTAAAAGTTATCCTGCAAAATGACAATATTTGAGATGTCGCTTTTCTTGGTCACTGATGTAAGTGCGAAATAAGATTATCAGTAAATTACATTTAATCCTCTAGAAAATAAAATAGATTTTGAACGAAATGAATGATGAGTGTTACACACGTAGTGGATAAATGGGAATTTTAAAAATAAACTACATAAATAACATAATTTTAGATTAAAATGTTTATTTGTTGTCTTGTAATGTACGCTACTGACCTTAACAGGAACTGAGAATAACAGAAGCAGAATCATGCAGGCAGAAGCGAATCGGCATTGAGGTCGTCGACTTGCATCTAAAGAACAGAATCCGTCGTTTTGAAATGTGGAAGGCGACACGCATTGGGTAGGCGTCCAAAGAAGTGCGTGAAGCGGGCGCGCT
Organism: Gryllus bimaculatus; assembly: GCA_017312745.1. Lineage (NCBI taxonomy): Eukaryota > Metazoa > Arthropoda > Insecta > Orthoptera > Gryllidae > Gryllus > Gryllus bimaculatus. The sequence goes on along the minus strand of BOPP01000026.1, from coordinate 602,335 downwards.
TACCGTCGGCCAGGGGGTGGGTGGCGGGGCGGCGCCCTCGTGGCGCCCGCCGTGCAGCAGCGCCGCCGCCAGCGCCCGCGGAGCCTGCAGGATGCGGCGCGGCACGTTGCGCTGCGCACAGGCGGAAGCGGAGCGAAGCGGTTGGCGGTGTTCTTTTTGTCAGGGGGGTCATCAGAATGAAAGGTGCAGTGAAACAGGTACATTGTAGTTCATAAAAAGCGGGAGAGGTGGCTCAGGGGGGCATCAACTGATGTCACTGCAGTGCCTCTGGCCGGGAGGTCCTAGGTGCGAGTCCCGACGGTGGCAGAATTTTCTACCCTTGCTTCTCAGCTAGGTTGAATTCAACTGCTGTCTGGAGGAGAATTCTAGTGGCGGCCGCTCTGATTGGTAGTTTTACGAGGTTTCTCCTATTGTAGCGTCGTGCCACGCTCAAAACAGACAACCGCGTGGAAATCGGCGAGCATCGCCGGGTGTTAAACAAAGGGCGGAAGTGATGACGCACTGGACTTTCCGTGGACGTAGCGGGCCCAGAGCGGCTTTGGGGTGGAGGCGGGTAGAGCCAAAATGGCCTATATAAGGCCAGGAGAACAATGCCCCAGTCTTCTTGTGCTAGCGGCGTCGGCGACAGGTGAAGCGCGTGTCTGTGCGTGTAGGTGCACTAGGGGCGAGGGGCCGGCTATTTTCATTGTCGTGACTTGCGAGACGCGTAGATGGTCTCAAAGTAGAGCGGCTTATACAGGGACACATCGGTGGTATGTGCGGTGTGGTAGCCGTTCTTAAATTATCTCTCCTTGTAGTGGGTCTATGTATTTAGTTTATTGTGAGCGAGGGTAGTTGTTAAATTGAGACTACGGTCTAGATTGTTATTAAATCTACTGTTTTACAAACCACTCTCGTCTGTGTTCGATTACACCCGTATGACGCCACACTATCATCTGCCGGAGCATTATCGTACGAAACAGGCCAGGGACGGCGCGCAATCTTTCCTTTCTCTTTGTCTCCTCTATCCTCAACCTTTACTTGCACACACTTACATGCAATACACTGCCACACATGTCGGGAGACCAGTTGGAAGCTTCGAGCTTGACCCGGCTGAGTCGGAGCCCCGCTGGTGGGTGATGCCTGGTTTGGGAAAACCTCGCTAGCCGATGATAGGACGGCGCCGTATCTCGCCATCCAGCCGGGGAAGACCACCCCCTTCTCCAGAGGAAAAACATGCACTACACTTTCGGGATTAATGACCTTATTTGATGCTCTGGGAATCACTAATCAATTAACATTTCGTACATCCAAAACGGCTTACTGATCGTACATACATTAGATTATTTTTCGACATATTGTCCATATCGGTTTAGACGTGTCGCTTCGTCGCGAAGTGTTTCACCTCATCTTAAGCGAATCGTCGGCCTCGTGGATCAGGGGCAGATCCAGCCGATATTTTTTTATGGGGGGGGGGAGGTCATTGCAGTTTTAAAAAAATAATAAACATATTTGCTATTATTTATTTTTGTTTATATTATTTATGTAGAAACTATGATACTACAATATTTTTGTTTAAATAAGATGATGGTCGAAGACTCCCAGCAAAAGTGTTTCAACAGCATGGAGATCTTGCAGGAAACCTACTCTCCGTACATCTCTACCAGCTGCCGGTGAATTTCAACCGCAATCACTTGTTTCTCTCTCAGGAAACCAATAATATTTCTTCGTAGGTAATTTATTCAAACGCGTCGCCATTTTTTAAGCAACTAGTTTGAAGGTGACTGAAATTTCAGCAGTTGCCAACCGCAGTATTAGAATTACCCCCTACAACAAATGTGTCTATAACAGACGCAACTCCAGGAACATCGGCCTTGTTACTTGGCACATACTCTTATGCGGCCAAATTAATTCACATTTGGCGCCACGCTTGGAACTCATTCAGTTTGGCTACTCTTTGAAGGTATTTAAGAAGAAAAGATTGTACATTTCAACATCCCGCGTTCGAAATTTTGCTTTAATTTGGGCCAAAAAATGCAAATTCTCTCACAGGCAAGAAAAAATGAATTTTATATGAAGCTCTTAGGAATGGACCTACAACTGCTTCCAAAAGTGACCGGTAAATCGCACTACGTCCTGGACGGTAGGCGACGAAAAGGCTGCACATTGTAGGCTTTTTCACGAAAACCGATTTTTTCACATAAGACGTGACGAGATCGCATTGTTTGAGAATCGAGCAGTGTCCTAGCAGTATGTGGAGAAGCTAAGGATTCGCGCATTGAAAGTTGGCAGCAAGCATTAAATGCAGTCCCCGTGCTCTGGGACGCGCAAGAAGCAGAAAGCATGAATGACGTAGAATTCGTAAGGAGAACGTTTATTTTCGTTCAGACTGAGGTAACTATGACACACTCTTCAATAAAATAATTAAAGATGTTGTCATTGCCAACAATATTCGGTAGTCGTTTTGTGGCTTCCATCTAGCAGACAACAGATGATGATGGCTAAGCCATCGAAAGCTGCTATTTAATTAAAAAATAATATTGTTGGCAATGACAACATCTTTAATTATTTTAAAAATGCCAAAGATATCTTACCACAACACCTACACTCTTCAATACTTAGTAATTCTCACGGCGATTGTTAATCTCGACAGTTGTGTGTGGTCTCAGAATTCTCTCATCTGATGAGAATATAACAAGGCAATGCACAAAACTTCTCTCAACGTAGTGTGCGCAAATGCTCTCCAACCATCTAAGCAATATTTCGCAGCCTCAACATACTATAGTTTCTGATCACCCCTCGTCAGGGACCGATCCGATTGGAGGGGGGGGGGCATAATATAGTTTGGTAAATAATAATAATTTGTTATTATATTGTATATTATTTTTGTAGTGTATATATGATATTATACAATATTATTTTTTAAATAATTGCATACTTTTAACAAACATTTAAATCAATTTTGCCAAATAACAACTCTAGGTCTCTTTGGGGTAACAAACAAAAATTCTAGGCCTTACGGGGGTTGGGAAAGCCCCCGAAACACTCTACCCCTCCCCAGCACACCCCGGATCCGCCACTGCCTCTCGTAGAGGCTACGAACTGGCTTTTCCTCTCGAGGAGAAGGGGCATCTTGTGAGTAAAGCGAAGGCTGCCTTCGTTACGAAGTCAAATCCCAATATACTTTCGAAATGTCCTTTGATTTTTTTTCTTTTCAACTTTCATTGATTTGGCCATCTCAAAGGGCGGGAGCAGTAAATGAAATGCCAAAAAATGATTGGTGTCCCTGGCGGCAAGGTGGGGACCCAAGTGGTTCCCAGTCCTAACTCCTGCTTCGATCTCCGCGCGAACTAACAACAGACGCTAAACTAACAATACGTTTAAAAAGAGGCATTGCGTCTCACAATGGTGTCAGGTTAGCATAGCCCAAGTTCATTCTCCGTGCGTTCCAACGTCAGTCGATGAACTTAAAATGTATCTAGAGTGCCATTGCGCTTCATCAGGGTCTCCAGGTTGGCCTAACTTCCCATATAGTTCTCTCGTGCCTTACCAGGGTCTCCAGGTTATCGTAACCTACCATATAGTTCTCTCGTGCCTTACCAGGGCCTCCAGGTTGTCGTAACCTACCATATAGTTCTCTCGTGCCTTACCAGGGCTTCCAGGTTGTCCCCGAGAAAGGGAATATTTTTTTTTTCTATTTGGTAACCTATTAGAAAATTATTACAATTTTAACAATAATTAATTCTTCAAACTCCAGAGTTTTTTTAAGTTTTTATTTCTGGAAACATTTTGAATTGAATTTGATTTTGTTTTGGTACCAAAATTCAAAACCATGCCTTTTTCATCACGCTCCATTGATAACCAGTTGACATGCGATGGAAATCGTTTTGGTTTTTGGTTGGTGCTAAAGGCGCGTTTTTGCTAAAGATGTTTTAAAATTTTCCTAACATACAGGTAGGGTAACAAGGAACTTTAACAAAAACTTGTTAAGGGTTGCTTGTTAGGGGTTAGACGGCATGTGAGCGATAAAAAAGTTATTAATAGCTCGTATGAGTTTACATTGGGGCTTGCTTGGTAAGTCAAAACACTTCAATCTTGGTTTAATAACCACAATTACATTACCGGGTTTTCTTAGCAACTGTTATAACCGGAGCCAGTTATTTGCATGCATTATCACTGCAGCAAATGAAACGAAAGGTAAAATAAAAATTTATTAGCGTTACCTTTATTGTCAAATAAAACAGAATCTTGCATTGTACTTAACGCAGAGTGTTTGTCAAGAAAACGCAAACAAATTGGTCTTGCCGATATTCATCGGCAGCACAAGAAGTACTAATTTAAAAAAAATCCAATATTATGAAGTGACATATGTTACAAAACCCATTTTATTATCAAAAGTTTCACTAACATATATTCATAAGGCGCGTTTGGTACATGGCGTTAAAAACGCTTCATCTTTGGACTAACAAATAAAAAGGCTCCGCAACAAATTAAAAGTTTATCCTGCAAAATGACAATATTTGAGATGTCAGCCTTTTCTTGGTCACTTGGGATGTAAGTGCGAAATAAGATTATCAGTAAATTACATTTAATCCTCTGGAAAATAAAATGATTTTGGAACGAAATTAATGTGATGAGTGTTACACACGTAGTGGATAAATGGGAATTTTAAAAATTAAAATACATAAATAACTAATTTTAGAATTAAAATGTTTTTTGTTGTCTTTGGTAATGTACGCTACTGGACCTTAAAGGAACTGAGAAATAACAGAAGCAGCCAATTCATGCAGGCAGAAAGCGAATCGGCATTGAGACGAGTCGTTGCGTGACTTGCATCTAAAGAACAGAATCCGTCGTTTTGAAATGTGGAAAAGGCGACACGCATTGGTAGCGCGTCCAAAGAAGTGCGTAAGCGGGCCGCGCTTAGGTCGGCCAGGGGGTGGGTGGCGGGTGCGGCGCCCTCGTGGCGCCCCGCCGTGCAGCAGCGCCGGCGCCAGCGCCGCGCGAGCCTTGCAGGATGCGGCGCGGCACCGTGTGCGCTGCGCCACAGGCGCGGAAGCGGAGCGAAGCGTTGGCGGTGTTCTTTTTGTCAGCAGGGGGTCATCAGAATGAAGGTGCAGTGAAACAGGTAACATTGTGAGTCTATAAAAGCGGGAGAGGTTTTGCCCCCTTTCCCCCAGGGGGCATCAACTGATGGTCACTTGCAGTGCCTCTGGCCGGGAGTCCTAGGTGTCGTTATCCCGACGGTGGCAGAGATTTTTGACCCTTAGCTTCACAGGGTTGAATTCAACTGCTGTCTGGAGGAGAATTCTAGTGCGGCTGCTCTGATTGTAGTTTCGGCTGTTTCTCCTATTGTACGCGTGTGCTACGCTCAAAACAGACAACCGCGTGGAATCGGCGAGCATCGCCCGGGTGGTTAAACAAAGGGCGGAGTGATGACGCACTGGGACTTTCCGTGGACGTAGGCGGGCCAGAGCGGCTTTGGGGAGGGCGAGGGCGGTAGCGCAAAGAGGCCTATATAAGCCAGGAGCAATGGCCAGTCTTGATGCAGATCGGCGACAGGGTGAAGCGCGTGTCTGTGCGTGTAAGGTGCACTAGGGGCAGGGGCCGGCAATTTCATCTGTCGTGACTTGCGACAGACGCGTATAGATGGTCCTCAAAGTAAGGCGGCTCCTCATACGAGGAAATCGGTGGTATGTGGCGGTGTGGTAGCCGTTCTTAAAAATTCTCTCCTTGTTAGTGGGTCTATGGTTATTTAGTTTATTGTGAGCAGCGGTAGTTGTTAAATTGAGACTACGGTCTAGATTGTTATTAAATTCTACTGTTTTACCAAACCACCTCTCGTCTGTGTTCGATTTACACCCGTATGACGCCACACTATCATCTGCCGGAGCATTATCGTACGAAACAAGGCCAGGGGACGGCGCGCGATCTTTCCTTTCTCTTTGTCCCTCTATCCTCAACCTTTACTTGCACACACTTACATGCATACACTGCCACACATGTCGGGAGACCAGTTGGAAGCTTCGAGCTTGGACCGCTGAGTCGGAGGCCCGCTGTGTGGTGATGCCTGGTTTGGGAAAACCTCGCTAGCCGACGATAGACGGCGCCGTATCTCGCCATCCAGCCGGGAAGACCACCCCCTTTCCAGAGGAAAAACATGCACTACACTTTACGGGATTAATGACCTTAGTTGATGCTCTGGGAATCACTAATCAATTAACATTTCGTACATCCAAAACGGCTTACTGATCGTACATACATTAGATTATTTTTCGACATATTGTCCATATCGGTTTAGACGTGTCGCTTCGTCGCGAAGTGTTTCACCTCATCTTAAGCGATCGTCGGCCTCGTGGATCAGGGGCAGATCCAAGCCGATATTTTTTTATGGGGGGGGGCAGGTCATTGCAGTTTTAAAAAAATAATAAACATATTTGCTATTATTTTATTTTGTTTATATTATTTATGTAGAAACTATGATTACTACAATATTTTTGTTTAAATAAGATGATGGTCGAAGACTCCCAGCAAAAGTGTTTCAACAGCATGGAGACTGGGCTAGATGAGGTCGCGTTTTCATGCAGGAAAACCGACTCTCCGTACATCTCTACCAGCTGCCGGTGAATTTCAACCGCAATCACTTGTTTCTCTCTTCAGGAAACCAATAATATTTCTTCGTAGCGTAATTTATTCAAAACGCGTCGCCATTTTTTAAGCAACTAGTTTGAAGGTGACTGAAATTTCAGCAGTTGCCAACCGCAGTATTAGAATTACCCCTACAACAAATGTGGTCTATAACAGACGCAACTCCAGGAACATCGCCCTTGTTACTTGGCACATACTTCGTATGCGGCCAAATAAATCACATTTGGCGCTACGCTTGGAACGCATACAGTTTGGCTACTCTTTGATGGATTTAAGAAGAAAAGATTAACATTTCAACATCTCGCGTTCGGAAATTTGCTTTAATTTGGGCCAAAAAAAGCAAATTCTCTCACAGGCAAGAAAAAATGAATTTTATATGAAGCTCTTAGGAATGGACCTACAACTGCTTCCAAAAGTGACCAGTAATCGCACTACGTCCTGGACGGTAGGCGACGAAAAGGCTGCACATTGTAGGCTTTTTCACGAAAACCGATTTTTTCACATAAGACGTGACGAGATCGCATTGTTTTTGAGAATCGAGCAGTGTCCTAGCAGTATGTGGAGAAGCTAAGGATACGCGCATTGAAAGTTGGCAGCAAGCATTAAAGCAGTCCCCGTGCTCTGAGACGCACAAGAAGCAGAAAGCATGAATGACGTAGAATTTCGTAAGGAGAACGTTTATTTTCGTCCAGACTGAGCGTATACTATGACGCTCTCTTCATGTACTTAATGATTCTTACGGCTGATGGTTAATCTCGTCAGTTGTGTGTGGACTACAGAATTGTTCTCGTCTGATGAGAATATAGCAAGGCAACGCACAGAACTTTTCTCGTCGTAGTTTGTGCAAAGCTCTCCAACCATCTAGCAATATTTCGCAGCATTCAACATACTATAGTTTCTATCTGAACCCCCTCGTCAGGGACCCATCCGATTGGGGGAAATAATATATTTTGGTAAATAATAATCATTTGTTATTATATTGTTATATTATTTTTGTAGTGTATATATGATATTATACAATAATTATTTTTTAAATAATTGCATAATTCTAACAAATAGTTAAATCAATTTGCCAAATAACAACTCTAGGTCTCTTTGGCGGTAACAAACAAAAATTCTAGGCCTTACGGGGTTGGGAAAGCCCCCGAAACACTCTACCCTCCCCAGCACACCGCCGATCCGCCACTGCCCTCGTAAGAGGCTACGAACTGGCTTTTCCTCTCGAGGAGAAGGGGCATCTTGTGAGTAAAGCGAAGGCTGCCTTCGTTACGAAGTCAAATCCCAATATACTTTCGAAATGTCCTTTGAATTTTTTCTCTTTCAACTTTCATTGATTTGGCCATCTCAAAGGGCGGGAGCAGTAAATGAAAATGCCAAAAAATGATTGGTTCCCTGGCGGAAGGTGGGACCAAGTGGTTCCCAGTCCTAACTCCTGCTTCGATCTCCGCGCGAACCAACAATCAGACGCTAAAC
>BOPP01000026.1:575570-594210 GCA_017312745.1 Gryllus bimaculatus | reverse complement strand
TAACAATACGTTTAAAAAGAGGCATTGCGTTTCACAGTGGTGTCAGGTTAGCATAGCCCCAGTTCATTCTCCGTGCGTTCCAACGTCAGTCGATGAACTTAAAATGTATCTAGAGTGCCATTGCGCCTCACCAGGGTCTCCAGGTTGGCCTAACTTCCCATATAGTTCTCTCGTGCCTTACCAGGGTCTCCAGGTTGGCCTAACTTGCCATATAGTTCTCTCGTGCCTTACCAGGGTCTCCAATTTGGCAAAACCTCCCATATAGTTCTCTCATGCCTTACCACGGTCTCCAGGTTGGTCTAACCTCCCACATCGATCTCTCGTGCCTTACTAGGGTCTCCAGGTTGGCCTAACTTCCCATATAGTTCTCTTGAGCCTTACCAGGGACTCCAGGTTGGATCTCGCGCCGTTGATGATGCGGCCCAGAATGCCGGTGTCTTGTGCGGCGCGTTTCGCTCGGCTTCTAGCTGCTCCAGGCGGCACCTGCCGGCAAGCAGCTCATTTACCATGGACACGAATGCTAGAAAATTATTACTATACGTTCTGTACAATACAATATATTCATCAAAAAATTTTACCAACATGTTTTATTAATGTGTCGTTAAATTATGAGTAAAAGTAAGAAAAATACTGAGAGTTTTTTAGGTATTAAAACAAAAATATTGAACCAGATAATTTCATAATGTTTGGAAATGCAAACTTCAGATTAAAAAAGAAATACAGTATCGTTCTAGAATAAAACGAGGGTAAAGAATCAGCGGACATCACAGATTATATACAATTGTCGATGTATGGTCTGCTTTTAAAATTTGTTGTTTTGCGTTCTCATACGAATATTTATCTTATTATTAGCCAATCACTGACACGGAAACGATATATCCCTGTCAGTGATTTGCCGATAATTATGTATTTGTCTATTGAGAAAACAATGATAAATCGTATTCTTTTAAAAACTTTACCATTGAGTGAGTAGAGATAGGCTACATTGACAGATATGCAAAGAGTGTGGCTCCAGATGTAACGTGGCAATGGACAAACACACCTGATCCGAGCGATACACGCGATACCTCCGGTTCTTACACAAAATATCTTTTGCTCTTTCTTTTCCCGCTATGTCGTCTCCTCTAGCTAAAATTCTAAAGATAGTTTTGTAGCGTAGCTATGCCACGCGTAAGCGTGTGATTGATGTTTCAGCAAAAACCCAGCCTTAGGTGCGAGATCGGCAGTCAGTGTTAAGTTAGTTTGTCACGTCACGAACTCATTGTAAAAATAATTTGAACCTGTAATATTTCCAGTTTTATTTCCTGTGCGTAAGGCTTTGCAGAGAGTGGGCTATTTGCGTTAAAACGTTGGAAGGGGGTTGAAATATTTCGTTGAAGCGTAAGAGAGGCGACAAGATGGTAAGGTTTTTGTTTAAATGTAGCTCATAAATTGAAGTTCTCGGTAAGTTTAGGAGGCATCACAGAAACTAAAAAGTGATTTCTGCTTACGTGAAAAGAGCTTACGAGGAGGCTGAATCACCTCAACTACGTCCACATACACCTGTTGTTTGTATGTATTCTAACAAAATCTGTTACATACCTATGCATTAATAGTGTAATTATGTGTTCCGTAGCCCTGAGGAGGGACCTATAAAGTTCCGAAACGTAGGCGAACCAGGCGTTTAAGTGATGAACACCGATTAACTATTCCCAGAATGAATGCGGTCGTGAATTCAAGAATGAATACTTTTCTAATGAAAGCGGGGTGGACAGGCGCAGATGACCGCAGGTGCGCCTGCGGGTGGAACGCACCTGGTGCCCGTCCGCGGCCGCCACTGCGGCTGCGACCGCCGTCATCGCCGCCAGCACCAGTACCAAGAAGGCCCCGCCGCCCGGCATGCTGGCTGCTCCGCCTCCGCGACGGCATTCGCGTGCGCAGCGCAGCGAGGCTCTCCGCGGCACCTTGGCCTCGAAAGATAAACGTCCGCGTGGAGCTGCTGCTCTTACGCCTCAATCCTCTTAAATGGCATTAGCGGACTTTATCGGTAATTGATTTCTCAGAATATTAATGGCCGGGAAAAGCTATATTTCTTCCAGCTTCTGTGTAAGTCGTTCCGAATAATCTGTGCAATACTCGTTTCCAGTGTATATTCTACTTCATGTGTTTACGTCTACGTTATCCATGCCGTATTTTCAATTTTTGCGAGAAGTACGCTGCAAGGTGTTGCGAAAATTTCTTGGGTGAATCAAATTATTACATTTTATTCAATACTAAGAGGTTGAATTGCCAGTGATTATTTGATTTTTAATACAAACGATTACAATAAACAAAAATTACGTCGAAAAAGCCGTATCTAAATTGCCTACCAAAATATGCACACAACATAAGATTTGCTAACATCGCATCTTTTTTCGTGTTCAGGCAAAATACTTAAAATGACTCGGCATTATGCCAATTTACTTCGTTAATAATTTTTAATCAACTTTAAATTTGAAAACGTTCTTTCAGCACTGGCGACCGAGACATGAAGAATCAAAAATAATATTAATACTCTATACCCACCGGTTAACTTGTTAAATGAATGCTCAGCTATTAATCAATTTGCAAGATAGTTAACAGATTTTGGTTTAGAAATTTTATTCGTTAAAATAATTGGCAAGGACAATAACTGAGACATTTTTTCCGTAACATCTGCAGAAATTAAGACATTAAGTTTGTAAATTTGTTCGCCAGCAGAGTCGTTGATCCGCGCGAAGTTCGCCAAAACGAAGTTTAATTTTCTTCACTAATGTATCGCTAAATTTCACTTTTACTTTCCAGACTTTGAGTTATTCTATTGTATAGTTTTTACTATCTCACTACAGCTTGCGCAGTATAGAGAAAGTATTGTAATGCTATGGAAAATTTGTGGTGCTGAAATAGCACGTAATTCCTCGCCGGTTTTCACGCGAAGCACTCTAATTTTCGAAATATTGTACATGACTTTATTTCAAAATCTATCTTTAAGGGACAGGTTTCATTAAGGGAAAAATTGTATCTTTAATATTTTAGTTGTTGGAAGACTCTGGAAAAAATTTTTTTTTGCAATTTTCGAAAACTTCTGCATCATTCCCTTCCCAATATCCAACAACAAAATTAATCAAAAACGATGGAGCCATTTGTTTCAAGACTTAAAAAAATCTATAGAACTTCATGTAAATCCCCCCCCCCCTCAATTAAAATATCGGTTTCAAATTGAATGCCGTGACATCAGCCAGATCGATTGGGAATGTCAATTTTGGAGGAAATCGGCTGAACGGTTTATCCGATTGGCTGAAAGGTTTAAACAATTTGTTAGGAAATGTAATTTTTGTTAAAGTTTGCTGTATATTTAAATAATCTGATCTTATTGCAACAAAGAAATCATTCCTTGATGACCATCAAGCTCTTTTTGATACCTCTGTCGGACGATGAAATTTACGTAGTACATACTCGTCTTCATGTAAGATTATCTCTCTTTTTATCTAAATCCATCACTGATGATAATATTTTCCCCGATTAATGCTATGACCAAAGAAAACAAATTCGTTTCAGCAAACAGAAAAAATTCAGAACTTCTAATGTTCAGTATTTTTTTATGAACACTTGTAAATTCCATTCATTACTGCTGCGCCATCATATACTTGACTTCTACATTTATATAAATTCCTTGATATTTATACTCTCGACAATATTAAAATGCAATCCGTGCGCTGATTGATCGTCAACTATCTTATTCTCTACGAAAGATTCATTAGTTTTTATGTTAATCAGTTTGATGCAGTCATTTTTTATTATTATTACCTGTAATTTTTTAATTAATTGGTCGACGTTTGATACTTCTTGCATTGTGTCCATTATAACAGAAAAAACGGTGCTTCATTTATTTCTTCTACGATTTTATCACACAGTTCTAGATAGACGGCGCTTTATTTATTTCTTCTATGATTTTAATAGACAGTTGTAGATAAATGACTTATTTCGTTTTGAATTTGGGGACACACTAAGGAAACACACTAAGGAAAATATGAAGATCTCGTATTTAAAAGAAGCTGCGTCGAATTCATTTTGGATTTTAAGCTCCAAAGCAGTGACTTACCCTTATTATTGCTATACATGTGATCACTGACCAAGGTCCAACAGAACACGTGTAAAAAGATATTTGTTATTATGCGATGTTATTTTCATTTGCGGAAGCCAGGGTTGTACTTCTACCTCTTATCAATATTAGTTCGAAATATAGCATTTTGCATGCCCAATATATTTGTCATATTTTTAACCAAATAATAATTTTGAAATTTTATAGATATATTTAATTCTTACCATAAATTGATATTGAAAATTCTCATTCAAAAATCATGCACAGCACGCAGTAAACTTCAAATGTGTGGACAAACGTTATGAATATCTATTCCTCAAATATATAGGCAGGCAAAGTCGTACTATGAGAACAAGTGCATAATGTATCTTCTACTGGTGTAAGAGACAAGGGCTCTTAGCAATATTCGCACTTTACTTATCAAAAGAAACTTGATTTAGCGCGACTTTAAAACAGGCGATTTGGAAAATGATCTATGTGCTTCGATATTTCAAATTCAGAGATTCGACACATGGAAATGAATCATAGTCAAGTAAAAAAGTAATGGTTGGTTTGGCAACACAATTTTCGTACCCTTTTTGACATTTCCCATTATTTGTGGCTCATGAAAGTGTCCAAATAATCTGTACAGTCATATTGCACTCGTGATATGAGAATAAACAAAAAACAACATACGAAGTAAATTCTTGTTAATTACGCTCTAAACGCAGTATAATTTATCTAGAACAAGAACCTTAGAAGAAGCTGTTCTGTATAGGCCTAGTAGTAATACAAAACAATTCTTTATTAAACATAACAAAACCACGTAAAAAGCTCTTGTACTAGATAATTTCCATAGAAAAAAAGAATAGTAATGATTTCGTGGGTTTGTTAAGATGCACAAATTTTATTAGGGAGGATTTATTATTTTCCTTTCTGTGTTAAGGTGCGTAACATCTGTTAAGGAACTGAAAAATTGAGAAAATGTGACGGAGAAATGTATTTTAGGTGCCGATAGGTAGCAGCTGGGAAGAGGGAAGGGAAAACAGAAAGATAGCCCAGACCAAACAGATTGGAAAAAAGGTAAAAGAAAATGCATCCCATTCTGTAGCGACAGCAATTTAGATTTGTCAAATGCAAGTTGACGCCCGCACTTGCCCCTTAATGTATGATATTGCAAGAGAACCGACAAGCAGTTATAGAAGGGGAAATTTGGATCTGAGACTAAGGAACTGATAGTTCTGAAACAAGTTCCTCCTCTAAATGCCAGTACGACAAAAGTGACCGACATCCCTAAAGATCAATGCAATTAGTTAAAGGACAATTATTATCCATAAAACGTATAGATCCAACATTCTTGCCACGCTAACAATTTTCTACACAGCCAACCCGCCAAATCTTAATCGCGCAGTAACAAAATATGCACATTTTCGTTAATATATAAAACAAACTAGTGGTGCTACAACAGCACGTACTTTCTTCTTTTATTTGCCTTCTTCTTTTATTATAATATAACAATTTCGGTCTTAGATTTTAACTACCATTAGAAAAATCCTTAAACAAACGAGGCGTGAAAAATACATATAAATGTTAAGTTCAAACGCTTAAATGAAACCAGTTTTCTGCCATTAATTTCATTGTATTCACGTTCTACATAAATATACCAACGATACGTGATGCGTATTTTAGCCGTAAATAAAATTATTTGTTTACATTTTCTTAAAATATATACACTGGTGTTTGAACAAATTGCAACATCCAGAAGGAATGGTCGGAATCACTTAAAAATCTATGGATTTGTGGAACAGCGTATCTATAAGAAGTAATTGAATTTGCATAGATATGACTTGCGCGTTGGCCTAGCAGCTTCCTCCTTAGTGTCAGGTCTGTCAGGTCAAGTCAGTGTTATGGAATAGTCAGTCGGTGTAGAGCCGTCAAACGACGTTAAAACGCGCAAGCAAGTGCCGGCACACCTTGTCGCCAAAGGGTGCAATATCAGCACCTGAGTGAGTTCGAACGAGGCAGAATGGTCGGGAAGCGGGTTTTGTCGTACCGTAACATTGTGGCTCGAACGGAGCGTTCTGCTACGACAGTGGTGATGCGTGTTCGGAGCCAGTGGATTGAGGAGGATGACACTCAGCGACGAGCGGGTACTAAACCACACAATGTGACCACAACGTGAGATGACCGCTATCGTGAGAAAATGTATAGGATGATAAAGTTAATGATCGGGATACAAAATATCGAAGAATATTGTGAAGAGTGGACCGCATCTTCACAAGCCCATAACCGACAGAACGGCGTTGTCCACAGTGTTGGCTCGACTTTGAAGCACTGCAACGGGTGTGGTCATAATCTGCGTCGACGGTTCGACGCAGTCTGCAGTCTGTTCAACGCAGGTGTTATGAGTCGGTTGAATATAAAATCTACTCCGGGTTGCAACCAGCTACCAAAGGAGCATATCTAGAGACTGTCGGTACCTCTGCAATACTTTGTCCAAAATCTGGACTGTTCTCAAAAAAGCAGTCTTGAACTCTTCAGTGTTTTGAATGACCTGGAAGTTTAATCGAGTTCTTACACCAATTTCACGGAACAAATCCAGAGCTCCGATAACTACCGGGACGGACTTTTACGCCCCACATTCGGCTAATCTTGATTTTCAGTCCCTTGTATATAAATTATTGTTATTGTTATTGTCGTTATTATTATTATTATTATTATTATTATTATTATTATTTTTTTTGCTGCGAATTGACCATCTACGGAGCACGCAAACTACAGTTGTACCCTCGGAGGCCCAGTCATATTTTTCCCCGTGTATGTACGTGACTATTGGGGAGATCAGTATATCTATGCTGGGTTCATTTTTACACCCCAGGGTTGTTATGCCCAAGGGATGAGGAATAAAAATGATGCTGATAATGAAATGGACAATCACAAAGTACGATGACACAGACAAATACTCCATGCCTGGAGCGCTATTCTAAACCACGACCCTTCAGTTCAAGACCGCCACGGCACTACTGCCTTAGCGATCTCGCTTACCCGGATCGGCATTGTTGTTGGTTATTATTATTGTTGTTATTATTATTATTATTATTATTATTATTATTATTATTATTATTGTTATATGATAATTTCCAAAATAATTCTGAAAAGTTCGTATCATGAAAAAGAATAAACTGAATAGACACGAAGCCCTTTCACATCAATCTCCCTTTCCGTATATCCTCTCCTTACCCCTCCATACCT
Source organism: Gryllus bimaculatus (assembly GCA_017312745.1). Lineage (NCBI taxonomy): Eukaryota > Metazoa > Arthropoda > Insecta > Orthoptera > Gryllidae > Gryllus > Gryllus bimaculatus. Next base: position 586,880 of record BOPP01000026.1, on the reverse strand, counting down.
CTCCCGTGAACGGAGTATGATTGTGGGGGGGGGGGAGAGTTTTCTCTCCCCTCAGATGGAACCTCTGCAATGGGACAAGAGCTAGTTTGCAAGGTAGTTGCACGCATTGGCTAACAGATCGCGCCGGACATGCAGTCTCGGGGTACCCGTATGTCTTCGCGAATGCGACATGAGGGCGCTGGGTTCTCCGTCGATGCTGATGCCTGGTGAGCGTTGAGTTTGCTAAACACCTCAATATTTGCAGGTTAAATTTGTTGAGAAGGAACGTATTGAATTAAAAAAAGTACTGTATATGTTATCATGAGCATTTTTCTATTTTGTGTTAAGAACTCACTAAATTTTGCTAAGCATTAAATGGAATTTGGTAAAAATTTTATTGAAAAGTATGAAGTTAATATCATTCTCGCAAAATCATTTGTTTCACCTCCAGCCCTTAGTTACCCTTCAGTATTCATATACGTAATCAAGGCAAAATAATATTTAAAATTTAATCATGGGAAGTTATTTTTAGCGAATTATTTTTTAATGCTTTCTTCTCAGTTTTGGCGATTTGATACGTCAAGTTGAAATGCTCATTTCATAATAACGTCTTTTTGAAATATGTTTTTAATTGTGCTTACTTTTCCCCAGTTCTTCTGTGATTTCGCCCTAAATAGTCTTGAATTGAATTAAGCTCATGACACCTACAGGAAAAAATCTTGACGTTCTGGTCTTTATTTAGGAAGGGGGTCCTCCTTTTTGCCATAGTTCAGTTAAATATAATATTAAATCATGTCCTCTGTTCCTCACTACTCTAGACACGGCCCTTGATTCACGCCTTCGCGAATTTATCTAGCTGCATCACCTAACGGTAATTTCTGCATAAATTTTGCATTCCTTCCTCCTATTGTCCTTCGCCGTTCGGAAGCCCTAACGAGAACGCGCGTTTTGGCGCGAAATCTTTCGGAATTCTGCTTCGTGGCTGTCGAAGCGCAGATGTGTGCAGGAGCCGAACGGGCACCGCCAATTCTCTTCACCCACCCCTCCCTAGAGCTTTTGTGCGTTTCCACGGCCCAGGTAACGATTCCACAATGCCACTAGGGCGCGGGGTGGCAGGGAGAGACAAGCCGTGCGCCCATGAAGGAAAGTCTCGTTTTGCAAGCTTGACTGACGCCACGGCGGTAGGGAGTCTGTCGCCGATTGGAAGTTTGGCTGCAGCAAGACTAAAGAAAAGAAACTATAACAAGACTGTAAAAAAACTATCCCAAGTATGAGAACCTTAGGTTGCCGGTCAAAGAGCCGGCTACTTCCATAGGTTAAGTTAGTACGAGTTTTAATTGGTTATTTACCAAGGAGCTGCAACTCGTGTTTCCCTCATGTTAATAAATGACCGTCTTGTCACAGCTATTGGCAGCGAGAAAATCATTAGTTGGAAGCGTTATCAAATAAATGAAATAATAGTCTATTGGTGAGCTGGTTCAGTTGCTCTGTTCTCTTCTTCCCCCTGAGGACCGCTTTCAGAAATCTAACACTAAATAAATACGAGATTAATAAAAATACATACACTATTTGAGAGAATGGGTTCTCCCAAATGTGACAAGACCGAAAACTAGGGAGTAGGAGTTGGATGAAAAAATATACTACAGCATTTTGTGATTATATTATTGACTTCGAATTAGAAATGAATGTTAAAATTAATTCAAAAATTGTCCAGTGGTTAAATTTTAAATTTGAATGAAAGTTTTAATTTCTCTAAGGCTTTACTGAATTTTAGTGAAATCGCTATTGTGCACCATTTCAAATCCTCCAGCAATCACGGACGAGGATTTGAAATGAAATGTTCAACTCACAATATTACAAATTGTACGAAATTTCTCCCCCATTTCTGAACAACAGGGAATAATGCGGCGGCACTGGTTGAAATCGATGCAACTGAGGCTCTCAAGCTTGGCTTGTTCGGTGAAGCTGCGTCGGCTAAAGAAAGAGCAGCTCCCAGTCCTCTGCATTGACACTACCAGGTTACTTCACATTTCCTTATAAGTAATCTCCAAGTTATTTATAAGTAACCTTCCTTCCACATTTATAACCTCCAGGGTACTTGTCATTTCTCCACTAACTAAACTACATTTAGTAGTTACACCTAGTTTCGTCTTAATAACTATTCTTCCAAATGGTTTTGACCCTTTCATTAACTATGTGTATATGAGTATATATGAATATGTGTGTGTATAAGTAAGTATGTATGTATATGTGTGTGTGTGTGTGTGTGTGTGTGTGTGCGTGTGTGTGCGCGTGTAAGTATATACGTATTTGTGCGTGGTGCGTGCGTGTTTGGGTGTGTGCACAGAGAGTCTGAGTTTCACATGTGTACGCGTGAAATGGAGGCTTTCTCGCTATGCTGGGGGTATACAGTGTTCTAGGTAATACATATTTAATTTACATTTGTACAGTGAAATTAATTGGCTACCACATGGCAAAGACGCCAATTATGGCCAAAACAAATATATTATATATTATTAAAACTACTCTTCCCTCGTCAACACGTTGAGAGGGTTGTCAGGGTGATTTCTTGCGTCTGATACCGTCGGCGCCTTCGCTTGACCAATCAGCATCTTCGCGGAAACTGCGCGGCTGCGCGGCGCAGCTCCGGGCAACGTAGCAGTACTGGGAAGCAGGCGGCTGTCTTCGTGTGGAGCGTTCCCACCCGCCTGCCCAGCCTCCCTTCTCCGAAGCAGTGAAACTCGCTCAGGCCAACGAAGCAACATTCGTTCTCGAAACCGGCGCCGTAATGATGCAAAATTTCGCTTTCAAATATGTTTGATCGACATTAGAAGAGGATAATCTGGAAACAATAAGAAAGGAGTGAATGAAGTTGGGAGGAAAATCGAAATATAAGTCGCCAAAAAGAGGCTATATTAATCCTGTCTAAACATACTTACAATTATCGTTCTTTTCTGGGGCTGTCAGGTTAGCTAAATAAAACTATTGGTTCGCATCCACCAACATATGAGATACATTGTCTTACCATTTGTGCTTGATAATCTGTAATAAATACTGCAAAATTAATTCAATAACATCGTATAAGAAGTGCGTGTATTAAATCGATTTAATTTAAAACAACGGTATTACTTTACTTCTTCTTTGCATTCTTATAATTTGTGCCGTGAAGATATGCCCCTAAAACTGAAAGGTTAGGGAGATTAGGAGAAGTTCGTCACAATATAATCTTGTACAGAGATGGTTGAAAATTCTGAAGAGAAGAAAGATTACATACTGAGAAACATGTTTATAGCAGCTATAACCGAACTAATATGGACATTATCATTCGCACCTTGGCAAATCAAATATTTCACGTGCATTTAATTTTTTTTATTGACTGGATTCTTCTTCTTCTTCTTGAAAGAACAAACATGAATATTGACAAGATATATTTATCCTTTTGTGAGATTTCCTAACTGTATGACGAGTGAAGCATGTACTTGGAACACAGCGTGGTCGGAGATAATGTAGTGGGTACAAAGTTTGCTCTCTTACCGCGTTTAATCTCGTAGAAAATCTGGCTGAAAATGTTCATCGATGAGTTTATTTATTGGTAAAATGAGTAAATTATTTAACTCAGTTGTGCAGTAGATCATACGTTACTGCGTCTCTACTCCAGTTCACCACTGCAAAAATAACTAATTTTGTATTCCTCTAAATGACACTCCACGAGATATCGAGAAACATTAACACTTGAGTAACTACCACAATCGATCCTCAAAAGGAAAATTAAAATGTCCTTTTCATATTCACGGGGCCGTGACATCGGTCGGATTGATACTGGAAAATTAATTTTGGTGAATTCTTCTGAAAGTTTTAGATGCTAGAGTCGTTTAGACGACCCCATGTGTTTACGACCCCAAAAAGTTAATTTCTGTCAATATCATGATATGTATTTTACTTAAAATTACATAAATCCACACAACTATACGAGTAAGCAAAAAGTAAAATGGAAATAAAAATAATGTTCAGTGATGGGTCGTGGTGCGGCGTATGTCGACTACCATCCATAAACAATATAAGCGAGGACAACGCACTATTGGTTAAAGTAGCATTTGGCGAACTCTCATAATGTCGCAAGATATAAGAGGGTCACTAAGAAAGAAATGCTTCCTTTTTTTCTTTATTGAACAATTGCAAATTTTGCATTTGGAGCGGTTTCTCAATTCATCTCCTACAGTATTGTACAATTACAGCTTCCTATATCGACAATTCAGTTTAGAAGAGGACATCGTCATACGTAAACGACAACGTTCTGTGCTAGAATTCTTGAAAAGCCATTTCACACTGGTTTGAAACAGTGGATAACAGCACTGACAGATGATATGTTCAAGAGTTGAAGGTGAAACATTGTTGGTGGATCAAGCGACCGATGGCTCCATGCGACATCGAAAGAGTTGACATTCGGTTGACCGCCGGATCGCCACAGACGAATTGCGTCGCAAGCTCTCCATCGGTAAAGGTGGAAGGGTATTAATTTACCAATTCAAAGTGTAAGCACGCGAGCTACCGAAAGTGTTGACCCACCACAACAAAGAGTCGAGGAAAATAGAAACGCTTTGCTCTGTTGCACTGGGTCTCTATAGAGTAGTTCTTCTTGGGCAAAATTGTGACTGGAGACAAGGGCCACGTCAAGAATTTCTTTGTGGACCTTAAAGATGCGACGACCCTAAAAATGTGCGACGAAGGCTGAGGAAGCAGACCTGTGAATTTTTCCGCTATGGAATACACGGTCTTGTTTCCGTCGAACAAAAACTGTGGAAAGAGACGAAGAGTATATTGACCAGTACCAAATTATAACAATCGTAGTTCCTTTTATGCAACATATACTTAATTTGTTTTTAAATTAAGAAGAAGAAAATAGAATGAATTTTATTCTGACTGCCTCTCTGTGCTCATTTTCCTACAAATGAGCAACTTTTTATATTTCAATTTAGATAAATGTGCGCCATTATTCTTCTAGTTTTTAAAAAAAGTACTGTTTTCTAAATAATCTCTTACAGACCAGCGCATCTCCTGCATATTTACTGTATTACCTTCAATTTGATCTAAACAATGTCACCAATCAATTTATATTCACAAAGATATCTTATTAAAGGCGAGTCCGTTACAGAGTATACGTTTATGTGTTTTATTCATTTATTTATTGGTTTTTGTTTATTTATTTATTTATTTATTTATTTATTTATTTATTTATTTATTTATTTATTTATTTATTTATTTTCGATCATTCTAGATGACTTACGGAGCCCTTGGCAGTGTGTCTAGCGCACAGGTGTAACATTTACCTGATAAAACATGCTTGATTGTAACAGTGTTAGCATAAAATTTATCCTAGCGCACTTCAAGCGCTGCTTCAACTGGCGAGTGAACTATAGAAATCAGCAAGAGCATGCGCTTGTTCACTTGGTAATATCCTTTAAGGTTATTTATAATGCACCATCTAAGGTGGTTCAGGACAGCAATTGATGTCACTGCAGTGTCTCTCACCTGAAGGTCCTAGGGTTCTATTCCCAATGGTGGCAGGATTTTCGATTCTAGCTAGATATTTAGGTCAAGGTCCGCCGCTGTCTAGAGGAAAATTGTATCAGCCGACTTGCTCTGATCGGTAGTTTCCCGTGGTTTCTCCCATCAACACCAGGTGAATGCCGGAGCAGTACCCAAACGGACAACAGACCACGCGCTATCTTTCTTTCCTCTTAAGTAAATAATTTCTTATCGTTTGTATTGTACGTTTCTTTGCATTTTCCATTTACACACAAATTGGAAACTCTATAGTTTTCCCCTTAAATAAGGCCCAGGTGTCACGATAAAGATTTTGCGATATCAAGACAGTCGCTAGTGTGCTGGAAGTAGGATGACTACGCTTAAGTACTTAATGCTGTATTTCTGCCACTGGACACAGTGGTTCACAGCCTGATCATCGCAAGTTACGGAAATGATTGGTGCGAACGGAATTCACGTTAGATTTCCGTGCAGTTTTCTCGTTTTCCGTTATTCAATCCATTATTTATTAATTAGTTTCCATTCATTCACACATTCATCCGACCACTCAAGTGAACATTCGTTCATCATTTCTTCATTAACTTAATATGCGTTAATTTATTTGCTATACTACTACATTCATTTAATCATTCATTCGTTCGTTTGCGGGCTTGTTTGATCACTTATTCATTTGCACGCTCGTTTGTTCACTCGTTTGTGTTTTGCTTTGTACAGGCGAGTTTCTTTTGTTCCTTCATTCTTTCCTTTGCACCCTCTTTCATTCGTTTTTTTCATTGGGTAGTGCCGCATTCGTTTGCTTCGTCATAATGTAACTTATACATCCGTATTAGCTTCTAGTAGGAGATAAACAACTGAAAATCAAATTAAAACAAATAAATGTCAATAACCCGTAAATAGAAGGATACTGCCATTCTGTAGTGGAAAACACTGGGAAATGTGAGTGGTGATATCACGGCTCCCGTGGCCTACACCCTCTCCGCAAATTCAACTTTTAAGTAGCGGTGTTACAACAGCACATACTTTTTCGCATTATTTTTTGTCCTTTGCAATTTCGAGGACCTTCTGTCGTGCCAGATTAGGCAATATTGATTAAAAAAACAACAAACATACCAGTAGTCAATGCAGACGCATGGGCTACAGAACATTTTGATTTTTTTCTTTATCTATGGGGCTCCCAAATGTGCATTTCCGTTAATATTTTCAAAGCCATTTTCGCAGTATTAAATACCTTTCTCTACTAACACGAATATTACTCTGTGTATACGTAGGTAAACGCAAAAGTAAAAGTAATTTAACTACATTTTTTTGAAAATAAGTACATTAAAGCATTAAATACAATAACATCGATCCAGAGTAGTATTCCCATTCAGCTCGTCAATTGAAGATGAAATTGTTCATCAAAAAGTGTCTTTATCCTGAACAAATGTATGAAGGAGAGTTCTGCGAAACGAATGTCCCCACGTCCTAACCGGCCTCGCGCCCGTCAATTTGCCACACCCGCCCTATGGCATTCTGGATTTTTACTTTTATAATGTTGAAGAGGTATTGTTTTTGAGTCCTAGAAAGGACTCTAAGCTTTTAATATAGCCCGAATGTCAAGAAGTTGATGTAGTTAAACGTCGAAAAACCGCGTCATCTTAAAAATTCCATTAATGTAACTCATATCAAAACTTCGTTTTCCACCCAGACGCTGTAAGAGTAGCTCTGATGAAGATCTCTACAGGATTGATAACATCTTGTGAATCAAAAATAGTGATACTAGACAATACCTTTTTCTGAAATTATTGCAAGGTATCAACTTCATCAGAAATATTATCACGGACTCATATTGTAGGTTTTTGTTCTTGTAAAGTTCACCTGAATTTGATGACATGAATAGGAGGAGCTAGGCATTACATTAAGCGCGGACATGGATTCCTTTGTTGTTTCGTGTTGTTAACCGCCGGCGCCCTTGTGAGTCAGCGGCGGCGGCGGCGGCGGCGGCGCGAGGGATGAAACCCAGCGCCCCTAGCGGCTGGCGTGCGCGCGGTGGCAGCTGCTCTCCCGCCCCCGCCCACGCAGCGGCGGAAGTGGCCGAAGCGAACTTTCTGGAAAGGGAGCGTGATTCAGAGCGACTGACTCACATTCGAAGCCGCCGCCGCCGCCGCCAAGAGTGGAGAGAGCGCTATTTGTTGCGATCCCTGACGCCGCCTGCTTCCGGCTCTGTTTGAGCGCATATCCGCCAAGTTCGTTGCGCGCAGGTTGCGGAGTTGAAAAGATTGCTGGGAAGGACGAGCGTGGTTGGAGGCTCCTGGTTGTGGTTGTGTGGAAAGCTCTTTACCGGGAGGCGAAGCACCGCGTTATAGCGGTTTTTTTCTTTTTTCTTTTTTTTTTCAGCTCGTTTGATAACCACACTAGAAGTACGTCATCTTAGAATTGTCCAGGAGGGTTGCTATAAAGATATCTCCCGGTTAATTTGTCATTGTCAGACTTTTTGTGAATAATTTTCGGATTTATCAAGCTTTGCTTCAAACTTTCACTTTCGGCACTCGCTAGGATTTGAAGTTATTGATTCCATGTAGACGTAAGTTAGAGTAGTGAAGCTAACGATGTGAAGTTTGAGACGAACTCATGTTTTGGTAAATGTGCTTAATTTTCCATTTATAATGTGCTACTCCAGACTCTTGTAAACGTAATACTCATATTAAAGTGTAGGATAGCAGGGATACTTATAAACTTGTTATAACTTGATTAATGCTTTCTTTCCGACAGAAGAATCAGTTGATTCTGAGAATCAGAAAATTACATGCCAAAGAAAAAAAAACTGTACAAACTGTCTGTTAGTCAACACTATTCACAATAGACATTTGTGATGTATAGCTCAAATTAACTAACATCTGTTGTTTCCTGTTCTACCACAATCGTTTGTGAATTCTTGGAACTTCCCAGAAATTTGCACGTTGCTGCACATCTGTCTGCCTAGAAGCGTGAAATTGGAATAGAACGGTTAGCGAAAACGGGAGACGCATATGGCAGGGGGTCAGAATACTTTCAGGTGTGAAAGCTTTACCAGAAAATGCGATTTACTTGAAATAAACTAGTATATTATTGTCTTGTAATGTTATCTTAACAAAATTATAGAAGACTATTTTTAATTAACACTCTAAGGGGAACTTCTCCTATCAATAAACCGATATTTTCTGTAAAACTTAATTCATAATGTATGTAAAAAAAAAAATTCAAGAACCAATTTCAGACGACAGAAGCAAACAATAGATCGCTTTACTGTACATCCTACTAGAGAGGTGCCAGGTTTCAACAGCCTTTTCCCTAGATTGCGGATTTCTGTAAATAGACACCAAACTAAATTCGGTACGAATAGATGTGACTACGTATTAATTAATAAGTGTTTAACTTTCTTTTCCTAATTATTTGTTGGAAGTGTCAGCGACGCCAATGACAAATGTAAGTTTCATCTCCTTGAGGATTATTACAATGTTCTGGTCCAATGTTTCACAGTTTGGTGTTGGAATGGTGGTGTGATTGTATGTGATCAGGTGGAAGAGTGTGCCTTGCCCTGCGGCGCATACCTCAGTAATGTAGGTAACTAATATTTGCAATTGCGATATCTTAAATTGTGTTTGAACCTTTGCTCGTATATCTGTCCTCCCCAGCTCCATAACGAATTCTTTATCATATTTTTCTTGTGGCCCACCCGTTTATAATCAAAATGTACTGTTTTGTTAAGGCAACACAGATTCACGTTCGTGTATCCGGATGAGAGCGCCATTGAAGACTTGAAACGTGTAGTCCCATAGTTTGTGTTTATCGGATTGAATTCGTTTTAATTTGGTCACTTTCATAGTCATTACTTATTGATATTTATTTCTTAGATTAAAGGTAGAAATTCAGTTCGCCGGATGATCTGGTTTGTAATTCTAGAACTTTTCTCTGTGTTAATTGGTATGGTTTATTTAATCCCAAAGAGTTAGCTCACTTCTGCTACCATTTCAAGTGCCAAGAATGAAAGTAACAATTTTTTTGGATTTTTTCTACGACGTTGTTTTTAATAAAACTACTACCGAAAAGCTTCAGAAAATCAAAATATTATTAAAATGTTATAATTTTATAATTATAATAAATTATTACAAAATAATTGTTAACATTAATAAAAATATCTAAAAAAACTAGTCATCTATCAATGATCGTCAAAATATCAGCAAACAACCGATAATCCTATGAAAACGCACAGTGCAATCCACATGTTGGAATTAACGTTTTCGGGCATGGCCGAATGTAAAGAACAGTATTACAAGACCGTTGCGGAATCGTGAAATTTATTATTGGTGAGTGGGACTTGACTGTCTAGAGAGCAACTTTTGTTTATATTAAGTGTCTCTATAATTAATTATAATAATAACTATAACAATAGTAATGACGTTAAGTGCGGGTGCGCACCACTTACCACTTTCAAATCTTCCACCTTTGGTGTTTTGGCAGGGGAGAGGGCAGGTGACAATTTGGCCACCGCTGCCCCCCGGGTTCGATCCCCGCCCGATGCGAGTGGAATTTGTGGTGGGTAAAGCGCTCTCCAGTCTTTCTCGGGGATCTCTCGTTTCTCTTACCTCTCGTCATTCGTCACCATTTCCGCCATTCATCTCATCCTCGTCTTCGCTACCAGGTACTCTTTAGGTCATGGTTGTCCAACTGACGGACGGCTCGCGGGCCGCATGCGGCCAATGGTGCTGTATAGGTGGCCGGCGAAATGTTATTCGACAAAACGTCGTTAATTTTCTTTAAATGCTTTCCTCGCGAAAATGGATTAAGGAAATTGAAAGTATCGAAAGTAGTGTACTGCTTCATAATAATTCTTTTGGAGCTTCCATAGAATATCAGTCACGTGACCTATTAAGTTGTGCGATCAAGCTGACGTGTTTGCTAATGACCAGATAAGAAAAGGGACGTGTTGTTTTCAAATTGCTAAGGAGATTTTCCTAAACTTGTGAGATTTTGGACTGAAAATGAAATAAATATTCGGAAGCAACTATTTATGTGAAAATGTGTTTTACTCTTTGAAGTCTATAAAAAACACAGCAGATGCAACCTAACCGATTTTTCCTTTCTTCATGCCATGAAATCCGACTGGAGGTGGACATTCTTCGTACGGATGCACTCGATCGAACACGGCGTTTGCAATGGCAATGAAAAGTACGGAATGCGATGTTTGTCTCAGCTCAGAAAATTGTTCTTTATATTTTCCATATGTTTAAGAAATATTTTGAGAGCAATATGAGAAAATAACACGTTTTTGTTTTAATTTTATACTTTACATTGTTTCATATTGTTACTTAAAAATTATAATTTATTACATGGCCCGCAAGTTGTGGCCCACGAGTCCTTGTAAGTTGGACATCCCTGGTGTAGATCTTTCATGGACTTTAATGACCTCAACAGTTGATATATAGAAACTTCATTCTACAATTGGGCATATGTTACCTGGTGGCAGAATGTAGCAACATGAAAGAACAATTACAATTGCAAGTACAAAAAAAAATATAGCTAACACATGGATATGGCATTTACCTACATAACACTACAAATCCAAATACATAAATATTAACTTTTAGTAAACTTCCATACTACATTAATGTACATGCATGTATGCCGTACATACACACATACACAATGCTCAAGAAATAAATATTTTTCTCTATTACTCCTTTTACTTTTTCTTCTCTCTCATGGGGGCCGTTGTTACAAGTATTTTATATTATTATTATTATTATTATTATTATTATTATTATTATT